>CM056395.1:7145932-7350932 GCA_029718625.1 Synaphobranchus kaupii | reverse complement strand
AGGTATCAGGAGTTTGGGTAGAGTGGTGGGGATAGATTTGGATTTTGTCTCTGTACTAAGATCAAAGCAACACGTGACTGATGAAATCCAATACAGAATCAAAGAACACAACTGTCCCTGGCGCAAGTCTCAGTGGCTAAAAGGCTAACTAGCTGTTGACCACTAATAACGGTGTACGTGACATTATGGTTGACCACATGGTGAATGTCCTTCCTTGCAGGCACGCCTATTGGACACGGTCATGACCTTTAATTGAACAGAGCTGGCATGCAGATAATTACGCATGACCCCAGTTGGCTTGCACGAGCGGTGATCAACATAATGTACCACCATCAGGACTACAGGAACCCTCCCTTGAAAGGGGACACTTTCCCATGATTCCATAGTACAGGGGTACAGGAGGACTGAAGCAGAGTAACATACAACACCCAGGTCAAGGGACTATAGTGGCTATGGGTGGAGCTTAGTGGCTTGTGACATGAGGTGCTATGGAGGGCAGAATCAGGCATCGCTGAGGCATTTAGGGGTGCAGGGTCTATGCAGTTCCTCCCCCAAAAATGCAAAAATAAAAAAGGCTTTGACGTAAGGCCTTGCGGAGCTGGGCATATGGCAGGATACAGAGTGTTAGGACATGGCAGGGGGAAGGCCTACATGTTGTTCTCCAGGAGCATGGTTTTCAGGTCGGCGGGGCAGTTCACGCTGAAGACAACGTGGGAGGCCATCCTTCTCTGCACAAGTGTGGCCACCGCATCTCCCAGGTCCAGGTGGCTTATGTAACCAGGGGCCAGGCGGTCTGGAGGGGCCACACCTGTGTTTATCTTTACCTGAATACAATATGGAGAGGAGATGGGTGCACATGATGGCTTTATTGATTCTGTTCCCATAGAAATCAACAATACCTGAAACTTTGTCATAAGGTCCTTTAATCATGTATTGCTTTTGCGTGTGTGTACATACAGTCAAGCCGGAAAGTCTCCCCACCCCCTTTCACCTTCTCCACGTTTTATTACGTTACAGACTTATACTACAATAGATTGAGTTAATTTTTTGCCTCAAACATCTACACACAACACCCCATAATGACAATGTGAAAAAAAGTTTTTTTGAGATTTTAGCAAATTTATTAAAAATAAAAAAATAAAATTTCTCATTTACATAAGTATTCATACCCTTTGCTTTAACATATTTTTAAAGTATCATATTTCATATTTGGTCGCATATCCTTTACATGCTATTACTTCCTGAAGTCTGTGACCATCAACATCAAAAAACTGTCGATATCTTATTTTCAGGTACTGTTACAAGCGATACTATAACCTCTCTGCATTTGAATGGATCTCTATGGAAATTGGGGGGTGAGACTAGATTCAGCTGTAAATTACACTGGTACAGTATGGAACTAAATGGCTGTAAGTTAGCAAGGGTCTGAGCTATCAAACGAGCCCCAAACCATCACTCTGTTGCCAGATATGGAGTAGATGTGGATGGATCACTTTAAGGGTTGTTTCTCCTGACTTTTTTCCCCATAGAGTTCTATAGGAAAATGAGTCCGGAGAAATAACCCTTGCAGTGATCCATCCACATCTACTCCATATCTGGCAACAGAGTGATGGTTTGGGGTTTAATAGCTCAGACCCTTGATAACTTACAGCCATTTAGCCAGCCATGTGTTCCATACTGTACCAGTGTAATTTACAGCTGAATCTAGTCTCACCCCCCAATTTCCATAGAGATCCATTCAAATGCAGAGAGGTTATAGTATCGCTTGTAACAGTACCTGAAAATAAGATATCGACAGTTTTTTTATGTTGATGGTCACAGACTTCAGGAAGTAACAGCATGTAAAGGATATGCAAACAAATATGAAATATGATACTTTAAAAATACGTTAAAGCAAAGGGTATGAATACTTATGTAAATGAGAAATTTTAGTTTTTTATTTTTAATAAATTTGCAAAAATCTCAAAAAAACTTTTTTCACATTGTCATTATGGGGTGTTGTGTGTAGAATTTTGAGGGAAAAAATGAATTTAATCAATTTTGGAATATGTCTGTAACGTAATAAAACGTGGAGAAGGTGAAAGGGGTGGGGAGACTTTCCGGCTTGACTGTATATACATGCATGAGTCTGCGTGTGCCTTTGAGGGTGAGTGATGAGAAGGGTTTAGCAACTTTAGAGTTAAAAGTTTAGAGGTAGATCCATATGTTATTAAAGGTTGTAGCACAACTGAACTTTGGTAGAACTTTGGGTTGTGTAGTTACTTGGCCATGATATGAGTCCAAATGGTGGCGAAATACGTTTGTTAGTTGCTCTGTGCTCCCCTGGGGTGAAAATCCAGAATAGGGTATTTGTCGCTCTCCATTCACTTTTATAGGGAAGCTAAAACGGTCTCAAAATGACACTTCTTGCAAGTATACGAACACGAACAAAGCGGATTCTGTCAATGCAAACAATAACCAGTCCTCGTACGTATTGTTTTTTGTGTAATTAAAATTATTTATAAAAGTACTATTTTCTTCAATGTTGTTAGCAAGCTACCAGAAAAGACTAGCAAAATGTCAGCAGGTCGGTTTGTTTACCATAGATATATACTACCAGGAATGCTTGCTTCTGTGAAATTTTGGATGAGTGCTTTCTGACGCATCAGCACATTAACGCCGTTTCTGGCGCAAGAATTACCTACCCAATCTACGTTCCAAATAAAATACAAAAAAGCCAGGAAAGGGCCATTTAATTTTCAAAAAATATGTATGTACGAGGACTGGTTATTGTCTGTATTGACAGAATCCACTTTGTGTTCGTATACGTGCTAGAAGTGCCATTTTGAGACCGTTTTAGCTGCCCTATAGAAGTGAATGGAGAGCGACAAATACCCTATTCTGGATTATCACCCCAGAGGAGCACAGAGCTAACGAACATATTTTGCCACCATTTGGACTCATATCATGGCCAGGTAACTACACAACCCAAAGCTCTACCAAAATTCAGTTGTGCTTTAAAGATGGAGGCATGAAGGTTCACCTGGTTCAGTTTGCAGGGCACGTCCGGGTACTCATCTCGCAAAACCTGGCAGAATGCTAGAGCACTGGCCGCACCCACTGTTAGGAACCCAGTCCCCGGCATCAACAGCTTCTCACCGGCGCCCCCTACAGCAAAGCATGCACTGTCATTGGAGCGCTCAATGTGTTGTGATTAAATGTAGAAACTTCATGTAACAAGGCAAGCACTGAAAACTCACCTGTCTCAACTGCAATGTGGTTCAAAAAAATTTGAACTCTGAGCATTCATTCTGGGGCTAATACCCCAGCATCTGCAACTCTAAACACTACACCCTATGTCCATTTGCTACTATGTCCATTTTTCAGCTACTACAAAACTTCACAGGCTTTTGTTGGTTTATATAATGACTACAAAGAGACTTTGTTATTGTCTCTGCTCTTTGCTGAAACATATGTGCATGTTCATGGCTTTAGTTAAGAGCATCTCCTGAATGCTTAAATGTAAATGTGATGTAATGCAATGCAGGGCTAATGTACAGTACGGCTATCTGTAAACGTGTTCCTGTGTGTAGGTGCACACTCACCTATGATAGATTCAGCTATGACAAAGGTGTAGGTGTTTCGGCATCTAGATTCACCTGTGAAGGTGTCAATGCAGCTCACCTGTGACGGTGCAGGTGTGGCTAAACTCACCTGTGGAGGTGGACGTGTTGCTCGACTCACCTGTGATGAACGTGTAGGTGCAGCTGGGGTCATCTCTCACCAGGGGAAAGAACGCCTTCCATGACACGAAGGTGCTGAGAATCAGAGTTTCCAACACCTGCGAAGAGAAAGAGGAGGGGGAAGGACGGAAAGAGGGGTTGAGGAAGGGGTATGGAAGAAAGGGAGAATATTGAGGAAAAGAAGAGGGATGGTAAGGTGTGGAAGAGGGGAATGAGAAAAAGAAGTCATGTGATGAACTCATATACAGTATGATGGTGGGGGTAGGAAGTGGGGGTAGGAAGCGTGACATATTTAACACAGGCCGCCGGTCACTATTCAGTCACTTCCCTGTGTCTCGTAGTTTGTTTGAAATACTGGTTGGAAACACTGCCTTCATGTTACACCCACCTCCACTGAGTTGACATGATTGGTTAGAAAATATTGGTTACATTCCAAAAGTAGGCAGTTTCAACACTACCTTAACCAGCCTGGCATGTGAGGCAGCTGTGATAGGGTGAACCATGAGTGGATGCGGCTATGAAACTGTGATTGGCTGAGAGCTCACCCAGTGCAGCTCTTTGAGAGTCTGGGTGTGAGGTGGGCCACCCTGCCACCAGCTGAAGCCCAGAGAGGAGACCACGTCTGTCACCTTTCCTACAGCCTTCAGCAAAGCCTGCTTCACCTCCTCTGCTCCCTCTTCTGAACCTGAGAGGGGGAGAGAGAGTGGTCATTTTGCGTTAATGAGCGTTAATGACAAGAAATAAAGAGGAGTTAAAGAAAAAATGGAACGCTTAAATGTGTTGTTTGCAATGTGTGTGTGCGTGTCTGTGTGTAATGTGTGTGTGTGTGTGTGTGTGTGTGTGTGTGTGCGCGCGCCTGCAGTGTGTGTGAAGGGGGGGGGGGGGGGGGTGTTCTCTTACCCACATTCCCCACCAGTGTGACCAGATTCTCTCTGCTGGTTGGTGAGATAAAGCCCTTCAACTTCTCCAATCTGTTACTGTCTCTAGAGATCACCACCACTTTAAAACCTACACACACACACACACACACACGTCTGCATTATACACATAGCCTATTACACACACAATCCAAAGGCAAACTATTAATTACACAAATATAATAATCTGATACAGTCCTGGGTAAAGCACAAATGCTATACAGCAACAGCCAACCCTACTCCATAATTGACTTGCAGAGCACATTGCAGGGTGGAAATGTGAAATTTTACAGCATTATGTGGTGATAATACACTACACTGGACCATGCAGTACACGTGAAAATGTTTAAGAATTAACATTCTTCTTTTCAGGTGTATTAAACTGATAAAGGCACATTCGATGGGAAATCCACAACTACTGTAATTTCTCACATCTAAATGATCATCATACCAATAGGCTACAAGGCCCGAACTTCCAGAGAAAAGCGATCATCATCTTATGATAATCTATCAAATTTTATAAACAGCACATTGTGTTTCAATAATTAACAAGTAGCCTATTTTATTTTTCGGGTGACTCCTGGAAATGATTGAACAGCGATTCGCCGGGAATAAAGCTGAATACCTGTTTGGTAGAGACAGCCTGTCCATGCAATGTAGCCTACAAAATCCAAATGATTTTTAAACATAAATGCTGACTTTATAAGTGAAAAACCGCGTCAGAGTGAGTTGTCCTGTGCCAGTCCCACGCGCTCATCACCCCAGGCATGTTGATGCGTCTTTTGCAAGTAGCGCAGTTCATTCCCAGTTTACACATGCACGGAACAATAACCTCTCTGTCTGCGCACTGTGCAGAACACGACGGGAGACAGCCCAATTCAGTTGTGACCGTACGTGCGCTGTCATTAGATAGACTCGTCTGGAACAACTGGATTGAGAAATAATTTCTGGATTGCCAGTTTTCACCCGCGTATCAGGTAAGGAAAATCGAACGTAAAAAATGTATGGAGGCTATAGGCTATATCCGATGTAAAGCCTGTAAGAGTCCATCATCCTAAAATAATCTAAAGGTTCGCTTTTGTTGGTGCGGCTACCGCTAGGTGTTTAGGCTATGTGACCCAGGGTAGGCTACCCGCTGCTTCTCCAAGTATCCCATCTTACCTCTGTCTAGTAGCGCTTTCACTATTCCGGAACCAACTGTACCAGCTCCACCGAGCGCTAGCACCACTCTGTCAGAATTTGGCATCTCGGCAAATTCCAGGTAGCTACGTCGATAGGAAGTGAGAACACACTTGCAATTGCGCGAGCAGATTTATTGTAGAGAACATGTTGCGCCGAAAGCTTTAAACGGACTGCGGGCGCAACAGTCCACGCCCTGCTGTCACTGTCACCAAAACCCCGCCCACATTATGTGGGGACACCACACACCTCAATGTGCCTGGACCACCCTCACCTGTGTGCCCACTATTTTTTTTTTTACTAGGATGAAATTGGGATAGGGTTAGCCTACCAGAGGACCCGTTTTTTCCCCGGGACAGTCCCGTATTCAGCCCCTTGTAATTTATTCTGCAAAATCATAATCTGCTCCATATTTCAGTCATATCAAATTTCAATAGCTTTTCTGACTGTGAGGACATTATATGGGGACACCACACACCTCAAAGTGTAGGCTACCCCGTTTACTGTATACATCTAGCCTACAATATCGAGTTAATTTATTCTTTTTTGGTTCATTTGGCGCAAAGGATCCGAGGCGCTTTCTATTAGCTACGCACGCACATATATGTTTGTTTTTTAAAATAACAGTTCGTCTCACGATATATTGCAAAATATATGATAATTTCACGAGAGGTCTATGATACAAAATTTCGAAACATAATACAACACCACGAAATGTAAATAAGTAAACAAATAAGCTAAGCGCGTGTGAAACCGCGGGTACTCACCAGAAATCAATTTGAGTTGCTATCGCCCCCATGTGGCGTTGCATGGGAAAACAGCCCTGTAGCACGACGTCGATTAGGCTGTGTATTTGCTTTTCGGCTATTTAAAGCTGTATGGTTTCGAAATTTATGTTATCGTTTACTTTGTTGGCCATATATTATTAGGCCTATTGGAAAAATGAAAATAGTAGGCCTATTGCAAAGCAGGCTACCTATGTTAGAACATAAGCACCCAACAATTCGATTCCCAAATATTTTTTTTAGGATACCACGTTACAACTGTGACAGCAGGGTACTCGAGTAAAATAGAGTCAAATAATATTTAATAAAAGCAATTCAAAAATAAAAAGCCAAATAGTAATTTGTTCGTTAGACTAGCCGCACTACAAACGTCACGTCATACGCCCCACACACAGGCGACTGCTGACTGACTAGGAAGTGGTAATTGGCTCAGTGTGCAGTAGCTCATGAGCTAGTAAACACACACTAAGTTAGCCAGTTTAGTCTAAACTGTCGGGAAAGCATAGCTTCAGACAACCAGTGGGAAATTAAGGCGGTGAATAGTTAAGAATGGGTAGCAAAATCAAGCGAGGTAGCAAGTAACGTTAACGTTATTGGATTTCGTCCAAAGTCCGAAGGGAACTTTCGAATAGCCTAAGTTACACTTCCAGTGACTTTGCTGAAATGGAGACACAGAATCATAGAAGCAAAACTGGAAAGAGGCAAGTCTTTGCAACGTTTGACGTTCTTCGTTTCTGACATGGATTACATGTTGTTTATTGTCAGTAGGCTTGCTAGTCATATAACCGCTAACTAACATGACAAAATGCTGATAGTACTTTACACAACACACAGTGTCAGTAATGTCACTAGCATAATATAAATTTACGGCGGTTTACATCTATATTAGTTAACTAAACAATCATGTTAAACTGTCTTACACTGTTATTGCGTCGAGTTTCCTTGTAACTTTCACTTTCATGTTCCTCGTTTAAAAAAAAAAAAAAAACATAAAAGCAGTAGGCTACGTTAGGCTACTGGTGGCGCTGTAGGATAAGTAAAACGTCCACAGCCCGTTCTCCGTTCATTGGACCTGTGGTGTTTAATGAAATCGGCCCATAATTGTCCTGAATGTGTGATCGTCGAAACATATTGGAATGAAGACACTTAACTAAAGCTTTTAGAACTTCCCAATCATTGATCAACCGAGCGTTTACTGTCTCACGCGAGATGGGCTGACTGGTTTTGCAGCATTCCTGCAGAGAGGGGCGTATCTGCTGTCTCAGGTCGGGTCGGTTGAGAAATAAAATTAAAGGGCGTGCAATCTGTGGCACCAGCATCTGTGCTGCCTGGACCGCCCCTCACCTGCGTGCCCAAACATTTTTACCAGGATGAAATTGGGATAAGGGTGATGTCCCGTTTTACCCCAGGACAGCTCCGTATTTCAGCCCCATGTCACTTATTCTGAGAAATCTTGATTTGCCCCATATTTCAGTCATACCACATTAGGTTTTCTGACTGTAATTGCCATTGCTGATGGTTCTCATTGTATTATGTACATGGTCCTCCAGGGAATCATATCTCTCTAAATTGGGGCGATCCAGCAGTGGGGATGTCTCCGAGCAGTACCGGGTGAGTCTGGAGCGGAGGACTGCACAGGGGGACATAGACCTTGTGTGTGGGGACGAGGAGCTCTGTGAGAGGGTGGAAAGGATTTTGAGGGAAGGAGACCCCAGAGATGTGCTAACTGCCCAGAGGCTGGATGCCCTAGCAACGATGGAGGACTGCCTCCAGGCTCCGCCTGCTTGGGGACGCGCTGTGGGTGGGCTCACGAAACCAGCGACAGCCCCAGGCCTGGGGGCGATCGGCAGGACTTTCGAGGTTCTGGAGCGAGCCGCCCTCAATCTGTACCTGTGCCCTTGGAGGAAGGAGTACAGAGTAGTGAAGGTGTGTGTCTGTGTATATACGTATGAATGCATGTGCATGTTTGTGTGTGTGTGTGGTGGTGGGGGGGGTTGTCAGTTAACATTTTCTAACATTGTTAGTTAACATTTTCCCAAATAAACCATGCCTTGGAAATGGTTTTGTCCTGTTGCATTGTGGCTGATTACAGTAAAATATATTTTTTTTTTTTTTAAACTATGAGCACCATAATCCATGAGGTAATTAGTTTCCAAGCACGTAATTTTAGTAATTTTAATAAGCAACCAAAATGACTGAATGGGCCTTTAAACGGTACACATGTTTATGAACGTGTGAGGTTTTAGGAGCTGGGCATTGTGACCTTGAGATCAGTCTTTGCTGGTAGTTGCTTCGACTGCTATAGTGACAGACACATGCCTGCCGACAAGGTCACACACTCAAGGCACAAGTGGATTATGCTACACTACAGCACTTGTATACCTACAACTTAATATTGGCTAGCCTTGCTTATAAAGTCAAAGAATTTCAGTGTATTACTGGGATTTCATGGTTTGTGACAATTACTCATTAAAAAAAAAATACATTCTCTCTCCCTCTCACTCCCTCCCTCCCTCCAGATCTTCTCAGGCATGTTCACACACCTGGTGAGGCCTGCACTGTCTGAGCAGCAGGTGGATCACCTGTTCGGGCTGTTGGGATACCAGAACAAGGGGGCGGAGTTGGAGCTCCAAGGCAACCCCCCATCACCCGCCACCCTGCTGAGTTTGGCATGCGCGTTCTTTGCAGCGCGATGCGAGAGCCGGCTCCTGTCGAGGGCTGCTGCCGAGTCGACAGGGGGGGCGGGCGCAGAGCTGACCCTGGTGCGGGAGAGGCAGAAGGGCCGCAGCCTGCAGGAGGCGCTGGAGAGCCTTCGGGAGAAGGTGTCGAACTCGGAGGAAGACATGGAGGTGGACCTGTACACCGCAGAGGGGAAAGACGAAGGGGAGACAGGGGTGGGAAGTGCAGGGACGGAGAAGCATTCCACGGCCCACACGTACGGAGAGAGTGTGAGCCTACTGCCTGCAGGAGACAGCAGCGTCTCAGCACCAAATCAGAGAATCTGCCTCACTCTCAAGTCCCAGCAGAGGGAAACCAGGTCTTTGGGGCCAGACGGGATGCCGGCTGTGTCCCAGACTGCTGCAGATGGAGGGATGGGCATGGCACTGGGGCAGAATCAGGCCTGTGCCTGTCTTTGCTTCCCTGATGTTTTGTGGGTCTATCACTGCCAGCAGTGCTGTGAGATCCACTATATAGCCTGTGACATTGTGAATAGATGTAGGAACAACAAGCACGACGTCCAACTAAAGAAAGTAACAGAACTGTCAGGGCCTGCAGTGGGAGGGGCTTCTGCAGAACCATCAAAGGAATCCAGAGAGGGCAGGGCTTCAGCTGCTGCACGGGATAGGCCCAAAGAGGGAGGGGCTTCAACGGCACTGTCGGTGGAGACGAAAGCAGGCGGTGATTCAGCAACTGCATGGGATAGGCCCAAATTGGAGAAGACCCGAGAGGTAAAGGCCTCAGGGACACACGGGCCGGGACTGAATGTTCAGTGTGAGGCACGGGACTGCCAAAACCTCTCTCGTGTTTTTTGCAAGTCCTGTAGGTTTAGGATCTGCGAGAAATGTTTGATACAGAAACAAACCAAATGTGGCTGTGGACACATTTTGCTGTCCTCAGACGTGTGAATCCACTGCCCCTCTCACATACTAAGAGCTACAGCCTCACCTGCCACTTCCGTAGCCAAAGGGAAGTGGAGTCGTTTAACAAGTGAAAATATTGCATGAACGCAAATATTTCTGTTGGTGAAACTTGCCTTAAACTCTCGTCCACTCCCCCAAGTGCCAGGAAACAGATTAGCTGTTGAAACAGAAATTTAATTAAAAAAAGAGAGATTGTGTATCACCTAGAAGTTATTATATGATTGCCCCCAATGGAATATTAGCCTATGGTACAGCCAGAGGGGAATATGGGATATACAATACAATTAGCAAGTGGCATTTGTAGAACTGGATGTGTAAACAGGATGTGTATGATATGCTCACTGTTTGGGCTATAAATAAGAGTAGAAATAAACACGACATGAAATAAATAAAAGACGTAAAATAATATTTAATTATCTACTTCATTGCTTATTTATTTAATTTAGTCACATTTGGTTCCATACGACCGCACAGGAGGACGGAATAGCCTAGCAGTCACAAAATAGAGATGTTTAACTTTGACGACTTGATGGTGGTTATTGTAGGCTATAAAGTAGCAAATTGCCAAGCAAGCAGCACCAAGGCAATTAAACACCACGGACAGGACTCGATGAGCAACAGAACACTCAGGTGTGCGCAATCTTCTCCCCCTCTCCCGAGCCTGACCCGGGCCAGCCCGTGGCAAAATGCATTAAATTCGGCCCGGCCCGAGCCTGTCGGGCTTCGGCTGATTTTGAGAACTCTAATACAGCACCCCCCCCCCCCCCCCGCCCCCCTAATTTTAGGGAACAAAAAGTAATTGGGGAAATTACCAAACTTATATAAAGTCATTATATTTAATTTAATATTTGCTTGTGTATCCTTTGCATGCCATGACTTCCTGATGTCTGTGACCGAACAACATCAAGACTCTTGATCTGGATGGATCACTATAAGGGTTGTTTAACTTGACTAATTTTCCTATTGAACTCTATGGAAAAAGAAGTCAAGAGAAGGAAACCCTTATATATATACACACTACCGTTCAAAAGTTTGGGGTGACTTAGAAATTTCCTTGTTTTTGAAAGAAATTGATACTTTTATTCACCAAGGTAGCATTAAGCATTAAGGATGGATCACTTTAAGGGTAGTTTCTCCTGACTTATTTTTCCACAGAGTTCAATAGGAAAATGAGTCAGGAGGAACAACCCTTAAAGTGATCCATCCATATCTACTGCATATCTGGCAGCAGAGTGATGGTTTGAGGCTTGTTTGATACCTCAGACCCTTGATGACTTACAGCTATTTAGCCAACTATGTGTTCCATACTGTTCTAGCATAATTTACAGCTTAATATAGTCCCAGCCCCCAATTCCCATAGAGATCCATTGAAATGCAGAGAGGTTATATTATCGCTTGTAAGAGTACCTGAAAATAAGATATCAAGAGTATTTTGATATTGTTGGGTCACAGACATCAGGAAGTCCTGGCATGCAAAGGATATGCAACCAAATATGAAATATCATGACTTTATTTAAATTTATGTTAATTACCAAAAAATTCGGGGGGGGGGGGGGCTATGTGTAAAAATGGCTACAATTGCAAAAGTAGAAATAGAATGAAATAGAAATAGTAGTTTATAACATTATCAATGTCTTGACTGTATTTTTTGATCAATTTAATGCTACCTTGGTGAATACAAGGTACACACACACGCACACAACACACACAGACACACAACACACACACACACACACACAACACACAATTTGTTACTTTTTATTTTCCTTAACTTACAAATAAATGATGTACTATTAAAACATAGCAAATTGCTTTCTCTCTCCATCACTCACTGTACAAGGATTGGTGTATACAGCCAACTGAGCCAGGGTGACTTGCATACAACCACAAATGGGATGTGGCATCGGCACTCCAAGGAAGTGGTCCCCCCACCCCTGGTTTAAGGTACAACAGATCGTGTGGTCTGTGTGTGGTCACTCGTTGTGCTCCTCCCAGTGGATGTTGGTGAAGGTGTAGCTGTCCATGCGGTCTATGTATAGAACCCCATCCAGGTGATCCATCTCGTGCTGCAGGATCCGTGCCGGCCAGCCACTTGCCTGCCAGGTCACGGGTTCTGCCCGTTCGTTCAGCCCTATGGAAAGCATACGTTGGTCACGCCTGTGCACAATCAATATTATTAATTGGTTCATCACTGTAACAGTACCATTATCAGGGCTGAGGATTCAGAAAAAACAATCTGTTGGAAGACCCAGTTCTGGTTATAATATTGCCTACTTGCAGTATCAAAATATGAATAAAGCATTTACAGTACTGGCTAATATGAGGCATGCATTCGGACCCACTTTAACACATTCTTTTCATTTGTCCTCTTCCCTAGAGTGAGCTATTTTGTGACAAAATTTGTGAGGTGCAACAAGTGAACTTAACAGGTGCTCTGCAAGGGAGGATAGACGAACAAACTGAAATGGAACTGAACCGCCCTCACATCCTGTATAGGAAGTGCTACCCCATAGCAAGCAGTAACATCATTGAAAAGCACAAACACAAAAACGTGTAAAGGACCTGATTCAATTCAAAGTTCAATTCTCAATTCTTAATCCCCCTCCCATCCCTCAGCATGCGCTCATGAATTATTCACAAACCCCCCAAACTCATCCTACCGAAAAGCATATAGAAATTCAGGCAGCCATGTTTTTTACACAAGTCCATTGACTTGACATCTATGCAATACCGGGGTTAGCCAGAGTGCGGTAGTCAAAGATAACACCTCGTTAAATAAGCCAGCTCAGTGTCTGATCTCCAATGAATGGCTTTTAAGAAAATAAATATTATCTTTAATGTTGTGCCTACTCGCTGTTTCTACTAAACACAATGAAAAAGATATTAGGCGATAAATTGCTGATTAGATCAATCCCCTGGGTTACCTTCTGATACAATACACTCCTGTAGGTTCTCTCACTCGTGGTTGTTGTCAGTGTTTAGAAGTCAGCGAGGGTGTCGTCCGAGCAGTTTGGGAAGGACGCGCACTCACCTGAGACCTCCACAGAAAGGTGCCGCGGCACGCAAGCGGAGAAGCCGGAGACGCTCTCGCAGGCCTCCAGGAAGAACGCGGTTCGCGAGTCGAGCACGCGCAGTCGCGGGTTGACGAAGACGCGGAGAGGGACGGGCGCCAGGCCCCGAGCCTCCCGGGCAGCGGGCGAGCTGTCCCGCAGCATGCGCTCGGGGTACTCCAGCGCCAGGATGCGCAGGGGCACGCCGATCTGCGGAGCGCTCAGGCCCACGCAGTCGAGCTTGCGCATCACCCGCACCAGCGTCCCGATCACCTCCTGCACCTCCGTCCCTCCCACTGAAGCCACTTCCACCTCCGCCGCCTTCACCCTCAGCACCGGGTCACCCACCTGGCACACGTGGCCGTAGGGCGGCGTCGGGGGCGGCCGGATCTTCCGCTTCAGGTACTGCAGATAGGAACGCACCTTGACATCTGAGGAGTGCACTCTGGCCAGGGTGGGAGAGGCGCAGGCTCGTTGCCAGAGGGGTGCGCTGGTGAGGTGAGCTTTACAGGCACCCTTCCTCAAGACCCAGGGCAACAAGACAGAGGTCCACAAAGTTCTACTCATGGCTGGGTGTAGTCGCAACCACCCTGCCCACTGCTCTGGCCCATCTGCAGGAAGAATAAAGGCTGTCAATCAAGAAGGCAGTCTCGGTCGATTTCTCAACATTTATTTCACATTCAAACATGCACGTTATATTGTATAATCTTTACAGGCATTCTTTTACAGTAGTAAGGAACTGATTGCACGCCTGATATTTGTAGCATGGGTGCTAGAGAGAAAATATAACGGCATAAAGAAATGCTCCGGCACACCGTCTCCACAGAGATTTCAGTCCAAGACCTTCAATGAGCAGATGCCATGCGCAGGAGCATTTTTTTGCCATTCTGTTCATAAGCACCATTCTTTTCTTTTGAGTGTCTCCCAATGTGTTGAAGGACCTCTAGCGACCTCCACGCGGCCGTGTGGATGAGGTCGTCTGCACTCTCCGCCAGCAGCGAAAGCCGTGCTGACCCAAGTGCAAGACAGCCCTCGCGGTACGAGTACGGTCAATACTTTCACCTTGCTGCATGGCACGATGAAGTCTGTACATACACACGCTCTGAAGTGCCGCAAATGCACATGGTCATACTTTCATTTCAAGCTTCTCAAAAAGCATTTGTGACCCAAATCTCAAATATGCATCAGCTGTCGTTCTGGAAGTTTACTTGTGAACGATTTACGGAAAATCTGAGAAGCCAAAAGAATATTTTTTCCACATTTATAAAGAATGTTCCAAATGATTGAGGCTGGTCTGTAAACTTGAAACAACTGTCGGCTCTCTGCCTGTTTGATTTCCCAGATGTCTTTGGTCTCCGTGCTTTGAACAAGGGTTTGTGGACAATACAGTATAATGTGCACAATAATAAAACAGAAGATTCTGATTACCGATTTTCAAAGCTTGGGATGTTAATGAGATGACTTACAACTTCAACTTATAATATTTATCTTTACAAAGATTACATGGGTTTTACAATGTCGCACTCCAATCATTTAAATGATTTCACGTGAATAGAGAATACTAAGTTTCCATGTGAGAAAAGGGGAATTTCCAATGGCTATAGGCCTGTTTCAATTATATTTTCAGCCTCGGTGACATTTCAAGTTCACAAACTAACACAAGCTCTGTTAACACGTGGGTTAAACACTAACCGTTACATTTAACTGCATCCCACTGAAAGGGAGAGTTGGTATGCACGTACTGTGATGTGAAATGTTAGAGCAAGGAGAATGAGCAAGATAACCCGAGCGCAAAGACTTTATTAGGGTATGTTCAATGCAATTATGAAATTTCCAAGAACCGGGCTATATCTGCCACAGTAATTCACTTAAAGGGATATTTCGGAATTTTGGACATAATGTCTCAATTACGACCCATGATGTAGTTGATTGATGGAAACCATTTTCAGCTAATTCCATGCTGTCCCTTCTTCTGGACATACACACATTGCTAATGCTAGCGCAACTCTAAAGTAACTGGTAGCATCCACTACCAAACGCACTTAAACACTCCACAGTGCACCCAAAGCAAATAAAATACGCCAACAGTGGGGCACAAGGGGTCACTAAATGGTTTGATGAGTATGAAGATTATGTGAATCATAGTCTATGGCAGGGGTGTCCAATCCTATCCGGAAAGGGCCGGTGTGGGTGCAGGTTTTTGTTTTAGCCCAGCACTACAACACCTGATCCAACTAATTAACTAATCGTGCTCTTCAATCAAGACCTTGATAAGTAGAATCAGGTGTCATAGTGCTGGGCTAGAACAAAAGCCTGCACCCACACCGGCCCTTTTCGGGTAAGATTGGACACCCCTGGTCTATGGCCTTCGCAGTCACCAGATCTCAACCCAATTGAAAACCTATGGGAGATTTTGGACCGATGTGTAAAACACCGCTCTGCATCATCAAAACACCAAATGAGGGACTGTAGCTACTCCGACTGTGGAATATCTTTTGGAAGAATGGTGTTCCATCCCTCCAGTAGAGTTCCAGAGACTAGAATCTATGCTAGACTAGAGGCAGGATATATGCCAAGGCGCATTGACGCTGCTCTGGCGGCTCGTGGTGGCCCAGCACCTTATTAAGACAATTTATGTTGGTTTTTCCTTTAATTTGTCACCCGTCTGTATGTACATAGATAGCTGGTTAGCAACTATGTTACTACATTTTTGATCATTTTATATAATTATTTAACTTCGCTAATGTTCACGTTATAGCTTGCTAACATATAGCTGGCTAACATGCTTGCATGACAGACAACCCTTACCTTGCGAAACTCAGGTAGTCATTGCATTGTCGTTAACACGCGGTTTACCTCTCAGTAGTAACGTTAATTCCATTTCGTAAACTGTTAGTTTAAGCCGCAATAGAGGTACTGTTAGGCAATTTACTGGATAGCTACAGAAGCGCTAGCGACCTTGCAGCTAGGTTTACAAAGCTCCTTGCATGCCACTTCGCCGTTAATGTCGGTCGCTTACCAATAATCAGTGCACTCTGTGACGACTTTAATTCGGAAGAAAATGGATTAATTCAGTTGTCCAATGTTATTGCCACAATGACCTTTTATTGACTTTTCTTCTTTGTTTCTTTTACGGCGGTTGACATTTAATACGCGTGCGTGCATGCATACAGTATTTAACTAGACAGGAAAACACAACTTCTCTGAAGCCCCGGAAGTAAGACTGTCGTGCGCATGTTGAGTGCAAAACATTGGAACTCGTATTTAAATAGATTGGGAATATCAGAAAGAAATTTAACTCCGTTGATAGTTTTAAACTCTATTAACGATCGTTACGTTTCTTACGGAAAGCAGACTGTGAAAATATGTTTAATCTTTTAGCCAAAATTATTTTAAATAAATATTTTCCCAAAACTTCTGGACCAAAACAATGATTGTTTCACAAACGGCTACACATAATGAAATTTATGATCATAAAACATTGAGCGATTAGGTTTTCTTTGGTTGTCCATTGAATTCAATGGGCATAAAGCTCTTTTCCACACAGCAAGCATACTTCCGATCACGTGGTGCTAGAGCGTTTCTGTAAAGCAAGTTGAGATGTGGGGGAAGAAATGGGGTTTTAAATTCTCAGTTGAAAAGACTAAGGCAATGTTCTTCACAAAAAAGAGAGTTCGAGGAAATTTTAACTTGCAACTATATGGGAATAATTTAGAGATAGTTGAGTCATTTAGATTCTTAGGAGTATATTTTGACTCTAGATTAACATGGAGGGAACACATTAAAAGTATTGTGGATAAATGCAAAAAGGTTTTAAATGTGATGAGATGCCTTGTGGGGTTGGACTGGGGAGCGGATGTAGCATCCTTGAAGTATATTTATGTAGCACTAATTAGATCAAGGCTGGACTATGGGAGTGTGGTGTATGGATCTGCAGCAAAAACTGTGCTTGGAGGGTTAGATGTGATCCAGGCCCGGGCCCTTAGATTATGCATAGGAGCAGTGAGAACATCACCTGTGTGTGCCCTTCAAGTAGAAGCAGGAGAAATGCCACTGGGTTTACGCAGGAAACAGCTCACTGTAAATTATTGGATGAATTTGAGAGGGCACGGAGATAAACATCCAACCAAAAGAGTGCTACAGGCCTGCTGGGAAAGAGAGGGAACAGCTAAAACAAGTTTTGGCTGGACAGGGGATGGAGCAGCAAGAGATCTGGGAGTGTATGGAATGAGGTTCTGCCTGACAGTGTATAGGCCTAGACTCCCTGTGTGGATACTTGAACCATTAATCATAGATCTAGAGTTGCTGCACATTAAGGCAAGGAGGGAAAATGCAGATTTAGTTAATGAGTTTTATTGGCATACAGAAAGTAAATACACAGAGTATGTACAGGTGTTTACGGACGGATCAAAAGATCCAATAACAGACAACACTGGTTCTGCTGTTACAGTTCCTAATAGTAGAACAGAAGTATGCAAACGGACGTCAAACTTTTTAAGTGTATACACAGTTGAGTTGTATGCCATATGGATGGCTTTAGAGTGGATTGAACAAGCCAAACCTAACAGAGCCCTCATTTGTAGTGATTCAGCAGCAGCTCTGTACAGTCTAAAGCTAGGTACATCCAGTAATCGCCAGGACCTATTATTTGAAATAATGGAAATTCATTCACGAGTGGTAAAACAAGGCACTGTGGTCACATTAATTTGGGTTCCTGCACACATGGGTATTAAGGGTAATGAGAAAGTGAACAAATTAGCCAAACAAGCTGTTAGAAAAGAAAATATAGACACTGCAATTGAACTTTCTAAAGCAGAAGGAAAGAGTATAGCATGGAAGGAAATCAATAAAGAGTGGCAGCAGTACTGGGATCAGGAGATAAGAGGACGACATCTACATGCAATACAAAAAAGAGTGGGTAGGGAGAGAAACAGAGGAGGAAATAGAAAAGAGGAGGTAGTGATGACCAGACTTAGAATAGGACATAGTAACTTGAACGGGACTCTCAACATTATAGGGAAACATCCAAATGGGCTTTGTGAACAGTGTCAGTTACCAGAAACAGTAGAGCACGTTCTTCTTAACTGCCGGAAATATGTCACCGAAAGAAAGGACATGATGGATGGAATGGAAAGAGCAGGACTAACAGGAGCAGGTTTAAAATACATTCTGGAGTGTGGTGGAAGTGGACAAGGCAGGAAGTATTTAAGCACATTTCTAAAGAGAACAGGACTGATGGGAAGAATCTGACAAAAAGAGCTAACTAACTCCAGAAGATGGCAGTAATGCAACGCAAAGGATGCAAGCTGCCGTTAAACACCAAAGAAGAAGAAGAAGAAGAAGAAGAAGAGCGTTTCTGTGGTTTGCCCGAACATGTCCCCGAAAAGTTTCGAGCTGATAATATTCTGGTTGCCAGATATTCAGTGTGTCTGTTTTTCCTAAATATAGATACTTATGAAAATTGCACGGAATAAGATATCAATTTTAGTTTTATTTGAGGAAATTACTTATTTGCGTTTTCAAATATTTATTTTTTAAAGTGGAAACTGAAATCAGAATATTTTGCGGATTCTACAAGAAATCTGGCAACACAGATAGTCGATTATTTTAGCCAATAGGAAGACGGTGCGGGAAGGTGAAAATGAAGATGTGTAGCCTATTGATTTCATTATTTCTTGCTACGTTCACTTGACAGCAAGGCTACCATTTGCAATGACCGAGTTGTATATAGCTGCATAGGCTAAAGGGAATTAAAACAGTATTTATTTGTTCCTTGGGAAAATGGAGACCAGCTTGTGTTTGAAACAGACTGAAATCAGGTGCGCCGAGCAGATCCCATCCCTGGCTGCGTGGGTCATTGAATACGCCTGGAGTCACCGAATGATGGACGTACTGGAGGGTAGCCTACCCCTTTGCTTTAAACTATATTTGATTTGCTATGTCCACTTGTTTTGTTTTTCTTTTTTGTAAGACATGCTATTGCTTTACATTGCCTAATTTTGAAATCTTGTTTGTTCATGCAAGTTTCATGTGTAGCCTAACATTTATTACTTTTTCCCGAACAGCACATTGGAGTTAGAAATTTAAAAAAAGCTAAGGACAAATATTTGGGGGTTTTTTCAACTGATTTTTCATGCAACTGTGCAAATGGATATATTGTGGACAAATGTTTTTGGCATGTAGAGTAGCCTACACGGTATTGTATTAAGGTAAACATAGCCTGCTCAGAAGTCACCTGCATACAGAAAACAGTTTTATGGATAACTGGACAACCCTTTGTTTTGCGCACCCCCAGGTTTACTGCCATGTATGAGGCAGGAGGGTGAACTGCGATCGCTGACCCTGGAGGAGCCTTGTGCTTTGCGCGTAGCGGCAGCACAGGCATGGTCAGTGGTAAACACCAGGGACATCGAACAGTTTGAGGGTGTGCTGGAACTGCTGGAGTCCATCTACACACTGGTACCAAGGCTTGTCCCCGCTATTAAACACATGAAGATCATGTTTGGCCTCAAGACCATGGTAAGTGACCTTTATTTGCTCTTTTCAGAAGTCATTTTTGTTTCAAACAGTGTTGTGCCAATGCTGCACAGATACGCGGGTCTTTAAATCCTGTGGATGGCTTATATAACTTTATAATTAAAGATTTGTGTTGTATGAGCTACATTTCAGAGTGCTGCATAGCCTACATTAAATTAAAAAATGATAATTGTAGCTTCCCCCTCCGCAGAGTTGCAGCCAGGGTGGGTGGAAGAGGCAGAACGGGAGAATTGGAGCAATCTGGATGGTATTATGGAATCTGTGAAATATGAGCTATTGTGTTCACTCATCCAGATTGTCATGTGGATGTTACAGAAGAACCATGGGGAAGTCGGCGCCATGACAAAGATAGTCCACTTCTTCCCGAGCCGATTATCTTTGTACCGTGGTTGTGTGAGTATACCTTTTCTCTTGCCAGTGGGTAGCTGTGTGTTATACATTGCCTGGCCAAAAAAAAAAGTCGCACATAATATTTAGTTGGACCGCCTTTAGCTTTGATTACAGCGCGCATTCGTCGTGGCATTGTTTCGACAACCTTATGCAACGTCACAACATTTATTTCCGTCCAGAGTTGCATGCATTTTTGGCAGAGATCTTGTATTGACGACGGGAGAGTCGAACCACTCCGTAAAGTCTTCTTCAGCACATCCCAAAGACTTTCAATGGGGTTAAGGTCAGGACTCTGGTGGCCAATTCATGTGAAAATGATTCCTCATGCTCCCTGGACCACTCTTTCACAATTTGAGCCCAATGAATCTTGGCATTGTCGTCCTGGGATATGCCCATTGATGGGATAACCTGGTCATTCAGTACATTCAGGGACTCAGCCTACTTCATTTTATTGCTGCATAACGTTGGTGAGCCTAGACCTGACCAATTAAAGCAAACCCAGATCATAACACTGCCTCCAGAGGCTTGTACAGTGGGCACTATGCATGACGGGTTTAGCACGACGATGACTGCACAACTTCTTTTTTTTTTGGCAAGGCAGTGTATGTGTGCATTGAGGGTTTCTCTCCACCAGGGGGCAGCAGGGATATGAATGCAGTGCAGGGCTAATCCGGCCCATAACATCTGCTGGGAAGGTGATGTTATGGACTGTGATACTGCACTTCCCCTCTGGCCAAAGGTGGCTGAGAGGTGGACGCTCTTTCGAGAAAGTTGGTTTAGTTATTCTAGGAACGACTAAATTGTTGAGTATCGTCATGGCGACGATTTGCGTTGAGTATCGTCGTTGAGACGATTGGGAGGGATTATAAGGTTATGGCCAAAGGAATGGATTTAAGCCATGATATAAATGCGGGGGATTCTTTTTTACCTCCCAAAAAAAATAAAATAAATGAAAGCAGTGCAGGTGCTATTGCTCTCCACAAGGCGAAAGCTGGGTCAATCTCTCAGAGGGCCATCAGTCACTTCAGTTCCAGTAACTTTACCTTTACTCAATATAATGAGAGCGGACTGGGAATTACCACTCCAAACAGCTTTTCAAAAAATTCCATTGACCTCTAATTATCTTCTCGCTCATCTTCCCCATGACCTACCATTGAACTTGAATAATGTCTCATATTGTTACAACTTATACAATATAATTTGTGAGAACAGCGAGTTGAGCTTCCTCGTCTCTTGGTCGCCTTCCTCCTGCAGAGCAAAAGGGAGCTGGATGTGATGAGAAGGAGCCATTGCGAGTTTAAGCAGCTAGCCCAAACGCTGCTTTTCCACAAGGAAGTGCGCAAGGCTTACATCAGGGTGAGAATGTACTCATACCCCAATGTACCCTCCCATACACCAATGTACCCTCCCATACACCAATGTACCCTCCCATACACCAATGTACCCTCCCATACACCAATGTACCCTCCCATACACCAATGTACCCTCCCATACCCCAATGTACCCTCCCATACCCCAATGTACCCTCCCATACACCAATGTACCCTCCCATACACCAATGTACCCTCCCATACCCCAATGTACCCTCCCATACCCCAATGTACCCTCCCATACACCAATGTAACCTCCCATACCCCAATGTACCCTCCCATACACCAATGTACCCTCCCATACACCAATGTACCCTCCCATACACCAATGTACCCTCCCATACACCAATGTACCCTCCCATACACCAATGTACCCTCCCATACACCAAGTCTGCCCAGCAGTGCTTAGACAAATGGAATATACTGCATTATATGGAATTAAATATATTATCACGATTGGAAAAGATACTGCAACACATCCCAATATAATGGCAAAGACAATATATAAATCCTGTTAGCAGTTTCAGATATTGCATTATATTTTAAATAATACATTGCTGTGAAATATACGTATCCTCACCTTGTCAAATAAAAGTCACATATTTACAGTAAATTGCAGTATATTATATTTCTGCAAGGGATCGTTCTCTATTTTCAGCACACTTTTCCTTTATTAATGATTTGCACATGTTCCATGTTGATTATCTACGTTCTGACATACAGTCTAAGACTTAGACTGTTGTCAAAGCGCAACATTCAGGCTGCAGCTAAAAGTGGCCTAAGTGTGATTTCTTTCCTCATCTGACAAAGTTTGAATGTTTTTAGAACAGTATGAACAGCAAGAAACTACTTGGAGATGTATCTTTTCCATTCTGATTTGTGCCACACCTTTATGTGGAAATAAATCATATGCGTAGAGATGCAACTTGCATGCATCTTGTGTGTGGACACTCAAATCGAAAGTCCAGTCATGTGTTTAGTACACCGGTGTACACCAGTTGGGCAGGGTATACCCTTGATCAAAAACAGGATTGGTACAGACGGGCCTTAACCCCCAACCAGAGGTACACTGGCAAAGTGATTTTCACAGTACATCACTTTCCACACAACAGATTAATGTTGTCATATTTCTGAAATAGCAGTACTGTTGGGTCATTTTCAAAAATGAATACGAGCAGTCAGTGTAAAAAATCAGACCTGAGCAACAAATCGGAATTGAGCATTAAGGCCTACATTCTGAACATAGTCTAATTCAGGAATATAAACCTAGGCTACGTTTACACTGTCACACATCTGGCCCAATTTAGATTTTTTTTAAATCTGATCCATTTTTGCCCCACTCCATCTCACTTGTATGTGGCATTCGGACCCATTCAGAATGAACTATGGCCCTCACATTTTCTTACAGCAGATTATTTGATGTCATTATCCCGCAAGGCGGTTTTGGGGCATTACCACTGACGTTGTTCTTTGCTTCTTTAAAAGAATTTATCCGGCTTTTGATTTTGCGAGGAAACTGGAAGTAATGCTTCCATAACAGATTCAAATGATCAGATCATCTTGACTGTCTAAATGTAGCCTTGATGTGTAACACCATTACGATGCATAAATGGAAATAGGAGCAATACCTGTATTGGCCAGCAGTATGCTGATGCTCAGGGTTTTGTAGGACCAGATGGAGGACCAGTATGGAGAGAGATATGCACAGAAACTGGAGGAGAGGTTGTTTGACTACCTGCAACTGCTGGAGAGGGACCTTCCACCAACCACATGTATAGACCAGGTGTGTGTGCGTGAGTCTGTGTGTGTATGTCTACATGTTCATCTTGCAGTAGTAGTAGTTCGTGTGTGTGTGTGTGTGTGTGTGTGTGTGTGTGTGTGTGTGTGTACATGCTCAGAATTTTTCCCTATACACGTGTGCAAAGGCAAGCTGTGGCATGACAGGTTATGCCAAAAAATATTAACTCGGCATCAATTTGTAGCCATGGGGGGGGTGGGCTAGCCATCTGTCTGTGTATTTATGTTTGCGCCTCACGTGTGTACAGGTTTTGAGGCAGGAGCGCCCCCTTGTGGAAGGGGAGCAGTTGCTGCTGGAGGTGCTGAGCTGTAGTCCTCGCTGTGTGTCTGCAGCACTGAGAAGACTATACTGTGGTGAGTCAGGACCATTGCATTTATATTCACTAGATGGCCGACAGAGGGCGCTCTTCTGAAGCCTCATCTCAGAACTAACATCCCGCACTCCCTGGGATGAACACTCTCCCATAGAAGTGAATGGATTTTACAGTACCTTGGAAGATAATTTGAGGACAAAAGTAAATGCAGCCAAATATTTATTTTTGTAAAGGGCACAGAAACAATTCTCTCTCTCACTCTTTTTAAGAATAATAATAAACTTTTTGTATAGCACCTTTCATACATAGTTGTAGCTCAAAGTGCTTTACATAAAAGTACAGATTAAAACAAGAATACAGATTCGAACAACAGATACACAGCATAAAGAGAAAGCCCATAAAATAAAACTCCAAAATCACAGCAAAATAAGAACATGAAGTATATAAAACAATATAAGATAAAAAGACGTTCATGTTAAAAGAGTAATTTTTTAAAAATTAAAATAAAAAATGGAAAATCCATTCTGGAAAAGGTTTGGTTTTTAATGGGAAATATACCAGTTGTGCTAGGAGTGCACACTTCACTTACTTCATAAGACAAAATTGTGTGTTAAGATAGCTGTAATATAAAATACTTGGCAGAAGCTATTATAAAGGTTTATAAATGCCATTAACAATCTTGTTTATATTTTCTAGCCTGCTGAGTGTGCATTCACTAGCAAATTTGGCAGTGCTAGAAAATTAATCTTATAAGGACTACTACAATAACAGTTATGGCAATAATAGGCCACATTATCTTAAGTGACATACATTTTTTTGAAATTATACTTGCTTACCATTCACATTCATTAATCCAGCAAAACAGCAGTAGGCTTGCTTAGCTGCATAGATAGCCATTGCATGCGTGGGTCATAAATGTAATAATTTGTCCAGAATTTAAGAAAGGACTATTAACTAGTCATTTAATGAATAAACGTTTCCCAACTTGGCCAATACAACAATAAAAATGAGCAAGGACTAATAGTTCTCATAATGTTGTACATTGAATATGTGCAAATTAACCAAACATGTGCTGACAGTTAGCTAGTTTGTCTACATTTGCACCATTTACACTGCGCTTCAAACTATCACTCAGTGCAACTTCTTAACATGATCAAAGGGGCATTTTCTGCAACAATGTGTGTGCCACTTCATATGAAATGTCTTCCCACAGTAGGGTTAACTTGTCAGTCCTCGCGGAATTTCTCTTGGTCTCCGGGAATTGCAAAATGGAATTCTGGGTGATTTAACAGAATTTAATGAACAAATTCAGAAATAACTATTTTAATAATGACGAGAGACTCTTGTTCTGTGCTCCCCGCCTCCGAAAAAAAGCATGCAGTTGCGGCCACTATTATTGGCACTGGTAAAGATGAGTAAAAAGGGTTATAAAAAATTCACCGTTTGGTCAACCTTTAATTGACATGAATTTATTGTGAGAAAGAAAATTCCGTCATCAAGAAATAATAATTTTTAACAAAACCACGTTGGCCACAATTATTGGCACCCCTGCATTTATATATCGAATAAAGTAATAATTTTTTATATTTGGTCGCATATCCTTTGCATGCCATGACTTCCTGATGTCCGTGACCCAACAATATCAAAAGACTCTTGATATCTTATTTTTTGGTACTCCCACAAGCGATACTATTAACCTCTCTGCATTTGAATGGATCTTTATGGGAATTGGGGGGTGGGACTAGACTTAGCTGTAAATTACACTGGAACAGTATGGAACACATGGTTGGCTAAATGGCTCTAAGTCATCAAGGGTCTTGTGTATCAAACAAGCCTTAAGCCATCACTCTGCTACCAGATATGCAGTAGATATGGATGGATAACTTGAAGATCTTTGTCTCCTGACTTATTTTTATTTTTTCATAGAGTTTAATAGGACAATTTGTCAGGAGAAACCACCCTTAAAGTGATCCATCCATATCTACTGCATATCTGGCAGCAGAATGATGGTTTGAGGCTCGTTTCATACCTCAGACCCTTGATGACGTACAGCCCTTTCACAAGCCATGCAATCCATACTGTTCCAGTGTAATTTACAGCTAAATCTAGTCCCACCCCCCAATTCCCATAGAGATCCATTCAAATGCAGAGAAGTTATAGTATTGCTTGTAAGAGTACCAGAAAACAAGATATCTAGAGTCTTTTGATGTTGAGTCACACACATCAGGAAGTCATGGCATGCAAAAGATATGCGACCAAATATTTAAAATGATTACTTTATTTTACATTGTTTAACTGTCCAATATTTTTTGATGCCCGTAAATGGGGGGGGACTATGTACAAAAGGATCTATAATTTTGAAACGGTTCATCCGATATGGATGAAAATACCCTCAAATTAAAGCTGACAGTCTGCACTTCAACCTCATTGTCATTGTATCCTTTGAAACTCAAAGTGCTAGAGTACAGAACCAAATTAACAAAAAATGTGCTACTGTCCAATGAATTATGGTGCTCACAAAGTTTTAATCACTCATGCTGGTGATCCTGGAAGGGGTCACGCCAGCCCGTAACATGTGTAGGGACCACATAACAAGTGACTCTCATGATTATTAATATTTTATTCAGCAATTTGTTTGTTATAATGAAAAAGAAATTTGAAGGAAAATTCCAGGAAACTCTTGACTAATCCGGGAGAGTTTTCCACATTTATAAAGATGCACATTTGTCAGATATGTTTGCTCGTTTCCACTGAGGACCACTTTGGAAATAAGCATTTCCAGTAGTGCTTTTATGCGCTGCCTCTCAATTATAGGCTATATTTTTATCTTTTATGTAATGTATAGTATGTATTTTAACCTAAACTGATCCAATCCAAGACACAACATGAGGAATAACGACTTTTGGGATTCCCTTTAACCACTGTGTGCCCCACTGTCATACCACTATGCATGTAGTGACTGTAAGCTTTTCGGTTCCTTCAGCCAAGGCCATGCTCAGCACCGGCCCTGGAACGAGCCAGCCCACCACCTACACTGACAAGGAGCAACAGACACCACCGCCCCTCGCAGATCCAAAAGACAGCGCCAAGTGGACAGCGCCCCCCGCGGAGCGAGTTGGACGGGTGAGGTCCAGCATGTCCCATGGCAGTTGGAAGGGGTGTGGAGAGGAGAAAGCCACGCCCACACCACTGTGTTCAATGTGGTCTTGTGTAGGTGGCGGAAGTGATGGGGCAGAACAGAGACTCAGAAAACAAGGCTTGTCTCTGGGTGGGTGTAGCCATGGGACAAGACGGCATGGCCATGAGGAAAGAGGATTGGACCAGGATGAAAGAGGGTGGGGTCAGGAGGAAAAAGGGCAGGGCCAGGAGGAAAGAAGTTGGGGCCAGGGGGAAAAAAGGCACAGCTGGGGAAAGACAAAGCTGGCAGAGAAGCACTGTCAGATGGGGGAATATCCCATGCAGCTATGCTCCAGACACAAAAAATGGGTGAGAAACATACTGCAGGAATGCTCTGTGGAGCTGGGTGGTCAAAGTGTCAGCATTCTGAAGGAATACTCTAAGGAGGTGGGCCAAAGTATGGGCATTTTCGAGCAGTACCCTGAGGAGGTGAGAGGTGAAAGTGTAAACATTATGGAGCAGTGCCCTAAGGAGGTAGGGGGCCAAAGTGTGAACATTTTGGAGCAGTGCCCTAAGGAGGTAGGGGGCCAAAGTGTGAACATTCTGGAGCAGTGCTCCAAGGAGGTGGGGTGTCAAACTGTGAACATTCTGGAGCAGTGCTCCAAGGAGGTGGGGTGTCAAACTGTGAACATTTTGGAGCAGTGCCCTAAGGAGGTAGGGGGCCAAAGTGTGAACATTCTGGAGCAGTGCTCTAAGGAGGTGGGGTGTCAAACTTTGAACATTTTGGAGCAGTGGCCTGAGGAGGTGGGGGGTCAAAGTATGAGCATTTTGGAACAGTGCTCTCAGGAGATGCTGGGACAGAGTGTAAGAGCTCTGGAGGAGTGTTCTGAGGCAATGAGGAGCAATCAGGGTGCGATTGAGCTTCAGCAGGTACTACCACTCACCTCACCCCACCCAGTGACTCCACCTCATCAGTTTCACACCCCCAGGAGCTACCAGGGGCAGGGTCGAGACACAACTAGCTCCCTGGCTAGTGCGGAGACAGTGGGACTTAGAGTTGGGATTTCTCTGGAGAGTCAGCTGGTTATGATGCGGTCCCAGATGCTACAGCCCACTGTGCAGGTCAGGAGACTGACACAAAGGGAGTGTGACCAGGCCACAGGGAGAACCAAAATTACACCCGACGAGGAGGAAGAGCAGGGACAGGAAAGTGATGAGAGTGAGGAGGAGGGAGAATCTGATAGCTGGGAATCAGATTTCTCTTATTCAGAATTGGACTCAAGTTCAGACCCAAATTATAACCCCTTCTAGAACAGTAAGTGGAATTTGGACAGAAGGCTAGATGTAGAAAGTGAGGGCCTGGGAGAGATCTGATTCTTCAATGGGCAGAACATTCTGTTGCTTTTTGAATATTCCGTCTATTCAACTGAAAGTTCACTCAAAATATTTTTCAATGTTTTCCAAAACTTCTTAGGAGGTGTTACATGGGTGTGTTGTGGGAGCAGGGACACTGGTTCCATTAAATTGGCGTAGGGGAACCAGTGTTGCCGTGAGTATGAAGTATGAAGGCTTATCAGACACCATATCTGCAGTATTGTGCAAGCTAATGATAAGTTAATTCCCTTTTATGGAAGAAAACTCTTCGTTCTCTGTTTCGGAGGTTGGTACAGCAGAATCCCATTTATTCAAGCAATTGCAGCAGGTAAACAAACAGAGATCGGATAAGAACAAAGAAAAACTCCTCTATATATTCTTTACGTTTACAACACATTTGTCAGTTTCGACATTTGCATAAAGCATTATTGTTGGCTGGTTATGCTTTTGTGATAGCGGTACAGTGGTTATAACCAATCAGAAACAGATATGGTGCTATGCTGTAAAAGAGCGAGAAAGAGGAGTTGAGCATCTGTGGCATGTTACCAGCCCAGAACTACTTCACAGGGCTTGAAATTACCTTGATATCTCAGTAGTTTTCCACTTGCATGTTTGTGTAATGTAACATAACATTTTGGTGCTCTTGAACATGCCCCACTCTCATTATGGGTGCCGTCCCGGTTGTACCCTTTTTTTGTTTCAAACTAATTTTAACTGCTAAATAAATAGCTGAATATTTTAAAGGAGTGTAAATTCGATTAACCTGATTTGACCATGTCTTAAGGACCATAACTGTTCTTTTAACCAAAAAACTTTTGCTTTGTTTTGGAGAACAATAGCCAATTACCCAATAAAAAGCATGAGTGTCAGAAACTATCATAGCTTTTGCGATTAACGTAGTTAGACCAGTGCCCTCTAGTGGAGAAATTAGTGATGCAGACTTAAACCGATGTTCTTGACTTCAGTTGACCAGCACTACATTGTCGTTAAAGCAATATCACGTCTTTCATTACAAACATGGATTTCAATCGAATTTCTGCATTTTAAAATTCTTGCATTTTTTGCATTTTATTGTTCATTATCCTTCATTTGTTTTTACAGCCCAAAAAATTCTGATCCCTAAACACATTTTACTACAGATCATGTGACTCCACCGCAAAGACTTTAGCAAACTCAGTGAGAAGCCTTCATTTATTCAATCTGAGCCATATACTTGTTCGATCCTCCTTCTGGCAAAGAAGGGTCTGCTGCACAGCAGTGGATCAGAGAGGAGCTTATTTGGAGGACAGCTGTGAGGGATCCTGTATGTAACTATACCAAAGTATTTTGTGTGTGTGTGTGTGTGTGTGTGTGTGTGTGTGTGTGTGTGTGTGTGTGTGTGTGTGTGTGTGCACGTGCGTGTGTGTACACATGATAAAATGAGCAAGGCGATAGTGTGTTAAGCTTACCTTGTTGTTTGTGAGGGTATTTGGGACGAGGGTGAGCTCAGGACATTTTGTCCTGGACTGCGGGACCTGGAAACAGACGATCTGACTGAGGCAGACACCCAAATAGGGGGGCAGAGAGGATGGGGTGGTGTAGCCAAGGGGGAAGGGGAGGAGGACGGATTGGAGGAGTTGACACTGGAAGGGATTTCGGCAAAGGTGTCAGGAAAATGGGAGGGGCTTGTGGGGGTGGGGGTGGGGACATTGCATGTCCATGTCACAGAGGGGGAGTTAGGTACGACAGAAGCTTCTGGTGATTTGAGAATAATATGTGAGTAAGAGGGATGGGTCGGCTCAAAGTTCAAGGGGAACTTTGTGTATGTTGGATCGCAGCAAGAACTCTACACAAATGTTATTTATTTTTCTGTGTTTTGAGTGTGTCTCCTCAGTATTTCAGAACATTCGATGGCAGTTTTTTTTCAACTCGCCTGCTTGCATACAGTGTTTGCACAGTGTTGCAAGGAGCCAAAGCGTTGTCATACCAGTAACTTTTTCTTTTTTTCCAGTTCAATAACATACAATAAACAATACTGATGATTCATTTTATGTTTTTTTAAAATCTCATTAATTGCCTGAATTCTGACAGGTAAACAAAACATCACTGAGTGATGATGAATATGATCATGCCAATGATGATGATTCTGATTATTATTAATAGTAGTAATACAGCCCCAATTCTAGAAAAGCGCTATAAATTGAATGTATTAATTCCAAAAACGTTGGGACAGTATGTAAAATGCACATAAAAGCAGAAAGCAGTGATTTGTAAATTCTCTTTTACAAATATTTAACACACTGGCAATACTGAATACAGGGCCAAAAAAAAGACTGGGAAGTTAAAAGACTCTTGATATTTTATTTTCAGCGATACTATAACCTCTTTGCATTTGAATGGATTTCTATGGGAATTGGGGGGTGGGACTAGATTAAGCTGTAAATTACACGGGAATAGTATGGAATCCATGGTTGGCTGAGTGGATGTAAGTAATCAAGGGTCTGAGGTATCAAACGAGCCTCAAACCATCACTCTGCTGCCAGATATTCAGTAGATATGGATGGATCACTTGGAGGGTTTTTTCTCCTGGCTTATTTTTCAATAGTCCATACTATTCCTGTGTAATTTCTATCTAAATCTAGTCCCACCTCCCAATTCCCATAGAGATCCATTCAAATGCAGAGAGGTTATAGTATCGCTTCTAAGAGCACCTGAAAATATCCTTTTGATATCCTTTTATACCCAGTCTTGATCGAATCACCTGTTTACCTGTGGAATGGCAAACAGGTGTTTTTTTTGAGCTTCCCAGTCTTTTTTTTTTTTTTTGCCCCTGTCCCCTGTTTTTGGAACGTGTTGCAGGCATCAAATTCAGAATTAGCATATATTTACAAAAATCAATAATGTTGATAAGGTAAAACATTAAATATATTTTCTTTGTGCTGTTTTCATTTAACTATATGTAAAAGAGAATTTACAAATCACTGCTTTCATGTGCATTTTACATACTGTCCCAACCTTTTGGGAATTGGGGTTGTCCGTTATAATAGTAAGTTATTACTAATGAGTAAGTAAGTTACAGCAACTGTTCATATTTTAAAAGGTTTTTATCAATATATTACATCATAAGTAGTAAATAATATATTGTACATTGATGTTATATGTAGGGCCAGTGTTGTCTCGCATGTATTTCAGTATCTAATCACAAAGTCAAGAGTCTTTTTTTGTCAAGCCACTTGTCAAACAATTAGATTGCCTCAATCATCTACATTGTTAAATTCATTACCACTAATAAAGCACAAATGCTGCTTGACAGTGACATTTGCAAACCAAACTCTGCTAAATTCAGTCTGATTATTACTTTGCACCATGGACATGTGGCAGTATGTTGTAAAGGGGATGTAAGGTTTTGTCTGAAGCAGTGGGAAACATAACAATGAAAGGCGATCTGTGACAATGTAACTTTCAAAGAAATAGTTAAATAAACTATTAATTATAGAGTAGTTTGTAGCAGTGGTATGTTTTAAAACAATGCTTAATGAACCAAAAGGGTGAAGGTTATGTGCACCGTTCAAATGAAAATTGAATGTTTAGATTTGATCATGGTCAGATGTCTCTTCCAGCACTGACTGACAATTCTTGTGAATGAATATTGCTCTGTAATCACGTCCCTAATATGCTATATGTTGCACATTTTCCAGCTTAGACAATATTTAAAAATGGAATCCTGACAGTAGCGATACATTTTATAACTTAAATTACTTGCAAATTATTTGTCGAAATAGTATTCAGTATTGCCACAATGTGGGCATTGGCAACGAGATTTGGCAACGAGATTATAAGCAAGACTTTTAACATTTTAACTTCAATTGTCAGACAGATGCAGTCTTTTTAGAATCAATCTAAAATCCTCTAATTATTTATTTATGCAATCGTCAGCTGAGGGGATATTCATTGCAATAAGATACAGTGTATCTTTAAGAAGCTTTTTCCATGTGTGTTTTTCTGTTGTTTTTCCATGTGTATTTAAAAATTCACATTTCACAATTTGGGATTATCCTCTTTTTTCCAGTGAAATATTTGTATTTATAAATCCAAGTGAGTAAAAGCCGGAATCTAGAGGGGTGAAAATCTAGGTTGAGAGATGTTTTGGCATAAACGGAGTAGTTTAACCCTAATATAGCTCAGGAGTTACCCGGATATAGCCCAGCTACATCCAAGTTCACTTAACAAAATGTAGCTGGGTTTTCACCTGAACGCCAAGACATCATTTCATCGACTTTTCACCGTAAAACTGTTCACTGGGTGTCGCTCCAAATTCAGTCCTGTGGATTAAAATCAGCAGCAGTTGTTGAGCTGAAAATAGACAGGGCGGAAAACTTCCTTCAATCAGACTGCAGAATTTAATAAAATATGTTTATTATAGACAAAGTGACTGACTTCACCCATTAACTATCCATGGGATTGTGAAAAGCGTTTTGAAGCTGCGGAAGTGCAGTGTTTGTGCCGCCTTGAAAAAAAAGTGACTGAAAAAACAACATTGTATACATTTTTCAAAATTTGAGTTTTTCTTTTTTTCATATTTTGTTAAAGTACAGAATTCGAAATACAAAATGAGGTACCATTTGATATTTCTGGCGATATACTTGAATATTGTGGCTTTAAATATTTTGTTGTGAATTTTGCCATCATAAAATACACCCTAAAACTATTGTATGAAATTGTTATACTTGTGTAGTCCCTATAATCCAGTGTTTGCTATGCTTTTGTATAAATTTGATTATGATAGTGTTTAAACCATTCATTCATAAAATATGAAAAAATAAATCTCAGGTTTTATCTCTGATTTAGCTTTAAAATCTTATGCTTTTTCATTCTTCCCTAATTATTTTGGCATGACTCCCCCATCATCATGTAACTTCAAAACATTGATAACTTCTCTCCCTACTGAAATATGGAAGGTATGAGGGCAAGTTAAGGCTTGGTGGGGCATGCCCCATACCTATACAGAGAGTTTTCCACTTTTCAGGATTTCCTACAGAAAAAACCACAATGACTACAGACTCTCAGCCCTTAAGAACATTAACTTCTGTACCTTCTGACCTCATGTAAACACAAATAATTCAGATACAACTCCACGCAACCACACAATAAAGCCCCAAACTATGTTTTTTTTGTTTTTTTTGTTTGTTTTTTTTGTTCTTCCTGCCGATTTCGCCATCACAAATGCTCCATACCCACAAAGAATAATTATCCTCATTGGATAACAACATCTGATCAAAGTAACCAATTGCAGGATACACAGGCAAAATTAACAAGTGACACTTTGGGCATATAAGGAATTGCACATGTGATGCTATTTCAGCCAATAGAACATGTTTAAAACTTGGTCATCGCCATCTTTTGATTTGTGTGGAAGCAAGCTTACTTACTAATAATGTAAATGTAAATTATAGATTATACAGCTGTATATGGACTTCACGTTGGAAGATTTATTGATTTTCATAGAAAACGGACAAATTTACCATCATGGCGTCTCTAGTGTTCACAATGTGAATACTACTGTAGCTGCAAATGCCAAGTTATTTTAAATGAATTCTAGCTAGGCCTATTGATCATCTACTCACATACAAATCAGTAGTAGGTCTACCGTGTATAATAAATGGAAAACACCATAGCCTAATCAGTTTCAAAATATGACAAACACGTTCATTGTACAAAAATTCCAAGTTACTCATGCATAAAAAGCACTGTCTATAAGTCATTCATTAAAACTTGCAAAACCTAGGCCTGTCCTTAAAAGTATTGATATATTAAATAATTTAGGAAACATTGGGTAGCATTGTTTTGGAATAGAGCTTGTTTAATTTGTGGGAGCTAAGATAGCCAGTATTGTTTGTTGCAACTCGGCCTCATTTTTATGTCAGTAGCCTGTACTTTTAATGGCAGGTCTAGATTTTACTAGTTTTATTACAGACAGTGCTTTGTATGCGTGAGTAACTTGGCATTTTGTACGTTGAAAAGTTTTTTTTATTGAAATAGTAGACATAGCTACGCCGAGATATTGGATTAAGATATACGGGTGACGGGTGTGAAAAAGCGCGCGCGAGTGTGTGCGTGGATTGTATTTTCTTGGCAATATCAAGATATTGATTTGACATGGAGCCTGCGGACGTTCCGAAGTGGCCCCTCGTGGAAAAGTTCAAACGCAGGGAGGTTTACGTTTTTGTTCTATTACACATTAACTTTTTTTCATAGCTGGGCTTTCAAGTGTTGGTAGAAGAACAGGAGAATCACATTACTCTGCTAGAAGCACACTGTACTTTATGCCAGATTTATTAACATGCTCGGTGGATGAATTAGAAGACTCATTATTAAAAAATTGTTAATAAAACACCAAGCCTGTTACGGTTTGTCAATTCCAGTAATAGTTATGGTTTTGAAAGTTTCGATGAGATTAAGGTATTCTGAATGTTTAATATATAGCCTAGTTTTCTGATTATTAAGAGCCAAATAGCATTTTAATAAGACGAGGAAAGGCAGAAATATCAAACACACACAACGCTGCTTATTCAGCCGTTTATGTCAAATTAATACAAATAATAAAATCTACCGATGAGAAACATTAGAATTGATTATTTACCTTATACCCACATTAATTGCTCTAGGAAAATATTAAAACACGATTAATGATTAGGCTACGTTTGAATCCGTATTGATGTAGCCTCGTTCCTTTAATTAAAGAGACTTTTGATAATTCAGTTTAATCTGTCCATCCTCTTCGTGGTCTCCGTTTTGGCACTTTTTCGTATCTTATCTCTTTAATGCGAAAATGCAATGATTGAAACCCGATGTGTTTGTCTTTGTGGACTTGTGGGGGTGTCATAGTTCGTTTTCTTCTGTGGCTGGAACAGCGGTGATGTAAATCTAAAACGGATTAATCCGCCCACGAATAGAGAGTTCGATGGAAAATACGCAAGTGTACACCGGGTACACGAATAGCTGGTTCGCTATTGCGCATTTACGCGCAGGTAAAGCATGGGCGATGAGGCGTTTCACGGTCCATTAGAATCGATTGATGCGCTGAGACTTAACCATCTTACAACAGTTTAACATTTTGGGAATGGTGTAAAAGGGGTGTATGGAGCGGCCCTCTGTCTCCGCCAATGAAAAAAAAACGGATAGAAATACGTCATCCATATTTATTAGTCAGCTATAAAACCGGTCTGTAAAGGAATTTTGATCATTTTTGTTGAATCAGATGTAAAGCTCATATTGGCCTGGAACTGCTAAGATTTTCAAGGTATTTAATTTCCTGTTCTTAAATCACTTTATGCAAGAATAAAGTCCTGATTTGAAATTTAGACCTATTTTAGTCATATATAAAGTTAAGAATCAGTGATAGTAAATGCTTTGGATAAAATTAAGATTAGGCTATTGATGCATTTTAACATGTTAAATCAAGAGATGCTTTTTTCCTGGTCCGAAATACGTTAGCGTAGGCCTATTTAAACAAAACAACAACAAAAATAAAAAATAATATTGAACCGATACGTGACGTGGAAACGTCCTGAATGCGTGTATAATGAATTAGTCTAGTGATAGAACCTGCAAAAATAAATGTTAATGTGCTTATGCTTATCATGCTTTGTCTATCTTCATCAATTTAGGCAAATATTAAAGAATGTTTCATGTGCATTCATTATCCAACTTCTGTGATTTGAAGAGAGCCTGATAATATGATTATTCTCTTTGAATGTTGATTACTTCTCCCTCTAAGTTTTTTAGTTTCGGCTCGTGAGTTTAAGGAAAAGGCTGACATTTCCATTTCAAACGATAATTAGCCCAGCCTGCTTTCTTTCTTTTTACAGATTAAAAAGCTTGCCACTTATCTGAACTATAGTCATATTGTCCACCATTGCCACGTACTGCACAACTTATCTGAGGAGCCACTTATCTCTAATAATGTATTGCGTGGTAGCGTCCTCTAGAGTAATTAGGCTACTGTAATCATAAGGAAAACTACACTTAAGTGAAAGAGGTAAAGCACTCTCTTAACTGCACATGACACCAACTTTTTTTAAAGTGCAACAATAGAAATTTGCTACCAGTCGGCATGGATTACGTTTATTCTATTGGATTCTTATTCTAAAATACGGAAACGCAGTATTTTATAGATCACGGGATGGAGAGGGGAAAAAAAATATTTTAATCGCTACACAAATTGGCTAAGTTTGTTCTGGGTATAAATATATATTTATCACCGAAACATTATTTGGGTTGTTATCCGTTCTCTCTATTCTTTAGCCACGCCTGTACCATGGAGGGTAAGTCCTGTTTGATCCAAAGTAAAGGGAACGGTGTTCAAGGCAAACCAATACATGGCAACGGCATGCATCATGTTGTCAAGACGGGTTGCATTACACCGGCCGAACTGAAGGCCCGGAAACCGCGATGGCACATCCGAGCCTCAGACATGTCCCGGAACACCCTGAATCCCATTCGCGCTATCGTGGACGGGATGAAGCTGACGCCAAACCCTGACAAACCAATGATTGCCCTGTCCATCGGTGAGACCAATAGTCACAGACATATAGCGCATAATAAAACCACACACTTTAACCCTTCAGATGGCAGGAAAGGTCCTGTAGATTACTTACAATTTTGCAAGGAGCATCTGTTTTCTCCCTTATCCATGACAAAAATCTAAATTATTTCATATGATTGTACATTTTGGCTAATAATACATTTGTTTGAAAATCCAAATTTGGATTTGTAGGAGTAATTTAGAATTTCACCCAGATCTGATTTCCTCCCACGTACGCGCACCCATTCTCTTTCCATCTCACCCACAGGAGACCCCACTGTGTTTGGGAACCTGCCCACCGACGACAAGGTCCTACAGGCTATGAAGGATGCCATCGACTCGCACCAGTACAATGGCTACGCTCCTTCAGTGGGTGAGAGAGGGAGGGTAAAAGCATGACAAGGAGATGGAGGGCAGTAAGGCCTCTGGCATGCAGATGACGTGTAGACCTGGGTCAGACACTTTGTCAGGTCTGATAAAGTGCGATTGAATCCCCATTTTATAACTCCTCCTGTTCAGAGTGAGTGACTGACCCACCCTGTGAGCATGTTATCTGGCAGTCTGTACATGCTCTGTGGGCATGTTATCTGGCAGTCTGTACATACTCTGTGGACATGTTATCTGGCAGTCTGTACATGCTCTGTGGGCATGTTATCTGGCAGTCTGTACATGCTCTGTGGGCATGTTATCTGGCAGTCTGTACATGCTCTGTGGACATGTTATCCGGCAGTCTGTACATGCTCTGTGGGCATGTTATCCGGCAGTCTGTACATGCTCTGTGGGCATGTTATCAGGCAGTCTGTACATGCTCTGTGAGCATGTTATCCGGCAGTCTGTACATGCTCTGTGAGCATGTTGTCCGTCTATCTGTCCGGGTGTTGCAGGCTTGGAAAATTAAAGTCACTTTCACTGCTTGGACAGGTTACCTGCATAGCAGAGAGTCCGTGGCAAAGTTCTACAGCTGTCCTGACGCACCACTGGAGGGAAAGGTTAGTCACTTGTTATCCTTAAACACCCCTCATTCTACCAGAGTTTTCAGGAGTTTGTGGTTGACCGTGTCGAACGCTGCAGACAGGTCAAGGAGATGTAATTAGCAACACAAAAGACAGGTAGTTGGCCTAATTACAGCGAGCAAGCTACTGACTGACTGCAAACAATTCAAAATAAACCAAGCTACCGAGTGACTCCAATTTGTTCAATTAACTAACAACAGCTGAAACCAAATGAAGAAAGATACGCTTATCTGAGTCCGAGTGTAGCCTAGACCAGTGGTTCCCAAACTTGGTCCTGGGGCCCCCCTGTGTATGCTGATTTTCGTTGAAACCACAGTTGCAATCCCAGAATTTTAAGATGTAAATTTTTGATAATGAGGTGGTTTTCATGTTTAGAGGAATTATTCACCCTCTTAAGCCACATTATGTCAGAAATGGCTATGCATGCCATGTAGAATAAACGTCCCATGTTCACATTGTGCTTATTGTGCTATATATATTGTGCTTATTGTGCTATTCACTGCATATCTGGCAGCAGAGTGATGGTTTAAGGCTCGTTTGATACCTCAGACCATTGATGACTTACAGCCATTTAGCCAACCATGTAGTCCATACTGTTCCAGCATAATTTACAGCTAAATCTAGTCCCACCCCCGATTCCCATAGAGATCCATTCAAATGCAGAGAAGTTATAATATCGCTTGTAGGAGTACCAGACAATAAGATATCGAGAGTCTTTTGATGTTGTTGGGTCACGGACATCAGGAAGTCATGGCATGCAAAGGATATGCGATTAAATATTAAAAATGATTACTTTATTCTACATTATGTTAAACTTTTGATGCCCGAAAATGGGGAGACCATGTACTAAAAGATTCTATAACTTCTAAACGATGCATCTGATATGGATGAAAATACCCTCAAATTAAAGCTGACAGTCTTGTCGTCAACCTCACTGTCATTGTACAATCAACACATCAACCGTGACACCCTTTGTTGATGCAGGAGTGTGCAGACTAGCAGGGATGTCCTTTGAGGTCATGCTTCCCGATGCTGCTTCCTTTTCACGGTGTTGGAATGCCACGGTTAATATTGGGCTGGCACAGGCAGTAAGCCTCCAAATGACCCTCGACAATGGGTCACGCTTAGGCTAATTGTGTTTTCATCACAACAAATATGTTGTGCATTAGTGCACTGTGGAGTATTGGTTGGGGAACGCAAATCCCAGTTGGGGAACTGCTATTGTACTCTTCAGCAATGATATTTAACCTGAATTGCTTCAGTAAATATCCAGCTCAAAAATGTTTTGTACGTAAAAACTATAAGCTGGATAAACTGTTCTGGTAAGCTGTTTACCAGTTCTCTCTGTCTCCCTCTCTGCCCTCTTCTTCTTTCTCTCAATCTGTTTCTCTTTCTGTCCTATAGGATGTGATTTTGACCAGTGGCTGTAGCCAGGCCATAGATCTGGCCATCAGTGTGCTCTGCAACCCAGGACAGAACATCCTGGTTCCCTGCCCTGGTTTCTCCCTGTACAAGACCCTGGCTGTGTCCCTGGGCATTGAGGTCAAACTCTACAACCTGCAGGTGACACACGCACACACACGCACACACACACACACACACACACACACACACACACACACACACACACACACACACACACACACACACACACACACACACACACACACACACACACACACACACACACACACACACACACACACACACACACACACACACACACACACACACACACACACACACACACACACACACACACACACACACACACACACACACACACACACACACACACACACACACACACACACACACACACACACACACACACACACACACACACACACACACACACACACACACACACACACACACACACACACACACACACACACACACACACACAATCTATGCATCCATATCCTGGGTGCACATTTACAGATGTCATCTTTTTTTAAATGATTAGCCTAGATGGGCTGAATAGCATTTTCTAATTGTCACATATTCATACACATACAGTTATATGTTCTGCTATTCATAATCTTTGGAGCAAGTCAACCAGATTCCAGAGAGAAGATTGCATTGATAAAATTATGATGCATAGTCAGAAGCCCTAGTTAGTTGTCAGTGAGGGGTTCGTAAGAGGTTGCTAATACCCGTTTCACACCAAAGCAACAACCCGTGTAAAACCTATGTTTGCCATTGGTGTGAATGGGGCCAACCTGCGGTCACGTCTTTAACTTGGGCAGAAATGATGTTCCGAAACTTATATAAATGATGCAGACCGTAGGCTATTCATGTGAATGTATATTAGAACCGAACAATACAATTTTGCTAGCTACATTCTCAGCTAGATTCACGGATTCACACAAGAAGTTGCTCAGTTGTCACAGGTAAATATGTAACGGTGAATAATCTATTAAATAACAAATAATATGTTACTTAAAACATTTTGTGAGTTTTCACATAAAAACATTTGCAAGATTTGGAGCACATCACTGGGCTAGGAGTTAACATATTGAGTTAAGCCAGCATAATGGCAAACTACATTGTATCCGCTAGCTAGCTGTATAACAAACTAGCTGTATTGGCAACAAAAAAAAACGAAACGTGTACAGAAGTAAATTTGTGAACCTGGGTCTTGCATGAACGGGGATGACTCTGGAATTACCTGTGACCATTGTGTGGTCTGACTGGGTCAAACGGGGTTCAAACCCACGTTCAATATCCCGTGTCAGTCCCGGGTTTTGTGTATGAAAGGGGTATAATGATGAGGTCACCGATGATGTCACTTCCTGTCTGACCTGTGCTGCAGCCTGAGAAATCCTGGGAGATAGACCTACAGCACTTGGAGTCTCTGATCGACGAGAAGACAATCTGTCTGGTCGTAAACAACCCTTCCAACCCCTGTGGCTCCGTGTACAGCCAGAAGCACCTGCAGAGCATCCTCGCAGGTGAGTTCTCATGCCTACCTGTACACAGCCTGCCCCCTCTCCCCTGACACTTCTCCCTGCCCACAGCCTGGCCCCTCCCCCTGACACTCCTCCCTGCCCACAGCCTGGCCCCTCCCCCTGAACCTCCTCCCTGCCCACAACCTGGCCCCTCCCCCTGACACTCCTCCCTGCCCACAGCCTGGCCCCTCCCCCTGACACTCCTCCCTGCCCTCAGCCTGGCCCCTCCCCCTGAAACTCCTCCCTGCCCACAGCCTGGCCCCTCCCCCTGATCCTGGTTTTCTCTTCTTTCACTTCAGTCGCCTCCAGGCACTGCATCCCCATCCTGGCTGATGAGATCTATGCGGACATGGTGAGTCTTGAGAGAGCGTGGAAGTAAGTGACTGCGTGTGAGCACAGGAGCGTGCGAGAAAGCAAATGAGTGAGAAAGTGAGTGAGTGAGTGAGTTAGCAAGTGAGTGAAAGATTAAATAAGGCAGTGAGTGAACATGCAAATGAGTGAATTGTACCTCTGGTGGACGAACAGAGATGAGCATTTATGATACATGGGACTTGATGATTTATTTACTGCTGATTAATTAATTTGTGAATTATTACATGCTGGGAGATATGGTTGTGTTGGGGTAGGGTAATTGAACACTTAGGTATGGAATCTTGAGATGAAGTATAGTATAGGTTAATTATGAGGCAGAAGAGAGGAAATGGGGTAAGATGTGTATTAGGGTTAGGGTGATTTAGGGTGGAGTATTTTGGAGTTGGGGTGGGGTAATTTAGAGTTGGGGTGGGGTAGTTTAGAGTTGAGGTGGAGTCGATTAGAGTATGGGTAGGGCAGATTTGAGTTGGGGTTTTCAGTGGCTGGTTCTGCATGGAGCTGCAGATGTGGAGCAGAATGACTTTGCACTTTTTTGTCCATATGCTAGCAGTTAAAACAGATGTGTTGCTTGGGGATTGGATATATGGTGGATATATGGGCCCTCTTTCTGTGATGGGGGTGTCTCATTGGTCGCTGGGAGGGTGGGGTTGTGCATTACTCGCATGTGTTAATGGTTAGAGGGAATGTGAGGTTGAGCTACACTTGGACGGGGGTGAAGGGCCCCATTTTCGGTGGTGGGGTGCCTTATTGGGAGGTAACAGGGCGGTTGCTGAGCGGCAGGTTTGTCAGCCTGCTTGAGCCAATCAGGAACAGGTATTGTCAGGGGGCAGGCTCTCCACCCACAATATACCGTGCTGTTGGCGCTGATGGGAACCAGCTGTAGCAGTGACTTTGTAGTGCTTTGTGTATTTTTACATGGTGTTTTAGTGTTGTATAGGATTGTGTACTGTTTGTGTAGTTCAATGCAGAGGTGTAAAATCCAGGTTCAGAAAGTAAAATTCCCCACCCAGTATCACTTGGATTTGCTAATTAGCACAATTCTTCAGCCAGGAGCTAGAACTAATTAGTGAAATCAGCTGGCTGAGGTTATGGGTGGAAGAAACTCATGGCAGGACTTTTTACTTTCTGACCCCTGGATTTTACACGTCTGGTTCTATGTAGTTGTACAGTGTAATGCAGTGTATAATGTACTGGTATTTAATATAGAGCAGTATATGGTCTTGTGTATATGTGTAATGTGGTACAGGGTTGTATAGTGTAGTGTTGTAGAGTCACTCAAAAGCCCCGTCTGGAGTCACACAAAAGCCCCGCCCGGAGTCACACAAAGCCCCGCCCAGAGTCACACAAAGCCCCGCCCGGAGTGCTATGCAGTGTTGTGCATTGTATAATGAGCCAATGTTTCTCCAGGTGTTTCCAGGCTGTGGTTTCCACTCCATAGCATCGCTCAGCACAGATGTGCCCATCCTGTCCTGCGGTGGTTTGGCTAAGCGATGGCTGGTGCCAGGCTGGAGATTGGGCTGGATACTCATCCATGACCGAGCGCAGGCTTTCGGACCTGAGGTGAGCCTGCGTACTAGCACACACACACATACACAAATGCACACACGCACACACACACACTCACACACACACATACACAAATGCACACACGCACACACACACATACACAAATGCACACACGCACTCTCACACACACACACAGCACAAACCAGTGTATCTCTCTCTCGCACTCTCAGATCCGGGAGGGTCTCGTGAAGCTGAGCCAGCGTATTCTGGGTCCCTGCACCATTGTCCAGGGAGCGCTGGACAGCATTCTGAACAATACCCCCCAGGACTTCTACAGCAATGCCATCAGACACATTGAGGTTAGTTGGGTCAGAGGAAAAGTCAGGCGTGTTTTTTTTGTTATAAAGTGAGAGGATAAAATCAAACGGTCACATAAGAGGTGATCGCAGGACACCGAAAGGGAGGATTGCTTTATCGTTAGTTGTGACGAGGAGTGGTGGCGTGAACCCAAACGCAGAAATGAAGTCGGAGACACGAAGTTGGTGCAAAAAATAAAAGACTTTACTATTAAAGGTGAAAACCAAAATAACAAACAGGAGGTAACACGAGGGCACAATGCACAGTAAAACGTGACGTAAACTGAAGACTAGGGATAAATACAGGAAAAAACTAGAGCAGTAATCAAACAAAATGGTGGAGATCGGCCAACACCGTGACAATTAGGAAAACCAATATAGAGAAAAATGAATGTGATCATATATTATATGATTTTTTTTTTGCTTTATGTAACCTGGCGCCTTTTTAATTTGCAACAAATGCCTGAAAATGCAATCATGAAATTTTCTCTCTCGCTCTCACTCACTCTGTCTCTCAGTCTAACTCGCAGATTTGCTATACAGCCCTGTCCACTATCCCTGGCCTGACCCCAGTGAAGCCCTCAGGAGCTATGTACTTAATGGTGAGTCTTACGACCCTGGCTCAAGGGGCCGCAACACAAATGATTTCAAACACAACAAGGAATGGTTACAAAATGGTTTTAGTAAAATATCACAATAAAGGACAGACAACGGAAACTGGTTTTTACAGACTAACAGTGAGACACGATGGCTGGCAGTTTTGCACTGGAAAGCGTTGGAACCACTGCAACCAACCTTCCCGAATTGAGAACAATTCCAAAGTCTCCACTTGAGACAATACCAAAGTCTCCACAAAACAAAACCCCAGTCAGTTTGCCTCCAATGTCTTATGCCTATGTATCTGCTCCGTTGTCACGAGTCTCTGTGTTCACATAGCTACTTCCGGGTATCACACGAGAGCACTTCACAAAACAAAAGTACTCCACAAAAACACAAGTAGCTTGCACAAGGCACAGACTGCAACACAGCAAGGTGGCCACACACCCACAAGCAGCTTACTACCGAAATGTTCTTTCAAGAAATAAGTAGTTTGTCAACCAATTGCATAAACAAAGTGGCATACAAAATACGCAAAGTCAAAACCGGCTTTTAAAACGGGGAATCACGCGGAAATACAACCAGACAAATGTGCACCCCTATATCACGGTAACAACTACACAAACTACAATATAATAAGCGCTGCATAGGCTACAACCTGAAACGAACACCACAATGCCACTTTAAAATAAGCTTCAGCACGGCAGCAAGCTGACAACGTGCATGAAGTTACCAAAGTGGAAAAATAAACCAAGAAAGGGAGTTAGAGAAGGCGCAAATACATATGCTCTCGGGAAATCGACAACAGGTGTCGGTAATTTCCAATCAAGACTGAGTCGAAGGAAACAAGCTAGCACACGAAACAATCAGAACGTCGCCCTCGTGTGGCAACACAGGGACGTAACATGAGTCTTTACCTACAAAGTGGTAAGACTTTCAGGAGGCGGGTTGGAGCAAAAGTGGAGAGAGAGGGAGGGAGGGTTATGGAGGGGTGGATCCAGGGGGCTCAATTAGCGAGGGTTGAGTTGATGGGGTGATAGTAGCTGTGGGTCAGCATCTCACACTCAGCAATAGCCCACAGTCTGGCAGGGAAACACTGGTAAGGGTGACACTGGTGTGTGTGCGTGTGTGTGCGTGTGCTCGTGTGTGTGCGTGTATGCATGTGGTTTCAGGTAGGGATTGAGATGAAACACTTCCCCGGTTTCCAAAGTGACGTGGACTTCACCGAGCGGTTGGTGACTGAGCAATCTGTGTTCTGCCTTCCAGCAACGGTACAGTGCTGCATCTCTCTTATCAACAAGTCATCAAACAATAAATCATTCACACCCAAAACAACATGATTTGGTATGTTCTGTCTTACCTCAGTATAATTGTTATGACAAAACTGAAGGTTTTAGTCTTGTTTTAGCTTAATCTCAACTGCAATCTCCAATAACATTTCTGGATACATTCGCTGTAAGGGATGAAAGGGAAATGCATTATATCCAAGTCACATCATTGTTTAGGGTGGGATTCAAAACATTTTTTTCACTTTATGGGCTAAAGTATTATATGTGATATATTAGACATTAAAGATCAATGAATTATTGATATGAACAAAATACAGATTTCTGTTCCCCTATAATTCTTAGTGATAATTGAGAATCAGATGTGTCTTACTGTGACCCCTGCCTCTATTTCCCCCTAGGCTTTTGATTACCCCGGTTTTTTCCGGATCGTGTTGACGGTACCCCAGCACATGATGGTGGAGGCCTGCAGCCGGATCCGAGACTTCTGCCAGGGCCACTACACTCCCTGCAGCCCAGAAAGAAACGACCTGGACCAATGAACCATGCGAATAGACACAAGGAAAGAGAAAAGAGAGAGGGAGGGAGAAAAAGAGAGAAAGATGAAGGAAAAGCTGGGTAGTTAAGGGAGGACAAAAGAACAGAAAGAGGATTAAGAAGGAGGGACTCGATTGTCGCCTTTTACACCATGGAGACACAACTTGAAATTCCAATGTGATCTATTTATATTTCTGTAGCTTTTTGTGGCCGTTCAGATACTGCCTGTATTTATTCATTGTTACCATTTTCATTTCTTACCTTGAAGTGCTGTGGATGCTTTGACTGCTCCTCTCTTGCTGGAGCTCCTTCGAGTGGAAGAGCTCCACCAGACTTTCAGAGTCAGGGGCTAAAGTTCTGCTCCTTCCCTTTATTCTTGCTCCGTACTTGGGGGAAGACCAAACCCACAAACTTGGGCAGATCCAGGCAGTGGAAAATCCCAGAGAGCAAACAAAAGGTATAGAGGAAACAGCACGGGTATATCTCAGTACTTGTTTTTGAGCATTGGCAGCCTTGCATATAGTCATGCCCCATGTAACTACGTACTTTTTTGTATTTTTCAGTACTGTCCTAATACCCTCTGCAAAGATGTATATGATATGAAGTATTGAGTGTATGCTGTACATCTGTTAGACCCGACTACATGCTCAGTAAATATTGACTTCTAGTGGAAGTCAGAACTGCTGTTGATCTGTTATTGTAATTTATCCAATGTTTTCATTCTATGTTGATTGTATGGTAATGTAATATACAGTTAAATGCAAAAGTATTGGGACAATTGTGTCAAATAGTTTTGTTTTTTTCCTGTACTAATCAAATTTGTATTTCAAATCAATGACTATGAGGCAGAATTCACAATGTCTGAATTTATTTTGTGGTTGTGTAACGAGTATGGAAAGAGAGAAGCTTACTCAGAAGTTCGAGGTGAGATTGGAACCCCGCTCTCTCACTCGTCCAAATATTCCAAAGCGAACGCGTTACCAATCAGCTAAAGACAAAATCGCCGATAGCTAAGGGCAATGTCGTTATTTTGAACCTGAGGGTTGCGTCGCCAGAGTGTTGTCACGGTAATCTGCTACGAGGCCTTCGCATTACCACACCTCACTGTGCTTACTAGCGAACTAGCCGAGCTACACCCCCTACAGTTGCATCTGGAACCGGTTCAGTGTTCTTTACTGATGATGTAAGCAGTGATGGCAGCGACAGAATGACAGTTGAAGTATACAGAAACACATTGTCCACCAATATTCAGAGAAATGCCACCATTTTTGGACAGAAGTTTATTGCGCAGCAAGACAATGGCCCAAAACACACAGCAAACTTTACCAAGGGGCTTATCAGGAAGAAAGGGTGGAAGTGTTTGACATGGCCCAGTCAGTCACCAGATTTAAACCCCATTGAACATGCTTTTCATTTGCTGTAAACACACAGCAACTGAAAGAGGCAGCGGTAAAAGCTTGGGACATCTCAAAGGATCACATCATGCACCAAGTGATGTACATGAGTCAATGTAGTCATAAAATGTAAGGGGTAATGAAACCAAATATTGACCTTGCAACTCATTGAATTTGTCAAAACTTACTCTGTCCAAATACTTATGGTGACTTATTCCAACTTGTCTCTTCTAGTCTGGAGTGTGGACATTCTCTTATTTTTAATTTTTTTAATTACATATTTATTGAAGCAATTTAGTAAGTTAAGAAACAATTATTATAGCGCAAGTCCGAGTCTGAGTCCAAGTTACTAAAACAGCAAGTCAAGTCCAAGTCCAAGTCACCAATGGTCCGAGTCCAAGTCAAGTCACGAGTCATTAAAATCGTGACTCGAGTTGGACTAGAGTCCGAGTCCTGGACTCGAGTAGGCTACTACAGCACTGACGTATGCATGTGTTTGTGCATGGGGGCAGACCTGTGTTTACAGGTGTGATGAGGGCACTGGAACTACAGTAGAATGCATACTTTGCTCTGATTGCATCTGGAAATTTTTGTTTTGTGAAGTCTCCAGTAAACCCTCACACACACACACACACACACACGCTGCAATATATCCTGGACCAAGGCATCTGCTAAACAAATAGGGGAGACCGGAGATGCTTGTCATACTTTTTACTTTCGTGTGTATTTCTCAGTTTCAGCACATCATACAAGAGTCATTTCAACATTATTTTAAAGCATATCTTAATTCATGAAAATGTTACAAGCTACAAACAGGCACTGTGACATTTGTGACAACCAACCCCGTCGTGGGGTTAGTTGTCACAAGTTGGGGGGTTGGTTGTCACAATATTTTTCAATGCATTTTTAAGAAAAAATATTGGATTTTAAAAACATTCGTAGCATTTTTGTTTAAGCTGGATGCACCAGATATGTTTTTAAAAATGGAGAAAGTCAAAAGCACAGTGATCGCGTAAATGCAAAAACAAATACATTATAGTGAGAACTCACTTAAAGGGGTATACCACCCATTTTCAGTATTGAAATGGTCAAAACTATACCCCCCTGGTTGTTTTAAGGTCCAATAAACACATTCCTACTCTTCTCTGTGTCTGAGAACAGAGCAGGCAGGCTCCTTGAGTGGCTGGGTTGTGACGTACCTGATTGTACATGCTTTGCCATGCACCTTGAGAGCCCGGTTGCATTTAACAGATCAATGTGCTTTTGACTTTCTCCATTTTTAAAAAACATATCTGGTGCATCCAGCTTAAACAAAAATGTTACGTATGTTTTTAAAATCCAATATTTTTTCCTAAAAATGCATTGAAAAATATTGTGACAACCAACCCCCCAACTAACCCCGTGACGGGGGTTGGTTGTCACAAATGTCTCAGTGCCTGTTTGTAGTTTGTAACATTTTCATGAATTAAGTTATGAATAAAAAGGGATACCCACACACACACCCTAATCCTATGTATATATGGCCTAAAATCTCTATATTGCCCATTATGCACTCAATTACCTAATAACGGGGGTTGGTTGTCACATGTGACGACCATCTCCAACTCTCTTGTCTGCCATTTTGACTTTGCTATGGCCTGCTACTACCATTAGCTACTTAAATTTACCACTAAAATAATACTGTGTTTTTACTTATTTTGACAGCATTCTTTATTTTTTTATATCATGATACAGAAAACATATATGACAAAATCATCAAAGTGTTCAAATGTTACTTTTAGGTATGAAAAACTCAAAAATGTTCCTCACCTCAACAATGTGTGACCCTGAACAAAATAACAAAGATGAATGACTATAGAACAAATAAATACGTGAGTTCCAGTCCACATTTTGCAACAGTGACCTCTAGTGGCCGATATATAAACAGCATGACAACCATCCCCTGTAACAAGCATCTCCGGTCTCCCCTACATATATAATAAATTGTGTAAATAAGATGAAGATTACAATTCACACAAAATTTCATAATTTACATGTAAAAACAACAAAGCCTATGTGTGTGTGCGCGCACAAACTTTAAAATGATGACATTTCTAATCTGAATCATGATAACATTGCAGCCTAAGAATAGAATTTTACATCATAATAAAGCTTTTTTTTTTTTGCAATGAGAGACCACGTAACTGTCAGTTTTTAGGGTGAGCACGGTCATCTGGGGACGTGGCCCTGGGCTGGTCCCTAGGGGTCCCGGCAGTGATCTGGTTGTTGGGGGGGAGGGGTTTCCCCAGGTGGTGTCCCGTGGTAATGCCGTAAGGGTCCCCGCTGTGCTCCTCCTTGAGGTGTGGCCAGAGTCGGAACCCCCCTCTGAAGCTCACGTCAAAAAACTCTGAGGGGGCGAAAGTGAGAGGCGTCTCCTCCCACAGACCACTCAGCCTCGACCGCCAACCCCCCAGCATGGCCGTCCGTACCTGGGGGGGGCAGTGGGCCGGTGCCCAGAAAATCTGAGGGGCCAAGACCTGGAACCCACAGAAGTGCAGCACACCATTCTACAGAGAGAAAGAGAGAGAGAGAGAGAGAGAGAGACAGAGAGAGAGAGAGAGAGAGAGAGAGAGAGAGAGAGAGACAGAGAGAGAGAGAGAGAGAGAGAGAGAGAGAGAGAGAGAGAGAGAGAGGGAAATAGAGTTAAGATGAGATTGATTGCAATCAATCATTGGTGGGGTGGGTGTGTGTGTGTGTGTGTGTGTGTGTGTAGCAGTGGCGGCTCCTGAGCTGAAAATTGGGGAGGCAGAAAACTTCCCTTTAAACTGATTATTGGTCTTAATCATTTTTCAATCAGTTTCCTTGATTAACAATAGGCTACATCAGCGTTTAATTCACCAATTACTCAATGCCATCAAATGTAGCCAATTCTCCTCAATTAGGCTATTAGGCAAGTAATAAAATTATTTTAACTTGCATCGCAAAATTGTGCACATTTTAATCAACATTATAATTGTGGATACATGTGCTCTTCGTTCTCCGCACTCTTAATTCCGAAAATATCCATGGAAATTAAACGATCTTAAAGCTCAGCTTTTGTTAGATTATTTTTTTTAAATAATTAAAAAAATTATCTAACAAAAGATGAGGTTGTGCTAAACCTGCAATAAAAAAGAATCTAACAAAAGCTGAGCTTTCAGATCGTTTAATTTCCATGAATATTTTCGTAATTAAGAGTGCGGAGAACGAAGAGCACATGTATCCACAATTATAATGTTGATTAAAATGTGCACAATTATGCGATGCAAGTGAAAATAATTTTATTACTTGCCTAATAGCCTCATTGAGAAGAACTGGCTACATTTGATGGCATTGAGTAATTGGTGAATTAAACGCTGATGTAGCCTATTGTTAATCAAGGAAACTGATTGAAAAATGATTAAGACCAATAATCAGTTTAAAGGGAAGTTTTCTGCCTCCCCAATTTTCAGCTCAGGAGCCGCCACTGGTGTGTAGGTAGACTGGGAACCTGTGATTTTGGCCTTTAATGTTACACTCAGGTGGATTGATTACTTAGGCTTAAGATCTTGAGAAGATAACTGTATAAAACAGATGACTACACTTGTCTCCTACATTGTAAGTCACACTAGATAAGAGTATCTGCTAAATTAATGTCATGTAATGAGTGTAATGTAGCTTGGGAATACAGCCCTCTCAGTCTACCTCCCTGTCACACCGTCTTTTCCCCCCTCGTCAAAAACTGCCCCCCCCCCCAGAATGGCATACTCACATTCCCTCCTCACCTGTAAGGGCCACAGCGTCACGTTCATGTCCCCATTGATTCCATCCGGAAGGAACATTGACTCTGGTGCTCCTGTGCTGAATGATAGCATCGCTTTCTTATCCTAGAGAAACAGCAACTTGTTAAATCACACCCACAAACACACACACACACACACACGAACACGTACACCACACATGCACATTCACAAATGCACCCACACGTACCCTTACACACTAACACATGCGAGCAGACAGACAAACAGAGGCAAACACTGATGCTCACCATCAGTGTTCACCGGCCCCACCCCCCCTTCAGTGCAGACTGGTACATTTTTATGTGTATATGTAGTTTTATATACAGTGGAGTATTGCCATATCTTGATTATACCCCCCCTCCCCCCTCATTCCACCACCACACACCCACATCCTCTCTCACTCTCTCACACACACATACACACCCATCTCTCTTACACAGAATCACACAAACACACACACACGTACGCATGCACGCACACACACAATACTCACTGGGTCAATTGCAATGTGCTTAGCTGAGGTTTAAAACCCGGCCTAGACCACAGAACTGCATTACAATTGGAACAGCTATCCAAATCTGTGAAATAAGGATTAGCTGTTCCAGTTGCAATGCAGTTCTGTGGTCTAGGCCGGGTTTAAACCTGACGTTTAAACTGCAGCTAAGCACGCTCGAAGCAACTCAAGTAAATCTTGAAAGGTTCTAGTCCGGGTTAAGGTCAGAGATACGGACCTTAAATATGCCATTGTTGTACATCTTCTCCAGAGAAAAGGCAAATCCTTGAGTCAGCACTCTGTCCAACCAGCCCTTCAGGATAGCGGGTGCACTGAACCAATACATGGGGAACTAGACAGATGAGGGACACACGGACACAAGCACACACATGAGAGAAGATACAAGTGAGGCGCACAGACAGAAGTTCCACAGATGAGACATATCCCAGCTAGCAAGCATACAGTGGCCCGTTGGCCACTTAAAAATAGGCACGACAGCACTCCAGTTGACTGCTAAGAAAATTATCCTGCTGTTAGCGGCCCGCTGTAGTGCAGATTTGCAAAATTCTGGCATGCCTGGGCTGTGTCCGAATATGACCCCTACACCCTTTTGAGGGCGCATATTTGAGTCCACTTCGTCAAAAAAGCTTTTGAGCGGGCAACTTTTTCTCACAAATGGGGGCACTTAAAATACCAGGATGACCCCTTATTTCCGGGGTTTTGTTGTGGGAATTCAGGAGCACACTCATCTGCAGAACTGTGCACTCATCCGACAATTTCAGTAAGTAACCCGGAAGTAAAAACATAAAAGACATAGAACATATATGCATATCTATGGTACAGTGGGTCATATTACGAACTACTCTTTTATTTTTGTTAATTCTATTTTCATTCATAATCTACACTTTGTAACAATCGTCATATGTTAACTGATTGATATTCTCAATAAAAATTTTAAAAATATATTACAAACTACTTCCTCACTAGTTTGGAAAGAGTTTTGCGATTTCTTTCGCACACTGCTTGGAAAGTGAGGGGACAGGGCACATAGTAGGGCAGGAGCCTGAGTGGACAGGGAACAGGAGTCGTATTGGGACACAGCCCTGGTAGATTCTCGCTTGCAGGGCATGACCTCTCACCTGGAAGATGATGAGCTCCGCCTCCTCCACTTTGCGGTGCTCCTCTGTGATGTCATCACTCAGCCGCCCCTCCTGCCACGCCCACATGGTTTCGTCGCCGTAGCTGAAGTGCTCTGGGCTCCTCAGCTGACCTGGGAGCGGAGACACAATGCCAGCTGAGAGACAAAGAGACAACTGGGAGTAGAGGCCTCTGTAGTGTGTATAAACGTCAGAGAGATCTAGGTGCATGTGCCTGTGTGAGAGAGAAACGGGTCTGTGTAGGTGTGTGTTTTTGTGTCAGAGAGAGGTCTGCGTGAGCGAGTGTGAGAGAGAATGGAACATTGTTCCATGTAAATGTGAATAGTTTTCTTCTTCATAAGCTTTGGCAACACAAGTGTAAACTTGTCATGCCAATAAAGCACTATTGAAATTGAACTTGCGAGAGAGAATGAGAGGGAGAGAGGTATCTAGTGTATACATGTGTGAATGGGATTTGTATATGTGTAGCAGAATGTGATGCTATCCTTGCAGATGTAATAAGAGTTCACTTAGTTCTTGGTCTTTCAGCTCAGTGGGCTAATCATGTCTCTTTTTGGTGCAGAGGCTGGTGGCCATGGTTCAAACCACAGCAAACCTTCCCATGTATTGTATGTGTGTGTGTAAGAGAGAGAGAGAGGGGGGGGGTTGTGTGTGAGAGTGTGAGAGGAAGAGCAAGAGGGGTTTGTGTGTGTGTGTATGTGTGTGTGTGTGTGTGTGTGTGTGTGTGAGAGAGAGAGAGAGAGAGAGAGAGAGAGAGAGAGAGAGAGAAAGAGAGAGAAGGGGGGGGGGGGGGGGTCTGTGTGTGTGTATGTGTGTGTGTGTACGGTACCAGTGATGTCCTGCACGGTTGTGGAGGCTCTGAAGTTCATGGCATAGAGGTCAGAGACGACGACGTGGCAGCCCTGCTGCTCCAGCACCTCCACCGCCACATCCCCGCGCTGCCGCGTTGAAGGAGGTGGGGCTCTGGTGGGCGTATACAATCAGCACCTCCCTGCCTGCTACAAACACGCATACCATACACACATGCACACACAGACAGAAATACATACACACGTATGTGTACATTCATTCACACACACACACACACACACACACACACACACACACACACACACACACAGTACACAGACAAGCAGAATCAGAGCACCGGCGTGAGTCCAGTGATGGCCCGTATACTCTGCTTGGGGTCTGTTGGCAAGGTGTGCCCTCTGACCTAAACTGACGTTGTGTAATTGACAGTAGGCGATATACATCTGGAATTTCCCACTCCCTGCCGCGAACTCAAACTTCGTTGTTAGCTGCAAAACGCACTCGTTTCTCGTCGAAGAACTGATGCAGCGTTCCAATGTTTGTCTTTCTCACTCTATCTATACCTTTACTTTCCTGCATGACAACGGCGGACGGGGCACAAGCGTAGCGGCAAAGCGGTTATAGGAGTAATCGAAACACTGAAAAGTTTTGCCTACTTCGGGCTGCGAGACAAAGGTCCCGGATCGCGAGGAGAACAATTTCAGTAATGACAAAAATGTCACAATAGAAATAGAGATTTCATTCCGCATGACCACTGGTGCATGAGTCTCTACAGACCACTCAGTGGGACTTTCAGTTTCAGCGGTCATCTCGTACGTCGGGTCACCCGCGGCCAGGGGCGTCGCCTGCGATTTTGGGCCCCGTGGAAAGATCTCACATTGGGCCCCACCACCCCTACACTGTACCCACACCTCCGGAACATAATACCCCAGTGAGCAAAAGCAGGATTCTAGATGTCTAGAAGTGTGGAAATCTAGGTTGACATGTTTTGACATAAATGAACTAGTTTAACCCCAATGTAGCTCAGGTTTTACTCTGATATAGCCTTGCTACGTCCTATTCGGCTAGAAAACTTTCACTTTTCAACAAAATGTAGCCGGGTTTTCAACAGAATGTCTAGACGGCGTTTCACTGACAAAAAATGTCGACTGGGAACCGACCCATTGAACACTTTAAAATAAATAACTCTACCTTTGCAGATGAATACAAATGATTCTTCCTCTTCTAATATTTTTTGATGGTCCCTGTCAGTCAGCGCCTCTGCGCTATTCACTTTGACCATTTCATGTTCAACTTTTTCCTGCGGCAATTTGAGGGACTCATTTTAGACAATTTGCAATTTTTGACAATAAGTAGGTTATTGCCCGGTAATACGCCAAAAAGGATGGAAGAGTGCACGGGGAGAAAAGGAAGGGGCGTGACGGTGAAGGTTTGGCACAAGATACTTATTTCTGACAAGTCTTCCTGCAATTAAGGAGCCGGCGTTTCAAAGAAAAAAAAAAACGCCACCTCCACACCACTGCAACAATAAACTCACCTCCGGTTTTTGTTACTCAAGAGCAAACCTCTATTGTAATTTTCATTTACTTTGTAAACACAGTTTTAAATTAAACATAATGAATAGATTGCTATTGGAATATCAAATTAAATTACATTTTATTATGATGAAACGACTAATAATTATTGCCACGACAATCATACTTACCCATGACCGTCAGCTCCCGTCCGTAGCACTAGTACCACACCCGGAACAACCGTGCGCCTTGATTCTCCTGCACTGTTTTGTGTGACTCCTCTTATACTGATGTTCCGAGTTCAGACAAGCTGCGTGTGAAACACAGCCATATCAGATGTGCTTTTCCTTATCAAAAGGAGAGGCATTACGAAACGTGTGCTCAGTTTTCACTTGCATTCACAAAGCCTTTCACTCTGTCGGCCCTGAACCGGTCTGTCCGGACAGGAGAGCTGTAAACTATCACTCGAGAGGCGTGTCTCAGTAGCCTACCGGGGAAGTGAAGCCCTGTGTGCTCCAAAACCGGTTGTTTCATGGTCTGATCTGTCCCGTCTTTTTGGGCATTTAGCTGACTTATACATCTCATCATGCTTTGGACAACAAAAGAGTCTCTATAGGAATGGCAGTATAACATTATTTTTATGTTTGTTCACTGATGTTCTATTGAGGCCAGACAATAAAAACATAGCCCTAGTGGCTGTAAAATTAACATTCCTGTGAATTGTTCTTCCTCACAAAGTAGGCCTAATGTAGCGATCCCGTCCTCTGGCTGCCTAACTGCTCCGCTAACACTGAATTAGCCTTTAGCGCAGTGGTTAGCGCAGCCGCCTGAGACCCGAGTTCGGGCCTTGTCAGACAACCTGCCGTTACATTGGTGTCAGCAGTGGAGGCAGGGCCTTGATGTAGAGAACGGTGCCCTCCGCGGACGGCAGCCTTTGTGCGGTGTGTGAGCGCGAGGGCACGCTCTATGGGTTGGCGGGGAGGAGAGGAGAGAGTTCGAGCCTTGCCAGACCCCTGCCGTCACATCGGTGTTAGAAGTGGTGGCAAGGCCTTGATGTAGAGAGTGGTGCCATCCACGGGTGGCAGCCTGTGAGTGCTGTGTGAATGTGAGGGCTCTGTGGGTTAGAGGGGAGCAGAGTAGTTGATCCATCTTTGAGATGCTTAACTGCTCCACTAACGGTGAATTCATCTTCAGTGCAGTGGTTAGCGCAGCAGCCTCTCTCCCCTGAGACGCCAGTTCGAGCCTCGAATGTCATTTTAATTACCTGAATTTTCACATTTAAGTAGCTGTCAAATAAGACAGCTACCTGTCTTGTGCATACGCAATTTTACGGATGAAGAAAATATGCCAATACATTTTAATAAATCTTTTAGCCTCATCCTCACTGACAAACATTTAAAATTTGCTTTTGTAAAAATTTATTTAGCATTTGAATTACAATGTATTGTTCTACACGTTGACTTGTTTGAACTACAGTAACTTCGTCCAATTTTTCACTTGGCATCATCATCGGCCGTGATCAATGCAGGCAGCCCAAATAACACGGCTCTGCTTTGAGTCTCCCTCTACTACGTCTCTGTGACTCCGGCTCTGGCACTTTTCCAGGCAGACTCTGTGCGCGTGCAGACTGGTGAAGGAATGCAGCTCACTTGAGAGGATCCTGAATGCCAAGCTTGCGAGGAATGTCACTAGTGTACTCCTGTCACAAGCCGTGACGGGTAATAGTGCCGGCGTCAGTGCGGTATGGGACAGCGGTGGAAATCCAGGGGACATAAAGTAAAACTCCTCCCCAGTATTTTGCTCCATCACCTGGATTTGCTAATTAACATAATTCTTCAGCGAGGAGGTAGAACTAATTTGTGAAATGAGCTGGCTGAGTCTATGGGTGGAAGGAACACATGGTAGGACTTTTACTTTATGTCCCCTGGATTTCCACCTCTGGTATGGGACTGCTAAGAGAACTGGGGTGCGTCCCAATATTCTTCACTCCCCACCTCCTTTCCTCCACTCCCCCACTACCACTCCTTTCCTACCCGGAAGTATGCAAAACTGCCTGAACGTTTTGAAGTATTTACATGTACAGCATACAATGTACCTGACATTGCGGTTTGCATCGAGACATTAATTAATATGCAACCATTAATACGTAATTAAGATGTAATCAGCAACATTAGATTAAAACACAAAGATCCGTTTCCGGGGCAAGGAGGAGAGGAGGTGGTAGTAGAGGAAGGGAGGGTGCATTTTTGGACTATTCAATATTCTTCACTCCCCACCTCCCTTCCTCCACTCCCCCACTACCACTCCTCTCCTACCCGGAAGTATGCAAAACTGCCTGAATGTTTTGAGTAGAAATAGTTCATTGTACAGTATACAATGTACTTGACATTGCGGTTTGCGTCGAGACATTGATCAATGAGACATTGATCGACGTTCATTGCTAGGGATAGCTGCTACATTATGCGAAGGATGTGCTTTGCCTTGTCTGTTCTGTAGTGATCTTGATGATGTCTCTGTACGCACTTACTGTACGTCACTTTGGATAAAAGCGTCTGCTAAATAAATGTAATGTAATTTGTAACTATTTGTAATATGTAGCCAAATGAGCAACATTAGATTTGGACACAAAGATCGGTTTCCGGGGCAAGGAGGAGTGGAGGTGCTAGTGGAGGAAAGGAGGGTGCATTTTTTGAGTATTGGGACGCACCCATTGTCATCTTAATGGAGGTGGTCTAGATGGGTGGATCCACAGCAGCACAGGTACAGGAACACGCCCCACCAGGTACAGAAGCCACCTTCTTTGTACACTGTGGGTGCGTCCCAATAGTTGAAAATGCACCCTCCCTTCCATCACTACCACTCCTCTACTCCGTGCCCCGGAAACAGATCATTGTGTTTTAATCTAATGTTGCTGATTACATCTTCATTACGTATTAATGGTTACATATTAATTAATGTCTCGACACAAACCGCAATGTCAGGTACACTGTATACTGTACATGCAAATACTTGTACTGGAAACTTTCAGGCAGTTTTGCATATTTCCTGGTAGGAGAGGAGTGGTAGTCGGGGAGTGGAGTTGGGGAGGTGGGGAGTGAATATTGGGACGCACCCTAGGACAGTTGACGCTAGGGGTCTGCCAGGACCTGGGTTGTTACTCAGCACTTAACTCATCAATTAAAGCAATTAAATCCAATTTAACCCACCTCACCTGGTTCCCTGAAAAAACAAAAACCTGGCCATTTTGACTTCGGATGCGCCCTTTAAATGGAACGTCCATATAAGGCAATTCATGGGCGTGGATTATGCTAATCGCAAGGTGAATGCTATTTATGATGAATCAGCATGTATGAACATACGCACGAAATACGAACAAAATCTGCCTTACCCGCATGGTTTGATGAATCCGACATAAATTTTTCGTACTAGTTTCATACGTAAATGTATGTGCATATTTAGGAACGTTTCATCAGTGAGGCTCCCTGTGTGCACAGGTATGTGTGTTTGTGTGTGCATGCAGGTTTATGTTACTTTGCATGTTTAGTAGTGTGCATGTATGTGTTATGGATCTATTTCAGCTGCAAGGATATACTCTGGTGTCTACAAGCAAACTTAGCTGAATGCCTGTCAATGTTCACTGCGACTTCAAGTATGACACCGGTTGGAAATTTTGAATTTAAAAAAGCAGTTATCTGTGTTATTTTTTTGTATGTTTTTAGAAGTGTGAATTGAAGTGAATTGTTGTCTACATTAACTGGTAAGAAAAATGCCTGAGGCCAGACCTACTACCAAGAGAACAGTGCCCACCAGTGGCTACATGGAATTGTAGCTAAAGTCCATTTCCAACACCAACATGTGTGCACCTGTGTCATATGCAAGGTAACAAAACGTTGTTCATTTATTTCATACCATCCAGTGCAGGTAGTCTACAGTCATGTGTGGCGAGGGTCAGCGTATTACGCTTGTTAGATAAAGTCTGATTTTTCTTTGTTTACTTTGTATTGTGTCCTAAACCTCCTTTAATCAAATTATATTACTCTATTCAATTGTTTTGTCATGATTCTAGCCTGTCTTGTCATGTTTTATGTTTCATTTCTGTCTTAGTTAGAATTCTTGTTAATGTCACGTATTGTGTTTAGTCTAGTCACGCCACGTTTTATGTTTAATTCTTGTTACGTTTCATTTTCATGTCATGTTTATTGTTTGATTATTGTTATGATTTATTTTTTTGTCATGTCACGTTTTATATTTTATTCATGTTACGTTTTCCGTTCATTGTTTAGCATACACATTTCCGTGTTTTTCCGCAGCCTTGCGTTCATGCTGTTTCCCTCTCTCTCTCTCTCTCTCTCTCTCTCTTGCTGTCGCTCACGCTTCCCTAATTGTTTCATTCTCCCATGTCTATTTACTAATCTACTAACATTAGATCAGGATTTGGTAATACTAACTCTCTAACCATGTGTTCATGTTTACCTTATGTTTCTTGTGCATGTCATTTACTAATTTACTAACGCTAGGTCAGGATAGGTTAATTACTAACGATTATTAATTATCTTGTTACCCTCGTCAGCCTTCCACACCTATTTTCCATTTGCATGCTGCTCTCAAGCTAAGTGTCTGCACCTGTCTACACCTGCATATAAGCTGTGTTCATGTCTTGTTTATGCAAAATTGTTGCCCTCCTGTTTACAGTGCACTCTTGAGCGTTTTTCCAAGCCTGTCTTTTGTTTATGATCCAAGCCTGTTTTTGACCACTGTTACTGACTTCTGTTTTGTTGACTACTGCCTGCCTGTACCACGAGTTATTGCCTGCTGATTTTGTACTTTTGCCCCGTGGAGCGGACTCCGGTCTTGACTCTTGCACTGTCTTCGACCTCGAGCCTGCCTACCGTCTGCCTGTACTACTGCCCCCGCTGACAGCTACTCTGGTTACAGACTTTTTGCATGGTGTACCGATTCCGAGACTGCCTTCTCCCTCAGTACTGTACTTTGGTTTTTTGGCTGGATTACCCGTTTATGAACATTGCTTGTGTTTTGACTACGCTCTTTGGATTTTCCTTAAATAAAGCCCTGACGGGACTTTATCATCAGTCACTGTTTCTGAGTCATGCATTTCGGGTCCTACCCTCACAAACCCGTCATGTTTTTGAACTGTCAATTTTTTTCCAGCACTTCACTAAATAATGAAGCTAAATAAAGAAGAAAATAAGATTAATTTCAAGAATCAACATGAATGTTTCACTGTAAGAAACATGACAGGCAGATATTACTGAAAAATGACTTGGCATGCATGTGCTTACATCTCAAGGTTACACAGGAAGCTGTAGAATGGAGACCAGAGTTTCAAAGGTCACTGAAAATCGGCCTCGCCTGTATATGTAAATATGCAGAGGTTGCACACACACACACACACACACATGCACACACACACACACTGAAACCCTATCTCAGATTGTAAAGGTTCAATGATTAACTACAGAAAGAGAAAGAGGGAAGAGAGGACAGAGAAAGCAGAGACAGGAGAGGGAGAATTAGACAGCGCTACACATCTACCTGGTGCTCAGGCCTGTTGTTCAGTTCCTTTCCAGGCCCTGTTTTGATGCCGCTGAACACGTAACATGGGGGAACACAATAATGACCAGACCATCTGTCTGAATGATGGCAGTCGCATGCCCCTGCTGGGCCTGGGAACGTGGAAGGTAGGCCTTGCCGTCACTCCCTCTCTTTTCCCCCTCTTACTGCCCCCCTCAAACTCTTGCGCCCTGTCTCTTTTTCTTGGATAAGACACAACAGTTACGTTTGTGCATTTCTGGAGAACCTCATTTGTGGAACACCGAGAGCTGTATAGGGATTGGTTTTTAAGCGCACCAGCATTGTACTGCATCGCACCGATTGTTTGGCATTTATATGCATTTGTAGCGCAGTTCCGTTGACTTATGCATACATGCATATGCATTTACTTTCGAATGTAAAAGCTGACCAGGATTTGTTGGTAGCAAACACCCTTTGGGTCCTCAAGGCCGGGTCTTGGTGGCATGACACACTGTAGACTTTAGGCAAAAGCCATTACATTTACTTTATATCATTTTTTTGCATATACTTTATCCCTGAAAGGGCCCTCACAGCCCATTGATTTGAACGTTATTGAAAAAAGCGGGGAGTTGTAAACATGCTGTGAATGCAAGGAGAATATTTAAGAGAAATATTAGAAATTAGAAGAGATTTCTGCCAGAAAGAGTGGGAAAACATTCTCAAAGCAAAAATAGAATTTTATTTTATTTTTTTAACTACAGGAAATGTGCAAGCTGTTATATCTGTAAAAGGAGGTGCTGCTAAGTACTAACTGTCCGGTTTCCAAATGTGTAAATAGATAGTAATCATAAGTAAAAATTTGCAGATGTCATGTTTTATTTTGTATCATGTCGAGGTCTGGTTAGTTTCTGTTCACTTAGGCCGCATTTACACTGCAGGTCTTGATACCCAGTTCCGATTTTTAGCCTATATCCGATTTTTTTGACCGCCTGTTTACATCTACTTTTGAAAGTAACCCATATCCGATACCTGTGTTTACACTTGCTTAACACTTGAAACAACCCGCATGCGTACAAGAGGGTTTGGTTACCGAAACGAAAAAACGAAAGTAAACAACCAGCCGGCACTTTCTCGCAATGGACGCAAACGAGACCGAAATAATAATTCAAGCAATTGCTTTCCGAAGCATCTTTAAAGGTCCGCAAAATATATATATATATATAATTTCACTTGCGCCGTTTTTTTTCCACCGGAGAGTAGTTGTGCACGTGAAAGTAACGTTATACGTCATTAAAATGCAAAAAAGTACAAGATCGTCGCATTTTCAATGCGTGCGAATCACAATGACAATGACAGATATTCTCAGATCCGTTTCAGGCCTCAATCATATGTGGAAATAAATCTGATATGAATCGGATATCTGCCAATGCGACTGCCATCTAAACGGACAGATCGGATATTCCCTGTCATTGTGATTCGCACGTCATTGAAAATGCGACGATCTTGTACTTTTTTGCATTTTAATGACGTATAACGTTACTTTCACGTGCACAACTACTCTCCGGTGGAAAAAAAAACGGCGCAAGTGAAATTATATATATATATATATTTTGCGGACCTTTAAAGATGCTTCGGAAAGCAATTGCTTGAATTATTATTTCGGTCTCGTTTGCGTCCATTGCGAGAAAGTTCCGGCTGGTTGTTTACTTTCGTTTTTTCGTTTCGGTAACCAAACCATCTTGTACGCATGCGGGTTGTTTCAAGTGTTAAGCAAGTGTAAACACAGGTATCGGATATGGGTCACTTTCAAAAGTAGATGTAAACAGGCGGTCAAAAAAATCGGATATAGGCTAAAAATCGGAACTGGGCATCAAGACCTGCAGTGTAAATGCGGCCTAGAGATTCATTGTAACGCACTTTGACCAGGAGTCAAGCGTTACGAGTCTGGGCACTTTTAGAGGCATACAATTGTGAATATACGTACAGTACCAGTCGAAAGTTTGGACACGCCTACTCATAGAAGTGGTTTTCTTTATTTTTAAATATTTTTACAGTTTAGAATAATAGTAAAGACATAAAAACTATGAAATAAAATAAATGTAATTATGCAGTGACCAAAAAAGTGTTGAACAAACCAAAATGTATCTTAGATTCTTCAAAGTTTCCACCATTTGCCTTGATACCAGCTTAGCACTCTTGGCATTCTCTCAACCAACTTCATGAGGTAGCCACCTGGGATGCTTTTCCAACAGTCTTGAAGGAATTCCCGCATATGCTGAGCACTTGGCTGCTTTTCCTTCACTCTCCGGTCCAACTCACCCCGAACCATCTCTATTGGGTTTAGGTTTAAGTTGGGTGTTAAATTAGGTCATCTGATACAGGACTCCATCACTCTCCTTCTTTGTCCAATAGCTCTTACACAGCCTGGAGGTGTGTTTTGGGTCATTGTCCTGTTGAAAATCAAATGAGGTCCCAATTAAAGTGCAAGCCAGATGGGATGGCATGTCACTGCAGAAAGCTGTGGTAGGCATGCTGGTTAAGTGTGCCTTCAATTCTAGATAACTCATCCAACAGTGTCATCCAATGCACCCCCCCCCCCCCCCCCCCCCCAACTTTATCAACTTCACTATTTATATTTGTCTAAGAAAAGAATTCAAGCATTTAAGCATAAGCCTTTAGATCAAAACGTCTCTAAGATAATGAGAAAGATACATTCAATCAACTGTGTCCAAACCTTTGACTGGTACTGTATATAGACTGGTGATCATTGTTGCAGTTTGTTGAGAACACTGGTGATTATTACTACTGTGTGTTGAACAGATTGGTGATTATTGCGTTTGCTATGTGTTGCTGTAGGCCAGCGCTGAGCTGGGACGGGGGGCAGTTGAGGCCGCCATTGCTGCAGGATACCGACATATCGACACAGCGCACAGCTACCGCAATGAAGTGCAACTGGGCCAGGCTGTCCGTGCCAAGATCAAGCAGGGCATCATCAGCCGGAAGGACATGTTCATCGTGAGCAAGGTGAGAAACCTGGGTATGAATCAAACAGACAATCGGATATTATTACAATAACCACACCACCCTGTACCCTTCTCATGTCAAACCGCTAACGCCTAGCAGCCATACCACCCTGTACCCTTCTCATGTCAAACCGCTAACGCCTAGCAGCCATACCACCCTGTACCCTTCTCATTTCAAACCACTAACGCCTAGCAGCCATACCACCCTGTACACTTCTCATTTCAAACCGCTAACGCCTAGCAGCCATACCACCCTGTATACTTCTCATTTCAAACCGCTAACGCCTAGCAGCCATACCACCCCTGTACCCTTCTCATTTCAAACCGCTAACGCCTAGCAGCCATACCACCCTGTATACTTCTCATTTCAAACCGCTAACACCTAGCAGCCATACCACCCTGTACACTTCTCATTTCAAACCGCTAACGCCTAGCAGCCATACCACCCTGTATACTTCTCATTTCAAACCGCTAACGCCTAGCAGCCATACCACCCTGTACACTTCTCATTTCAAACCACGAAAGCTAAGCAGCCATACCACCCTGTACACTTCTCATTTCAAACCGCTAACGCCTAGCAGCCATACCACCCTGTACACTTCTCATTTCAAACCACTAACGCCTAGCAGCCATACCACCCTGTACACTTCTCATTTCAAACCACGAAAGCTAAGCAGCCATACCACCCTGTACACTTCTCATTTCAAACCGCTAACGCCTAGCAGCCATACCACCCTGTACACTTCTCATTTCAAACCGCTAACGCCTAGCAGCCATACCACCCTGTACACTTCTCATTTCAAACCACTAACGCCTAGCAGCCATACCACCCTGTACACTTCTCATGTCAAACCACTAACGCCTAGCAGCCATACCACCCTGTACACTTCTCATTTCAAACCACTAACGCCTAGCAGCCATACCACCCCGTACACTTCTCATTTCAAACCGCTAACACCTAGCAGCCATACCACCCTGTACACTTCTCATTTCAAACCACGAAAGCTAAGCAGCCATACCACCCTGTACACTTCTCATTTCAAACCGCTAACGCCTAGCAGCCATACCACCCTGTATACTTCTCATTTCAAACCACGAAAGCTAAGCAGCCATACCACCCTGTACACTTCTCAGTTCAAACCGCTAACGCCTAGCAGCCATACCACCCTGTATACTTCTCATTTCAGACCGCTAACGCCTAGCAGCCATACCACCCTGTACACTTCTCATTTCAAACCACGAAAGCTAAGCAGCCATACCACCCTGTATACTTCTCATTTCAAACCACGAAAGCTAAGCAGCCATACCACCCTGTACACTTCTCATTTCAAACCGCTAACGCCTAGCAGCCATACCACCCTGTATACTTCTCATTTCAAACCACGAAAGCTAAGCAGCCATACCACCCTGCACACTTCTCATTTCAAACCGCTAACGCCTAGCAGCCATACCATCAATCAATCAATCAATCAATATTTATTTATATAGCGCATTTCACAACAAGTTGTCACAATGCACTTCACAGCAAAACAGCAAGACCCAGCCTAAACTCCCCACAAGAGCAAGCCAAAGGCAACAGTGGCAAGGAAAAACTCCCTGGTGTAACTAGGAAGAAACCTTGGAAGGAACCAGACTCAATGGGGGAACCCATCCTCCTCTGGTCGGCTCAGGGTCTAGGGCTTAAGGACCAACATGGTCAAAACAGCCAATGTCCATGATAATATAATTTGCAGCAGCTAGATGACAGTCCAGATGTGGCGGCAGTGATGGTGGGGAACCGGGCGCCGATGGCGGCGGGAGCAGCTGGCAGCGGTGGTAAGGAGGGAGGGGCAAGCGGCAACGGACAGGAAGCCGGACAGCAACTCTCGAGATGCGGGGCATAAGCCCCGCCGGCAGAATGTAAAAAAAAGAGAGAGAGAAAACAGTTAGGGGAAGTGTAATAACCGCTAACGCCTAGCAGCCATACCACCCTGTATACTTCTCATTTCAGACCGCTAACGCCTAGCAGCCATACCACCCTGTACACTTCTCATTTCAAACCACGAAAGCTAAGCAGCCATACCACCCTGTACACTTCTCATTTCAAACCACGAAAGCTAAGCAGCCATACCACCCTGTACACTTCTCATTTCAAACCGCTAACGCCTAGCAGCCATACCACCCTGTATACTTCTCATTTCAAACCACGAAAGCTAAGCAGCCATACCACCCTGTACACTTCTCATTTCAAACCACTAACGCCTAGCAGCCATACCACTCTGTACACTTCTCATTTCAAACCGCTAACGCCTAGCAGCCATACCACCCTGTATACTTCTCATTTCAAACCGCTAACGCCTAGCAGCCATACCACCCTGTATACTTCTCATTTCAAACCGCTAACGCCTAGCAGCCATACCACCCTGTACACTTCTCATTTCAAACCGCTAACGCCTAGCAGCCATACCACCCTGTATACTTCTCATTTCAAACCGCTAACGCCTAGCAGCCATACCACCCTGTATACTTCTCATTTCAAACCGCTAACGCCTAGCAGCCATACCACCCTGTATACTTCTCATTTCAAACCGCTAACACCTAGCAGCCATACCACCCTGTACACTTCTCATTTCAAACCGCTAACGCCTAGCAGCCATACCACCCTGTATACTTCTCATTTCAAACCACGAAAGCTAAGCAGCCATACCACCCTGTACACTTCTCATTTCAAACCACTAACGCCTAGCAGCCATACCACTCTGTACACTTCTCATTTCAAACCGCTAACGCCTAGCAGCCATACCACCCTGTATACTTCTCATTTCAAACCGCTAACGCCTAGCAGCCATACCACCCTGTATACTTCTCATTTCAAACCGCTAACGCCTAGCAGCCATACCACCCTGTACACTTCTCATTTCAAACCGCTAACGCCTAGCAGCCATACCACCCTGTATACTTCTCATTTCAAACCGCTAACGCCTAGCAGCCATACCACCCTGTACACTTCTGATTTCAAACCGCTAACGCCTAGCAGCCATACCACCCTGTACACTTCTCATTTCAAACCGCTAATGCCTAGCAGCCATACCACCCTGTACACTTCTCATTTCAAACCGCTAACGCCTAGCAGCCATACCACCCTGTACACTTCTCATTTCAAACCACTAACGCCTAGCAGCCATACCACCCTGTATACTTCTCATTTCAAACCGCTAACGCCTAGCAGCCATACCACCCTGTACACTTCTCATGTCAAACTGCTGAAGTAAACGGGTGTGGGTTTGGTTAATTTCTGCTAGAAGAGGTGTGCCAGCTAGGTAGCACTCTTCCCTTTGGACCTCAATACAAGTTCAGTGCCCCAGCACAGTGATGGAAATACTATGTTGTAGTAGTAGAAGGCACCACTTTTCAAATGAAGCCTTATATCTTATCTTTTAAAGGCCCTGGCTCACTGTGGTCAATAAAGAACCCTCTGCACTTCTTAAAAGAGTAGCGGTGTTGACCCCGGTGTACTTTCTAAGATCCTGCAAAAATTACTCTCTAAATCTGACCACCTAATTATTCCTCACATCTGATTATATAATCGCTTGAAGTCCATGGCCCTTTTGATTCCCTAGGTTGTCAATGCAAAAGAGCATTGAATTCTCAGTTGACCTACCTGGTTGAATAATGATGAAAAATTATAATAATAAAAAATATTAAATAATAATAATTATTATTATTATTATTATTTTTCAACATTGTGAAAGGTACAGGCATACAATGCTTTACACATGTGTGTGCGTGTCTGTCTGTCTCTCAATTGTTTGGCTCTTTGTCAATAAGACATACAATCCTGTCTCATTTATATCTGAGTCCTTGTCTATACTGTCAGGTATGAACCAGGAATGCTACAATATGGCCTTTTTTCTATATATTTATGGAATTTTCTATAGGATTTCCATTTGCAGTGACAGGTTTTCATTTAGCTTGCTTTTGGTTGAGACATTTGGTTGTCTAGTTGACTTATGAGTGCTAACATAAATATCCCCACACATTCCCAAACTTTTGATTGGTTATCCTATCCTTATTCTGTGGATTTATACTGTATTTATTAACCTAACTACTATTCATTCCTATAGGTAATTACAGTTGACTGAATTAATTAATTATAGATAATTACAATTGGCTGGCAAGCAATTGGTTCGCGATGTGATCCGACATATCTCTTCGATTAGTTCTACGCTCTATGGCCATAAGCCACTTTTGTTTTGAAAGCAAAATTCGGGCCGAATGGCTGGTTTTAGAATGCGGAATTTGAGGGTATAAACACAGTGTATGGTGCTGGATTTCTCTCAGAACAGTTCTTTCTATGATTGCTACCAATTAAGAATGACAGTTCCCTGATATTTGTCTAAAACAGCTTTAATCACACTTAATACTTAATCTCTAATCACAGTTGTGCAAATGCAATCATTTCACTTTAATACAGTAAACCAGCAGGTTAGAGTATTTTGTAAATCGTGGATATTGGATGGGAGGATTGCACTGTTTCTGGTTCATAGGTGGCCAAATAATCATATTAATTATGATGGTTATGTGTTCCATAATAGATCCTTTTCAGGATCTCAAAGACCCATACTGTGAATGGGGTAAAACTCATCTCAACCGCCACCAATGTGCAGGACCCACCTACATGGGTGATGCACAGAGGTGGAAAGTCCAGGGGTCAGAAAGTAAAAGTCATGCCAGGTGTTTCTTCCTCCCATGAACTCTGACAGCTGATTTCACTAATTAATTCTACCTCCTGACTGATGGTAAAGCCTCACAGAAAGCGGTGTGGAGCCGATCTCTCGTGATATTACCGCCTCCATTCATTTTCAATGAGAGGTCATTCCTTGTGTCTGAAAAGCATGTTGGGATTGCTTGCGATGCGAGGCATCCGGGCGAGACGGGGAACGTGGCGCAATAACCAATCAGATTAAAGATTGTGGAAGGCGAGAGCGATGACATGCGATTTCACCGCTTTCTGTGAGGCTTTGCTGTAAAGAATTGTGCTAATTAGCAAATCCAGGTGAACAAAATACTGGGGTGGACTTTTACTTTCTGAACCTGGATTTTCCACCTCAGGTGACGCACAGCTGAAAATGCAATTGATTGTGTGGCTTGCTGATGGACAGAACATCAGGCAGGAAGACCAATGAGAACCCTTCTCTATGTGTGCAGTTGTGGTGTACATACCATGCCAGCTCAGATGTGCAACTGTGTCTCAGCCAGTCCCTCAGAGACCTGCAGCTGGAGTACCTAGACCTGTACCTGATACACTTCCCTGTGGCCCTAAAGGTAACACATGAATACTGACTCTCACGGATGGGCGCACGCATGCACGCACAAATACAATGTCAAAAATGTTCACTCATATGCATGAACAGACAAAATACCCTGACCTGCAAACATGTGCACATTCCAGCATGTGCCCAACACACAAATACTCACACAAACACAAGCTCTCTCTCTAAAACATATGCCTGTATACACACAAGCACATACACAAACCAGCTTTCTTTCTACAGTACTTGGATGCAAATACAGATTTCTGTTATCACTCCCCTGCTGAAGGTCTGCCTATTTCTGTTTCTCTTCCAGAGAGTAGGGGATGAGCTCTTTCCCATGAAAGATGGTAAAATTCTCACCACAGATATTGACTACGTGGATGTGTGGAGGGTAACAGTGATCATGTTCCTCTGTATAGCAGGGATGTTGGGGAGGGAGGAGTCATTCTCAAGGGGTGGGACAAACAGACAGTGGGAGTGGCTGTGTACTTAATGTTCAATAATAAATTCAAGTGCTAATAAAAAACAAGGGAACAGTAGTGACCACACACAACTTCATGGTTTGTCCAACTGGCTTAGCTGGTATGTTAAACTGATTCCTAGTTTAATATAGCATAGTGCTGTCTTGCAGTTCTATTTTGTTCCTCCGACCATTAGGATCGTCAACCACAAATTAACCTTCCAGATGTCCGATGCATCAAGACTCTGTGTGACGTAATTCCTCCCTATAAAGGGAGGCGCGTCAATGCGGAAATCCTCTTCGTTTTCTCGCTGATGCAGAGTTGAGTTCAACGGTCGGTGCAACTATCCTGCTGGTAGCCTTGGCATCCACTTAAAGGTACCTATGACGATCCCTCCTGACATTGTGGGTATTAGTCATCCGTGGTTGACGACCCTAATGGTCGGAGGAACAAAATAGAATGAACGGTTACGACGTTACCCATGTTCTATGAGTTCCGGATGATTATTAGGGGTCATGGTCACTCGGGACCTTTTAAGAGCGAAAAAAGGGTCTGAGGATTTCCGCATTGATGCCCCTCCCTTTATAGGGAGGAATTGCGTCACTACGTGGGGGTCATGTTCATGACAAATGTTGACATAAGCGTCACGATGCATCGGACACCTGGAAGGTTCATTCGTGGTTGATGACCCTAATGGTCATCCGGAACTCATAGAACATGGTTCCGTCGTAACTGTTCATTTTGTGTGGTGTTGTGTAACAGGTGTGCTAATGTGTGTTGCATGGGAAGTGGTGTGTAGTGTACGTGTCAAGATTACCATTGACGGAGATTGTGCAGTGCTGTGTAAAGGTTTTGTCTTCTGTCATAGAAAATGGAGACTCTGCAGGCCTCCGGTCAAGTGAAGAGTATTGGAGTCTCAAATTTTAATATTGCTCAGCTTGAGAGGCTGTTGTCTGTAGCTAAGGTTCCTCCAGCTGTCAACCAGGTACAGCTAAAGGTCTCACACCATCTTACCCTGTACCCTACTCCCTCCTCACCTCTTACCCTGTACCCTATACCCTCCTCACCTCTTACCCTGGCTGCATCCCAATATTCTTCACTCCCCACCTCCCTTCCTCCACTCCCCCTCTACCACTCCTCTCCTACCCGGACGTATGCAAAACTGTCTGAACGTTTCGAGTACAAGTATTTGCATGTACAGTATACTATGTACCTGCCATTGTGGTTTGCGTCGAGACATTAATTAATATGTAACCATTAATACGTAATGTAATCAGCAACATTAGATTAAAACACAAAGATCAGTTTCCGGGGGAAGGAGTAGAGGAGGTGGTAGTGGAGGAAGGGAGGGTGCATTTTTTGAGTATTGGGATGCACCCCCTGTACCCTATACCCTCCTCGCCTCTTACCCTGTACCCTACTCCCTCCGCACCTCTTACCCTGTACCCTACTGCCTCCTCACCTCTTACTCTGTACCCTATACACTCCTCACCTCTTACCCTGTACCCTACTCCCTCCTCACCTCTTACCCTGTACCCTATTCCCTCCTCACCTCTTACTTTGTACCCTACTCCCTCCGCACCCCTTATCCTGTACCCTACTCCCTCCGCACCCCTTATCCAGTACCCTACACCCTCCTCACCTCAAACCCTGTACCCTATACCCTCCTCACCTCTTACCCTGTACCCTACTCCCTCTGCACCCCTTATCCTGTACCCTAATCTCTCACCTCTTATCCTGTACCCTACTCCACCCTCACCCCTTATCCTATACCCTACTCCCTCACCTCAAACCCCGTACCCTATACCCTCCTCACCTCTTATCCTGTACCCTACTCCCTCTGCACCCCTTATCTTGTACCCTAATCTCTCACCTCTTATCCTGTACCCTACTCCATCCTCACCTCTTACCCTGTACCCTACTTCCTCTGCACCCCTTATCTTGTACCCTACTCCCTCCGCACCCCTTATCCTGTACCTTATACCCTCCTCACCTCTTACCCTGTACCCTATACCCTCCACACTTCTTAGCCTGTACTCTATACCCTCCGCACCTCTTACCCTGTACCCTATACACTTCTCACATCTTACCCTGTACCCTTCTCACCTCTTATCCTGCACCCTATACCTTCCTCATCTCTTACCCTGTACCCTATACCCTCCGGACTTCTTACCCTGTACCCTATACCCTTCTCACCTCTTACCCTGTACCCTATACCCTCCTCACCTCTTACCCTGCACCCTACTCCCTCCGCACCCCTTATCCTGTACCCTAATCTCTCCTCACCTCTTACCCTGTACCCTATACCCTCCGCACTTCTTACCCTGTACTCTATACCCTCCGCACCTCTTACCCTGTACCCTATACACTTCTCACATCTTACCCTGTACCCTTCGCACCTCTTATCCTGCACCCTATACCTTCCTCATCTCTTACCCTGTACCCTATACCCTCCTCACCTCTTACCCTGTACCCTACTCCCTCCGCACCCCTTATCCTGTACCCTAATCTCTCCTCACCTCTTATCCTTTACCCTATACCCTCCGCACCTCTTACCCTGTACTCTATACCCTCCTCACCTCTTACCCTGTACCCTACTCCCTCCGCACCCCTTATCCTGTACCCTAATCTCTCCTCCTCTTATCCTGTACCCTATACCCTCCTCACCTCAAACCCTGTATCCTATACCCCCCGCACCTCTTACCCTGTACCCTACTCCCTCCGCACCTCTTACCCTGTACCCTACTCTCTCCGCACTTCTTACCCTGTACCCTAATCTCTCACCTCTTACCCTGCACCCTACTCCCTTCTCTCACCTCTTATCCTGTACCTTACACCCCAATAACTTCAGATCCTGTACCCTACACACTCTTCACTACTTACAATGCATCGTAAACCCTCCTCACCCTTCGCTGTAGGATGTAATAGTGGTGGGGTCATGTGTCAGGTTATGACTGCTCTCTGTAGTTGATTAAAGTGATCTGAAGAGTGCTCTGGCCCCAATCTAATGAAAGGCACCTGCTGACTGGGTGTGTGCATGGCGTCTGTGTTTCTCAAATGTCACCTTGGGTCATATAAAGTTCTGAGGCAGCACGCTGCAGGTGCAGGTTGAGGGTCTGTTACACACGGAGATCAGTCAGTTTCTCAGTAACTAAACAGACGGCGGATACATACGTTTGACTAATACATCAGGGTATCTGCTGAAACAAACCCCGCCCCTCTCAGTGTAATCCCTGCTGCTTTGCAGGTGGAGCTGCACCCCTACCTGGTCCAGTCTGATCTGATTCGGTTCTGTAAGGACCGGAACATCGGCCTTACCGCCTACTGTCCTTTCGGTTCCCCTGGGAGACCCCAGGAGTAGTGAGCATTGAGTCACAAACCTACATCCCACAGCACTAATCTATACCCCAGGTCCACGAATCTACACCCAAACACCTTCAACCCCAATACCATAACCCCCTTCACCCCAACACTTTTAATATAAGCTTCACACCACTAACCTACCCCCCAACACCCAAACCCCATATCCCCATGTTATTTTATACCTCAGCACCATGTATTTACACCCCAACACCCTCATCCTACATGACATATCTACACTTGAAAACCCTAAACTTAGGCAAGAAAACCCTGAACCCCACGCCCCACATCTGTACCCCAAACTAACTTCCTGTATCTTATACACACACTATTTCACATCCTTCTGATACCTGAATTACACAGCTATACCCATGATCCACTTTATCAGCCCATTGGATTCATCATCTCAATCTCAAAACAAAGATCTCCACCAAGATCTCCCTAAATCACAACGTCCTCCTCCACAGCCACCGTGGGGACACTGATCCAGAGAATCTTCTGGAAGATCCTGTTGTCCAGAGTGTTGCCAAAAAGCACAAGCGGAGCCCTGCACAGGTAAGATGCACACACACAATTCACAGGTATCTTAGTTGTGAAATGAGTTGTTGTGCATCTCAGGTGTGCGTGTCTTTGGTGTGCATGTCACACAGGACTGTGTCTCTTTCAAGGCAGTGCATTTCAAACGTTCATTTCAGGTGGGCGTACCGTTTTCTTAGGTGAACGTGTGCGTTTCAGGTGCTGTTGCGATATCATATACAGCAGGGAATATCAGTGATCCCCAAAAGCACCAAACCCAACCACATCCTGGAGAACACCAAGGTGAGGCTACCTTCACATACAGTTTAAGTCGGAAGTTTACATACACTTAGGTTGAAGTCATTAAAACTCATTTTTAACCACTCCACAGATTTCATGTTAGCAAACTATAGTGTTGGCAAGTCAGTTAGGAGATCTACTTTGTGCATGACAAGTAATTTTTCCAACAATTATTTACAGATTATTTCACTTTTAATTCACTATATCACAATTCCAGTGGGTCAAAAGTTTACATTACTATTACTAAGTTGACTGTGCCTTTAAATTTTTTATATTTTGTCGCATATCCTTTGCATGCCATGACTTCCTGATGTCTGTGACCCAACAACATCAAAAGACTCTTGATATCTTATTTTCTGGTGCTCTTACAAGCGATACTATAAGATATCTGCATTTGAATGGATCTCTATGGGAATTGGGGGGTGGGACTAGATTTTGCTGTAAATTACACTGGAACAGTATGGAAACACATGGTTGGCTAAATGGCTGTAAGTCATCAAGGGTCTGAGGTATCAAACAAGCCTCAAACCATCACTCTGCTGCCAGAAATACTGTTGATATGTTCTTCTCCTGACTTATTTTTCCATAGAGTTCAATAGGAAAATTTGTCAGGAGAAACAACCCTTAAAGTGATCCATCCATATCTACTGCATATCTGGCAGCAGAGTGATGGTTTAAGGCTTGTTTGATACCTCAGACCCTTGATGACTTACAGCCATTTTACCAATCATGTATTCCGTACTGTTCCAGCATAATTTACAGCTAAATCTAGTCCCATCTCCCAATTCCCACAGAGATCCATTCAAATGCAAATTGCTTGTAAGAGTACCAGAAAATAAGATATCAAGAGTCTTTTGATGTTGTTGGGTCACAGACATCGGGAAGTCATGGCATGCAAAGGATATGCGACAAAATATAAAAAATTTAAAGGCAGTCAACTTAGTGTATGTAAACTTTTGACCCACTGGAATTGTGATATAGTGAATTAAAAGTGAAATAATCTGTCGGTAAACAATTATTGGAAAAATTACTTGTCATGCACAAAGTAGATGTCCTAACTGACTTGCCAACACTATAGTTTGCTAACATGAAATCTGTGGAGTGGTTAAAAATTTGTTTTAATGACTTCAACTGTACCTGCCCAACCAACACTCCGGCAGTGTAGTCTTTCTAACACTCTCAGAATGTAGTCTCAGATGTTTTTGTTGTTGCTACAAAACCTTTTGATTTGGTAAGCATTAAATTAATATGCATGGAAGAAAGAGGCTGGCAGACAGCTGAATGCGTAATGAGTGTTTTTTTGGCAGATTTTTGACTTCTCTCTGAATGAGGAGGACTTCAGAGCACTCCAGGGACTGGATCGTGGATGGAAAGCCTGCACCCTTGACTCGTAGGACTGGGTTACACACACACCCTTCTGCTTTTGCACTCACTCCACTCGCTCACTCCACTCACTCACTCGCTCAACTCACTCCACTCACTCGCTCACTCCACTCACTCCACTCGCTCAACTCTCACTCGCTCAACTCACTCAACTCGCTCACTCCACTCGCTCAACTCGCTCGCTCAACTCGCTCACTCCACTCACTCAACTCACTCAACTCGCTCACTCCACTCGCTCGCTCAACTCACTCCACTCGCTCACTCGCTCAACTCACTCCACTCGCTCAACTCACTCAACTCGCTCACTCCACTCGCTCAACTCGCTCGCTCAACTCACTCAACTCGCTCACTCCACTCACTCAACTCGCTCGCTCAACTCACTCAACTCGCTCACTCCACTCACTCACTCCACTCACTCCGCTCGCTCAACTCACTCAACTCGCTCACTCCACTCGCTCGCTCAACTCACTCAACTCGCTCACTCCGCTCACTCGCTCAACTCACTCGCTCAACTCACTCCACTCGCTCAACTCACTCGCTCAACTCGCTCGCTCAACTCGCTCACTCCACTCACTCAACTCGCTCGCTCAACTCACTCAACTCGCTCACTCCACTCGCTCGCTCAACTCACTCCACTCGCTCGCTCAACTCACTCAACTCGCTCACTCCACTCACTCAACTCGCTCGCTCAACTCACTCAACTCGCTCACTCCACTCACTCCACTCGCTCGCTCAACTCACTCAACTCGCTCACTCCACTCGCTCAACTCGCTCACTCCACTCGCTCACTCGCTCAACTCACTCCACTCGCTCAACTCACTCGCTCAACTCGCTCGCTCAACTCACTCAACTCGCTCACTCCACTCACTCCACTCGCTCAACTCACTCGCTCAACTCACTCCACTCGCTCAACTCACTCGCTCACTCCACTCGCTCACTCGCTCAACTCGCTCACTCACTCCACTCACTCCACTCACTCCACTCGCTCAACTCACTCGCTCGCTCAACTCACTCAACTCGCTCGCTCAACTCACTCAACTCGCTCACTCGCTCAACTCTCACTCGCTCAACTCACTCGCTCAACTCACTCAACTGTTATTTGAGTGCCATTTGTACCGAATCTGCGGTCTGCCCACAGGATGAAATCTCACCCCTACTACCCCTTCTGAAACAGCCCCAGAGGGACAGGAAGCCGGAGGGCGCAAGCCTCAGGGAAGAGGGTAGAGAAGCAGGGCAGGAAGAGAGTGAAGCACCTGGTCATACCCTCAATCTGAAGAACCCTCCTCGTATTTATGTTTAATTCAGTTGATTTGTCTGTGTCCCTGTAGATGGGCCATGTCCATGACACATTTTAATAAAACGGAGCTCCAGCCATCTGTGTTCAATCTGTCTGTCTGATACACACACACACACACACACACACACACTCAGACACACACACGCACACACACAGCAGCAATCTGCATCCAATTTCACCCTCTTGTATATGTGTACACATTGTAATCGTCTGCATCCTGCCTCCAAGACACGCACGCACGCACACACACACACACAATTCATTATGTCTGTCCCATCCCAAACACGACAGCCCGATGCAGACACAAACACACTTGCGTAATGGGCCCACACACTTGCATGGTCTTGCTTGCACTCCTCTGGGTAGCTTCAAACTTCAAACTTCACAGCACTTTGAGAGACTCATGAGCTTTATTAGTAAAGCTGAGCAGACCTGTAATAGCCACTGCAGCCTGAGGCAGTCCGTCAGAGAGGAGAAGCCCCACCCCAAGAAGACACAGTCCCTTACAGTGCTTATGTGGTGCTAATGGCCCCTCCCTTTGGAGAGGGGCTGCTCAGTCTTGCCCCTATGCCCCGCCCTCTTCCTGTCTGGGCTGCACGAGCGGGGCCTGACGGTGCACACACAGGCCGACGCCCCCGCCATGCGTTTGGGCAGGTCCAGCCCCCTGGCCCACTGACCCTTCTCCGGGTCGAACACCTGTGTGCAGCGAGAGAAGGCCATGCCCTCCCAGCTGTACCCGCCCAGAACGTAGATGTGCCCCGCCCACACAGCCACGCCCGCTTCGCTGTTGGGCTGCAGCAGCGGGGCGAGGCGGGTCCACTGCTCGGCCTGGGGGTCGAAGGCCTCCACGGCCAGGACGTCGAATCGCTCGGCGTTCCCCTCCCGGTCGTCGCTGCCGCCGACGGCGTAGATGAGCTCCCGTAGCGAGGCCATGCAGTGCCACCCCCGGGCCACACCCATTGGCCGGCGCTCTACCCAGGCGTCGCCATGTGGGTCGTAGCTCAGGACGTCTCGCCGGTATGGACCGATCTGGTAATCATGGCCCCCAGAGATGTAGACCAGTCCCCTGTGCACCGTCCCGGCATGGCCATAGGTAAACCTACAGAGAGAGGAGAGGAGAGACCGAATTAAGAATTCAAGCACCTTTATTATTATTTTTCTTTCTCTTTTATAAATTTGGCACACAACGTGGGGCTGAGCATGTCCAACTCCCACCCTAACTTGGAATGGCCAACGGTCTGCAGCCACAGCTGCGCTCATGCCTGAACCCTACTGCCAATTCAGGATAGTGTACATTGTGGTATCCACGGTTCTCGCATATGCAACCTAAATAAAATTTTGCGACCTGGAATTTAAGTTGGGAGCACTGGTGTGACCACAAACAATTGTCCTGTTGCGACAGTTTAAAAAAAATAATAATAATAATTTAAATAATGCAACGAACAACCTATAGCAATCAGATTAACTCCCAAGTTTATTGTTTATTTTCCCTGTAACTATTCTAACCAACCAAATGTCAGCTGCACTTTACTATGCTGGTTGAAAATGTTTTTTGCTAAATTTGGTCGCAGCGGTCCTTTCATTGATAGCTGCCAAGCAAGCGAGGATTCCCAAAACCTACAGTGCAGTCCATATGTATTTGGACAGTGACACAATTTTTTGTAGTTCTGACTCTACTCCAGCACATTGGATTTGAAATGAAACAATGAAAATCAGGTTAAAGTGCGGACTATCAGCTTTAATTTAAAGGTATTTACGTTCATATCTGGTGATCCATGTAAGAATTACAGCCCTTTTTACATATAGACCCCCCATTTTAGGAGACCAAAGGTAACTCAACAAATTAACATAATCTGCAATGAAGTAGTCATATTTAGCACATGGTTGCAAATCCTTTGCATTTGATGACTGCCTGAAGTCTGTGACCCATAGACATTACCAGATGCTGGGGATCTTTCCTGGTGATGCTCTCCCAGGCCTGTACTGCAGCCATCTTCAGTTCCTGTTTGTTTCAGGGGATTTTTGCCATCAGTCTTGTCTTCAGCAAGTGAAACACATAATGCATGTTCAATTGGATTCAGGTCGGGTGATTGACTTGGCCAGTCAAGAACATTCAAATTTTTGGCCCTGAAAAACTTGGTTAGGCAGTGTGTATGGGGTCATTGACCTGCTGCAAAATGAAGAGCCGTCCATTGCGTTTGGTTGGACCTGAGCAGAAAAGATGTTTCTGTACACCTCAGAATTCATCCTGCCGCTGCCGTCAGTATCACAGTATCATTTACTGGCACATCATTTCTAGTAGCAGCCATGCATATCCAAGTCATAACACTACCTCCACCATGTCTCAAAGATGAGAAAGGGTGCTTTGGATCATAAGCAGTTCCTTAAGGGCTATAAATAAATATTGATTATGAATGTATTATTACAAAAATTGTTTTATGGGCCGTAAAAGAGTACAGTGTTTATCTCTGTCTAAGACGTTAGAGTTTGGTTCCCGGTTTTGCGCCGTTCGTTTTTCGGCTCCCCTACAGATCTCTCTCCCCCGTTCACTATAAAGCGCTAGCTAAGCTACGCAATATGCTATGAATGCCCTGTGCTTTTCTTTTACTTATTTTCTCCAGTTAAAATGTAAAGGATAATGGATTGTGGTACGAGGATTGTAAACACCGGATTGTGGTACGAGGATTGTAAACACCGGATTGTGGTACGAGGATTGTAAACACCGGATTGTGGTACGAGGATTGTAAACACCGGCTGTGTTATGAAATGCAATCTTCATATGAGACACTAGGGGGATGAAATGCTGTATCTATAGCCTATCTCTACATTGTTCTATTTTGGTTTGGTACAAATTAGTACTTATCTCATCTGTGCATAAGAGTCCACAACTAGTTTTTTTATGTACTTTTAAGCAAACTCTAACCTGACCATAGTGTTCTTGATACTTACCCAGTGGTTTGCATCTTGTAGTGAACCCTCTGAGGTTATGCTGGGGCAGGCTAGTCTTCTCTATATTTAAAGCTGGAGTGCGCAACTTAAAAAAATTAATAATAATTTGGGAACGGTCATGCTTAGTTGGTAGCAATAATAGAAAGAACTGTTGTGAGAGAAATCCAGCACCATACATTGTGTTTATAGCCTCAAATTCTGCATTCTAAAATCGGCGATTTAGCCAGAATTTTGTTTACAAAACAAGGTGGCTTATGACATAAACCAATCGAAGAGATAGGCCAGTTCACATCCCAAACCGATTAACAATGAGATTGACCTTGCCAGTTTGCCAGCTAGAAATTTCACCAACAATGGCGGAGAAGCAATCCGTAACACCAGCACTATTTCACACATAAGAAAAAAAAAGCAATTGGATAAAGCTTGCTCAAAAACTAGAGTAAACTCAGTTGAGAAGATGGCGAGATGTTCAGGAGCGGATAGCTGTAAAGACACACGTAGAGCACCCATATTCTACTGGACAGGTATGTCAAAAGTTTCAACATTAATTTACCTGGACTTTCTGCTTGCCAGCCAATTGTAATTACCTGTAATGAATAGTAGCTTGGTTGCAATTATTGACAACATTACTTAATTCGGCAGCTAGTTCTTAGATGACATTATATGTCGTATAGATCACGTTAGCTAGAACCGGCTACTCGGCTATAACCATGCATGCCAATGTTTTGACAAAAAATGCGACCGTTGAAAAAGTTTTGTACTCCAGCTTTAAGTGTCACATCTATGCCTACATCCTGGAGTGTTCTTGATCTGTTTGACAGTTGAAAAGGGGTTTTTCTTCACAACTGAAAGTATTTTTCAGTCATCCACTATAGAGGTCTTCCGTGGTCTACCAGGTTGTTTGCTATTGCTGAGCAAATACTAATTCTATGCCTAGAATCAACTTTAGACCTTTCGTTAGCTTTCCTGTGCATGAACTAATGATGCAAGAACACACAGCTAGCCAAGAGCAGACAATTGTCCAATTACTTTTGGACTTTTTTTCCAAAAAAGACTCCTCATACTTTATCATTGAGCCTTAATCAGTCTTAGTTTTGTAGCTAATATCTAAGAAGTTGCTAGCTAACTAGGTATAAACTAAACTAAACCAGACTTCTGAGCGCCACTACTGTAAATCTCTGTGACATCATAAACAATATAACACAACCTAGCTAGCCTTTCTGTGGCTAGCTAGCTATAGAGCTGAACAGTAACTGCCCCCGTTTTTTAGCAGCCCTGGTTCTGGAAGTAAATTTCCCATTCATTTTCTCCATAGACATTTCAGGAAGTCCCTAGCTACAAAGGGTTTGAAGCCTTGAACCGAGCTATCCAGCTACGAGACGGATCATGACATTATAAAAAACGTTTGAGAGAAAAAAAAAACGGAAAAAAAGGCAAAGGTACAAGACTGTGTACTTCTCAGCCTGTCTCCGCCTACTACACAATTTTGAAAAATACTTTGTGGGGTGAACGAGGGAGAGGGGTAGGGGCGGAGGAGCTGTGTCCAATCGTCATTTGCATAAATGAATGTACAATGTACAAATTATTTCTTATAACTCGGATCAAACTGTTAAACTAGACGTTGCAGATCAAATATGAATTAAGATTAAGCAACTGCATGGCCTATTTCTCACCTCAAATATTTTCAGAAACGTATTTTAGTGGACTATTTAGTGGGTCTAACCAATCAGGTGCCGGCTGTTTCTGTTGTGGGCAACAACAATTATCCATATGACGTAGAAGGACCTCCAAAGAGGAACTCTGACATCATCATTGGGGCGGGGGCAGTGTGGGGAGCAGAAAGGGAATTTCAACCATTAGAGGGCAGCACAATGACGCTTTTCTACCATTTCTTATGATATACAATATTATTTCAGAATTGTTGAAATAGCGGCATGGATGAATAAGTTTCATTATAAGGTAGGCATACAAACACGTTTACAGCGGAAAAAAAGAGATCTAGGGTGTAATTACCCTTTAACGTTTTTTAAGAGGGAATTAACTACTCATCCCATAAAGCATTGCGAGTGACGTAATCAATTCACTTTCTTCTCATTTTCAACCCGTTTCAACCACTTTTTGCAATCATTTTAGGTTAATTACATTTCATCTTTAGTGCTTTCTACTGTATATATTTTAGTGTTTTGGGATTTATTGTTGTACTTATAGTGTTTGGAAATTCGGCCTACTTCTGGAACCCGGATGTCTAGTCGGCTGTCATTCACGCAAATCTAATGTTAGGCTATACGCTACGTTAATAAATACTGCACCCCCTAACCACAAAAATGCTTACATAGATGTAATGTGTTGCAACTAAGATATTCGCCGGATAAAAACCTTTTCTCAGCATATTAACCTTAGCTACTGATTTTGTGAACCAACCGTAACACCTCTTCAGACTCCACCTTGACTGATATACTAATCTAGGACCTTTTCTCATGGTACTTGTTCCCTGTGTTTTCTTGTCTAACTGTTTGATGTTATAGTTTATAATAGTATTTAGAATAGAATTATAGTATAGCTGATTTACCCACAGCTTACTGTGAACTTCAATGTTCATTACTAGGGATAGCTGCTACGTTATGGGAAGGATGTGCTTTGTCTTATCAGTTCTGTAGTTACTTCGATGACCTTTCTGTTTGCACTTATTGTATGTCGCTTTGGATAAAAGCGTCTGCTAAATGACTGTAATGTAATGTAAAGTAGGCTACTGCTGGCTTCCAACCAAGGACTGTAGAAAGCTTTCCACCGACCACCGCACAACTTAGGAGTGGTAGACATCTCTATGGTAATGACGTTTCTGATAGGTGCAACTCGATTTAGGATTGTGGGCAACGTAGTCCTTCACCAGTTATACGGGAATAAAACACGTTTTCTTAAAAACGCAGTTGAAATAAGACTGACTTATGGCTTCTAAAGAAGCATATACCATTGTTTCACAATCTCGTAGCTCATCGTAAGTGTACCATTTGCGGTTAATACATTATGAATAATAATCAAATTCTTGTACGGTGAGGGTGAATGGCATTTTTACTTCCGGAACCAGACTGTTGAGCTCTATACTATTATGAATACAACACCATAAAACACACATGCACGTGCACACCTTGTACACAAGGCAAAGCTAAGGGAATCCATGCTGTCTGTTTCAGATGAAGAATCATGGATGTAAATCTCCTCATCTGAATCCAGAGGACGACTACAGCATTCAGCAGCATTCAAGCTCTGTAAATATTTTTGTCACTTCGCCATTGTACAAACAAAACAATTTCTCACCGGAGTTCACTACGCGATGTGTATAATGTGCTCTCGTGCGCAAAACCACGGAGACGCAGACGCTTGACGGTGCATATTGATTTCAAATACGCTCGTGACACGCCCTGCTCTGACAATCGCTCCCAGCTGTCCAATGACTAGGGGTGTCACGATTCTCCAAATCCGCAATTCGATTTGACTTTCGATTTTAAGGTCACGATTCGATTCTCGATTTTTTTTCAGCACAATTTTTTTTTCCAGCACTATAGTCTAACTAATGGCTATGCCATTGTTAGACTATCGAGTCTTGACTTGTAAAGAAAAATGCTTGTTTCTCAATAAGTAACTTTTATTTGAATAATAACAATTATAAATAATAACAAAAATATGAGAATATTTAAACACACCTAAATACCACGCTATTAACAATTTACACATTGGTTTTATGCCCTGACAATGGTCATTTACATTTTCAAATTCTTCTTTAAAAAGATGAGCGTGTTCACATTCTTTGAACAGTTAAGAGCTTTAACAAACTAATATCTGAAATAATAAACAGTTGAACCACGCTATTAACTATTTACACATTTTTTTCATGCCCTGACAACTGTCATTTGGGTTGTCATTTGAGTTGCCTGTGTCAATGTTTTTTTCCCAGTCAAATCTATTTCTTTGTGATGCCTGCGAATGTGTCCTGCCATATTTGACGTGTTGCCTGAGGTGGCGTATGGTACTCGCGTGTAGCATAGCCGACAAACTGTTGTTTTTTTGTCAATGACGCGTTCGTTGTTTATATAACTCACGGGGAAGGCAAAATGTTGCCACACCGGTGACTTGAGGGAAGCAGGAGGATTTTCCAGTTCTGTTTCTCCATCTCCGACTCCGGCAGTGGCCATGGTGTGATGGTGTGTCAAAAAGTAATGCAGGCTACCGGTAAGCTAACGTTAACTAGCAGCTGTGTCTTCTTTAAAATATCGTTGTTTTTTTTTTCTTCGGACGCACGCCTGCGTGGACGAACAAAATGCAGTGGAAGGCGTCAAGTTTCGTTTTGTCGGAAACGCTTACATTAGAGATAGCCAAGTAGGCTACTTTTTTTTTTTACATTTTACCCATCACATGAAAGGCTAAGACGAGCGTGCGGGGGGGGCGGGGGTGGAGAGAAAAAAAAAACTTGGAGAATCGCGAACCAGCTTGTGATTTCGAAGTTCGAAATCGAACGCTCATTTCGATCGATTTTCGATTTCGAATCGGTATCGTGACACCCCTACCAATGACCTATATTATACCTCTTTGGAAAGCTTAGACTGTGTTCTTTTTGGATATTAAGGCTGTCAATCAATTACAATTAGTTTCAAGATGTTACTACTCCCACTCCGTACTGTTCTGCAGACATATTTTTGAGTTTTATCCTGTGTTGAAACTTACACTGTACACCACATATAGGCAGAAAAGACAGAAAATACCTACAGAATCTTAGAAAGGACGTATCTGGCTTTATTAATGCAGGTAAGACTTTATTCCAAACTTTATGAGAGATTGCTCCAGTCCTGTCTCTCCTTTGGTTTATCCTCCCGACTTGACGCAACCGGAGGTTTTTACCTTGTTTTGCTGGTTGGGGGCTAAGGCCTGGTTTTTTCCTCAATTTTCCTTCTGTTTCCCTGTGCAGTGTCTTTGTGACAGTTCTCTGTAAAAAGCGCTATACAGATAAAATTTAATTGAAAAATTTAATTGAATATCCAGGACCTTATGTGTTTTTTATTGTTACTGTGATAGTATACAATTTTTTGGTGGTTAAAGAACAACTGTAACTCCTAAATATATTTAAATGTCCAGTATCTTCAACCTGATTCGCTCTCATGTAGATCACACTGTAGAGTGGTCGATATACATTTATGAAATACGGAAGAACGGTGGCACGTAGGAATGGTTTCCCCGATAATAGCCCAACTAGCGCTGATGCAGACGATATGCCGTTTTCCATGATGCTTCGCTTTCTGACGTGGTGCAGTAGGATGTTTGTGATGTAGACCCCAGGGTCTACGCCACTAGGGGGCCTGAATAAAGGGGTTAAGGCAATTTGGGGAGGTGGGGGGGGGGGGCTGGGTCTGATAAATTCTCACCTGGGCAGACCTGGGACATAGTGCCAGCAGTCCTTCAGGGGGCAGTATACCTCCACAGATGACAGAGCCCCATTATCGTTGCGTCCCCCCACAGCGATCAGACAGTCCTCCATCGCCCCCAGATAGAAATCCACTCGCCTCTGGTTCATGGATGCCACCTGGTGAGAGCATATTATAAAGACTGTCACCACAACAATAACCACTAAAAATCCCTACCCAGAGACAGGGCCGGGGGGGGGGGGGGGGGGGGCTTCATGTTCTCAGAAGCATCTAATAGTGCATACAGTATGGGAACCATCCAAATCACTCACTACCAGGAACCTCAGAGGTTCCCCAAATTAGTCCCAGCTTAGTACTGTATGTCGCCAACAGCAGGGACTAGGTGCTAGGTATGATGTGGTTCGGTTGTTCTGTTGGTAACAGAAACAGAACCTGGGATCTCGATTTCAGGTTACAGAATACGGGGATGAGAGAATTCTGCAGGATCTCTGACTGGTTCTCACCAGAGATGGTTGATGAGTGACTGAACAAAAAAAAGCAGCAGCTCCATTGGCATGATTAACAACTTGCCAGGCCAAAAATAGTTATTAATAATTACTTAGTGTGTGCGGATTTTGAAACTCGAGTGAATGCTGCCCACGCTCAAAAAAGAAAAGAAAAAATGATTGTCCACGGTGAGAGAGAGCTCTGAAGCCTACGGCACTCTTTCATACCTGAAAAGGCACTAGCACTATTAGTGTGAGGGACAGGACACACACCTGAGCATACCTGAGATACAGACACCACCAATACACCTGAGAGACAAGTAACACAGTACACCTGAGTGACAGAGAAGATCAACACACCTTACAGACAAGTCACATAATACACCTATGAGACAGGTAATAGCACACCTGAGAGAGGGGTAACAGAAAGCCTAAGGGACATATAACACCAACAGAAATGAGTCACAGATAAAAGTATACCTGAGAGACAGACAGCACCAAGACACCTGACAGAGAAGTACAAACCGTACACCTGAGACAGGTAATAATACACCTCAGAGAATTATAACACCAACAGACCTAAATGACAGGTAATATACGTGAGAAACAGCACAAAGACACCCGACCTGTCTCTCAGTTCACCTGAGAGACAGGTAACACAGTAAACCTGAGACAGGTAAGAGTAGGTACACCACACCTGAGAGACAGAACACCTGAGAATACTAAAAGACATGAGGGAAGGGGAGGAGGATTAGTTTACCTTGATCCACTGGTTGCTACGGGGGTCGTAGCGGTATAGCAGGTTGCTGGCGGCGTCACCACCGTTGTCACGGGAAGAGCTCCCGCCGGCGGTGAAGAGGAACCCGCCCAGCACGGCCACGCAGTGGTGGCTCCGGCGGGCGGGCAGCTGTGTCTCTGCCCCCCAGCCCACCTGTGTGCTGCTCGCCCCCTCCAGCCGGCGCACCTCGGAGCTGAGCTCCTCCCCGCGCTCCGAAACTTCTCCCCCCACCAGTAGGAGGCACTCCACCCCGCCGCGCAGAGCCGTCCGCGGCGTCTGGAGCAGGGGCTGGGCGCTTAGCTGCTCGTGGTACTTCAGCGCCTCCTCCGCCAGCGCCAGCGCTTCCCCGCCCGCCTCCGGCGGCAGCAGTGAGCGCACGGCCGGCAGCACGCGGCCCCGCAGCTCGGCCGCCGGGATCAAGGGGAGGCGGACGTGGCCCAGGAGCTGGCGAGCGTGGGCGGGACGGTCAGGCGCCTGGCTCAGCCACTGTAGAGTGGCCTGCAGCAGGGCCTGCTCGCCCTCGTGCTCCACCTGGCCGCTCCCCAGATAGGCCGCCATCTTGGACAGGCGCACGTCCCGCAGGAAGCCGGGAGTGAAGGAAAGGGTGGCGAAGCGCTCCAGGACAAAGCGGTCGATGAAGGTGTCCAGCCGCTCCAGGCTGTAGAGCAGGGCCAGCTCCTGCAGGTACAGGTAGTTCTCCTCGCTCACCTCCCGCTCCAGGTACTGGCAGCAGAAGTCCACCACCCGCCACACCTGCAGCAGGTGCGCCGTCTCTAGCACGTAGTCTATGTTTCCGCCGTCCAGCGGCAACTCGCCGCTGTACAGGAAGTCCACCACCGCCTTCACGCCCACGTAGGAGGCGCCCACCAGCTCCACTTCGGCCTGCCGCTCCTCGCGCATGCCCAGGGTGAACATGGCCTGGAAGTAGGGGCTGGACACGGCCAACAGGGCGCGGTGGGCAGGGACTCGCTGCTCATCCGCCACCAGCACCACGTCGCACAGCTGGCCCCGCTGACGCTGCTCATTCAGGCCTTGCAGCAACCAGCTGGCCTGCTCCTCCCAGCGGTACACCTGAGAGACAGGTAACACAGCATACCTAAGAGACAGGTAACTCAGTACACCTGATAGACAGGTAACCCAGTATACCCAAGAGACAGGTAACCTCGGTACACCTGAAATACAGATTACACAATATACCTGTGAGACAGGCAACACTACACCTAAAAGACAGGTACAACTCAGTACACCTTAGAGACAGGTAACACAGCATCCCTAAAAGACAAGTAACTCAGTACACTTGAGGCAGGTAACATAGTACACATAAAATTAGACAACACAATATGCCAGTGAGACAGGCAACACTACACTTAAGAGATGACAACTAAGTGCATACTGTGTAAGAGAAGGGTAACTCAGTAGACCTGAGAGTCCATAACACTACACCTGAGAGACAGGTAAAACAGTACACCCGAAGAGCAAGTAACACAATAGACCTGATAGGCAGGTAAGACTGCCATAGGAGAGACTGTGAATACTGAGTGTTGATTTGATCAGTAGTGGTCTGTGTTAAGGGCCTTGACTGACAGGGGGCCTCAAAAAGTATGGCGTGACAGTAATTGTGCAAGGATTGGGTGGTGGGCCCCAATTGTGAGATCTTTTCATGGGGTCCGAAATCCCTGGCGGCACCCCTGGTTAGTTTAGATATAGTGATTGTATTTATATTGAGAGCACACATGCTGAAGATCCACTAGTTGTGTATCAGATGGGTTATGGACTAGATGTGGCCAGAAATTATCATCCACAATTACTTGAAATGGCCAAGAGCACCCTGTGGATTTGAGCACAACTTCTGTATGAAGTGGGCTTTAATGAGAGATAAGTGCTGTTCTGTGCTAACAGAGGGTCAATACCAATCAGTGCTGGTGAGTGATGCACTGCTTTAGGTGCCATATAGGTTCCCTGGACACTGACCTTCGATGACTCACTTATCCGCTGTGGGCGTGACACACGAACATGCCTCCCGCCATCCATCCTGGCCCTCACTTCAACAAGATCTGTCATAGGAGAACACACACACACACACACACACACACACACACACACACACACACACACACACACACACACACACACACACACACACACACACACACACACACACACACACACACACACACACACACACACACACACACACACACACACACACACACACACACACAGCATGACTCAGGCCGTGAGACTGGGCCAGAAGATTTAGTATATAAAAAGACATAGGCTAGCCTACACCCAGGCACTTCCTACTATTACTTTAGCGTTTTGGCAAATATGCAATGTTGGTATATTTATCCGAGTAGGCTATTGTTTCAGAGCTGGCTACCGACACAAGAGCGTGAACAACGAGCCATGTTCTACAGTTTTAATTTTGATAACGTTTACCTACTGTTAGCAGCACTATCTATTTGCCGGTATACATTGCCAACCTGCTAACGAGCTTGTCCGCCGAAATACTTCGTGAACAAGGCATTACGCTACATCGTGCCTAATTCATAACTTTTCCTTACGATAGATACCCCTCCCTATAACTTTCGATGGTTTCTGTTTTTCCCTCAAAGCACAAAGCACTCCATCCGGACATGTGACGCTCATGTTCACCAGTAGGTGCAAGGACAAGACCCTGACTCGCCCCTGACAAAAGGGAACCAACTGAATTCCCACACAAGCACTTCATTTCGATGAAAAACAGTAATATCAGCATTAACCGCGAATATAATTATGTTTTGGGCACCTCCTGTAGAAATGGCAGTCTATCCATAAAGATCTTTGAGACTTGTGCATATTCATCAGTTGTCAGCTATAGTAACAGAGTCAAACGTTCATTTTTCGTTCACCTCGGTAAAAATAATAGAGTATATTTACCACAGCATCGCCGGTTGTTAAAATATTACATTGGTTCTGTCTCAAACAGAATAGGGGCACTCGCCCACCCGTATTCCGCAGCCATGATATCATCCAGGAAGTGTCCCGCTGATTGACAAAATGTTCTACCAATCAGAACGCTTGTAACGTCCTCAGAGGCTGGTTCTGCTCTTATGGTTTAGTCTCAAGTTTACATTTAAGTTTTCTCCTCATAAATAATTTGAACTGTTTTCAAAACGGCTATAGTTTCATCACCTCGAAATGGGGGAATCAAAAATCCACGTTTTATCCTCAATACATGATTCCATGCGGACAACTCTGACCCATAATGTATTTACGGTATAACTACAACTTACAGTGATGATGGTATGATATCAGTCGTAGCCTAACGCTGTTAGAATATGCGTTACATCTAACGGTATGTCTTTGCAATATTTCGACTAACGTCACCATTAGCGGAAATCATCAGCCTAGTCGCGACCAGTCGCAACGCATGATCATGGAAGAATCAAAGTAAAGTACCAGCGAGCGCATTCAGACGACAAGTGGATCTCTTTATTTATGTGTTTCAATGCAATTTCCAAACTCAAGCACACACACTCAAGTAGACACTCACTGTGTGTGCATAGAGTGGCATCGTGTTGAGGCAGAGATTTGCTTTAATATGGTTGGTATTCTCTGATCTTTGTCCCTTCAGAACATACGCACAAGTCAGGGTTTGGGTCAATTATGACTTTTTGTGAAGTCTCTACCAATTTTGCACACTGATTGGGGTGATTTTGCCCATTCCTCCTCACACATTTGCTCTCCAGATCTTTGCTCCTCTTCCTCACACTTTTGCTACATTTGCTGCTAAGTGGGACACATGCAGTGTTAGTTTTCCACCAAGTACTTTGTCATATCTGACCACACATTTTAGCCAGATCACTCTTGTACTTTCTTGTTTATTCCAGGTAGGCTTTCAGATGTGTTTGTTTTAAGGACTGGCTTCTTTCTTGCCATTGTACATAGACCAAGTTTGTGTAGTGCTCTTGATATTGTTAATGGGTGGAATTTTGTTCCATTCTCAGCTATTCAAATCATTTATAGTAATTGTCGGCCTCATGGAGCTACCCTCAACAATTTTCTTATAGTTTGGACACTGAGTTTTGATGGACAGAATTTCCTTGACAGGGTCTGTGTGAGAGGATGCAGCTTCCACTTCTTGATTGAAGCCACTGTGTATATAATGTTAATTGAATAATGATTGAAACATTATGTTATTCTGGAGCTTATGCGAAGTTATCGTAGGTATAGCCTACACCAGGGGCCACATGTATAAACAGTGTATAAGCAGAAAAATGCCCTCAGAAAGCTGCGTAAGCGAGTTTCCACGCAGAAATTCAGAAGTAATAATATGTGCTGTGAGAATCTGCGTACCTCGGCACATGCTGGACACCATGCGTACGCAATGTTTGGAGACAGGGTGATATGGCAATACCCTCACCGAAAGGCAGAGGGAGAAAATGCAAAACTTTGTGGAAGCAGATTTCCGACATTCTCCCTGACCATTCTTTTACTCAGAGTTGTATACATGTGGCCCCAGGGCTGTCACACCAGAGTCCAATAGGGCTGCAGTGTTTGCTGGTTTTTGGTGTGGTTTAGAGCATATGTGAGCCATTTAAATAGTTAATTGCCAAAAATAGTCCACATACGTACTTTGTTTCCAAGGACTAAATTGGCTCCTGTTTGAAAGGAACACCACAAAATAAAGTTGATGAATTGACAGATGAGGATCAAAGTGATATATTATACCTATTCACATTTAATATGAACATTTTGCCTCTTTACCTCTGAACGTTTGGGAGCGTTTATCAAGGCAATGGGTTATTATTCATGTTAACCTTTTTTTCAATCATATTGCGTAATATTCAAACGCACATGAATTGCAGTTCCCCGATTGTCCCGTAGGTGGCAGGCGAACCCAGACAAAAATCAACAATAGAAGAGGGCGGATTTAATTTGTCTTTATCCCCTGGTTTACCATTAGGAGGATGATTCTGCGTCTCTTGGGGTTCTGTTTCTTTCGTTACAGCAACCTGACTCACGAACTCCACCAACGCCCAGAAAGCCGACTATAGGAAATGAGCAGAGCCTTGCGAATATCCGCCTTCTGAGATTACTGAGGACAGATTACCGAGGAAGACTCAGTGCTGCCCCAATAGCGCAGTGTTTATAGCTCCGCGCAGTTCCAGTGTACAGAGGTTGTAACATTACCGTTTTGTTGCCCAATTCGCCTTACACTTTCCGGAATTTGGCATCGTTCCCTCTTCTGTGCGGGTGTGATTGTTTCACTTCACCTATTTATTCTCCCGTCTGACGTTTGTGTTTCTCTGTGCTGTAAACCTCTACTGGAAAATGGCAACGCAAATCGATAAAGATGCTTGTAGGGAAGCCTACAACCTCGTGAGAGACGATAACACAGACATAAATTGGTGAGTTCCAGTGTTTATTTGGCCATCGCGTAAATTTTAGTGGAGTGTCTATCATTATATTAATTAGCTACGCGGTGTTTTATCATGTTAATTGTGTTGATGGCAGTTCGGCGCTCTGTTGCCTGCTCGTTCATTCATTGCTTGTCGCTCAATGGGTCTTTGAGCAAAGCTCGTCATTGCTATTGGATGTCATGGTGAATCAGACAATCCAGACAATCTCTAGCACACAGCGACATCTAAGTTATTTAATATTTTGGTGGATTTGTGGACAAGTTTTAGGCTATTCGTGAGATTATCTCTGTGCTGCGGTTCTATCCTGTGCCAATACTGTTGGCCGCAGGGTCGAACTCCGGACCTACCGAATTGTTCGTCCAAGCGAAATGTGACACGCGCAGGCAGCAGTTCTGTGTTTATTGACTTATAGTTTGTATGTGTCCGTAATTAAAAATCATGCTATTCTACATTTCGTTAAAGGGCCTCATTTAAGTATGACGGTTCCACGATTGTACCTGGAGGACAGGGGACCGATTACGACGAATTCAAGCAACAATGTACAGGTAAGACTGTCGGCTCTAATAATATGTTGTGGCTGAAATTTACAAATGAACTTTATTATCTTCTCGTTGAAAAGTTTGCACGTAGGCCTATGGGTTAATTGCAGCCTGCTTAGCTGGAGTAGCCTATAAACCTCAGGTTTAAACCTCTAGGACTGCATTACAACTCGAACAGCTATCCAAATCTGTGAAATAAGGATCAACTGGTGCAATTGCAATGCAGTGCTGTGGTCTACAGCTCATATGAATTACATCCATATTCGGTCTCTTGGTAGGCTATACAGTAAGAAGAACAAAGCGATTAAACTCGAATTCGAACATTTATTTATTGTGAAGTTGTCGTTCATTGAAACCGTTCCGGATGTGTGGCGTGCCGTGCCGTGCCAGGGAGATAATCCGCTAACAACATTTCTGCCACTCGACTAGCAATCTGTCGGATGTTATTGCAACCGCAGCGTTTGTCGCGACTCGGGACCGTGTACAGTGCGCAGTATCTGCTTTTAGACTTATTGCACGGAACAGTAAAAACTCGAGGAAATATGATCTGCGGCTTCATGACGAATCACGAGAAAAGTAGATGGAAGGCAGCGCGTAAATTAGTAGTCCTAGGCCTACAGATCTTTATGATTGTTATCTTTACAAGATCCTTATCTTTTTGGCTGGACAGAGATGTCAAACCTTTTACCAGTCCAATTTTCATAGAAGTTGAAAGCTCTTGAGATGAGACAGTCGTCGCTTTTTGCCTTTAGCTCACACCGGATAGTTACAGCTGGGCGTGGCTGTAATCTCTCCCAGGATTCCAGAAGTTAGTGGGGAGGCCTAGTGCGGTAGGTGGAGAGGAGGCTGGAATTCCTCATAAGACATTTATTATTATACATATTCAAGCTCTTAGGTCTTGCTCTTGGATGTGGTTAGCCAAGGGTTGAAGTTTGTTTCTGCACATGTTCTACATATTGTGTCACAAAAGAGATCACCGGAAGCCTCACCGCAGAAATAGCTGAATTTGCTCAGCCAGCAGAGATGAGGTCAGCACAGGAGGGCTCTCTACTGTGGGCATATTGCGCCAATGAAAAAGTGACTGTCCATCTCATTTAAACAGAAAGTGATGACTGGTTTTGGCCCTGATTGCTCTCTGCAAATCAGTGTTCTGCTTCCCTGGCCCTGTAGAGCCACAGGCTTGTTACTCCACACTTATCCAGGGTTCGTAGATGGCTGCTGTAGAATCTGACTGAACTGCTCATATTTTAATGATACCAGACGGAAGGTGGATCAATACCCAGCTTATCTCACCCCATAAGGGAACCCGTTCTTCCTCAGCATAATGGAGAAGGGAGGAAAAGACCCAATAATGTCCCCATGCGGGCAGTGTGCTTTAACATTGGACTGCTTTGTGCTGTCGAAATGGAGGATGTTTTTGACTCGGGGCTCTGAAGCACCATTTTCCACGTTCTCCTCCACAAAGCTGCAGTCGTGACTGCAAAGATGCTTTCCGTCTTCAGGCACGGGCTGAGAACCTACACGTTCAGACAGTGCCTGACCTCCTGGAGCTCTAACTACGCTAAGCGCATGGAAATACACTGCAATTGCAGTTAGTGGTGGCACGTTCTTGGTTTCTTTCTTTAAGCTCCCTACGCTATATTGTAAGTGTTAAGAGCATCATGTGCACTTGGTTCTGCTCTTAGAATCCCTTTTAATTACACCCACGCGTAGCGCAAGCAGGGGGTATTGTTTTCGCTCCCGTCTGCGTTTGTCTCCCCATCATCCATAACTCAAAACAATTCTACTCCAATTGTGATGAAACTTTGTGGAAATGTTGACAGTTGAGCAATGACCTGAATCTAGATTTTGTTTTCCCCAATCGGTCAATGCCTGACTTCACAGTGCAAGATCAAAGTTTTAGCCCCGTGCATATTACGTTGAGAGGCCGAGATTAGCACACGCGCGAGTGCCATTCTAGTTAATTTGTGTTGTGGCTGAGTCTAATGACCTTTGCGCTAAATATTTACAATGTTGCCATCGGTTTTGCTCTGGTGTGCATAATTGTCCTGTTCTCTGCTTCTTTTTTGCCATTATTTAGTCGGTGTGATAGATTTGAAAGCCACTTTGGGTAAATCGCCTGCCAAACAAATGCATGTAAATATAATGTAAGCCAGTCCAAGAAGTCACCTTTGCTTGAAAATCAAAGGATTAAAAGTCAGAGCACTGCCCTCACAGTGGATGGCTTTTCATGCCACTGGGAGCCACAGTTTCAGCTGGAAATGAACTGTAGACTGAGCCTGACGAAGGGGAATGTCACGTGCAGGAGGAGGTGGAGTAGGGCAGTTGTATGAGCTGGGCTTATTTCCTGTTTGAGTTGTTTGACAGGTGGCATGTCTGAAGCCAATTGTGCTGGGAATTCTAGCGGCTGGCAGTGGCGAGTGAAAGTGGTCTAGAATATTCAGACAGGATTAAAACTGTGAAAGACTCTTGTTATACAGAATGGAATTCCATTCCATGGTCATTCCTGGACTTTTGAACGGATATCAGATCATGAGGCCCTATTTTCTTGTCATCGCATTTGTGTGTTTCTTGTGGTGATCATCGTATTTTCAAAAAAATGAAGTGAACGTATCCTCCCAAGGGTGATAGTGGTATTGGAGCTCGCGTGCCTTAATTCACTGACGCGGCTTAATGATTGATAAATGCTCTGGTTTTGAAGTGGACCTGGTTTAACTCCGGTCAGACTTTGCTTTACAACAGGCCTTTCAAACCTCAGTCTTGGAGGGCTGCAGTCCTGCAGGGTACATGCATAAACCCCGCGTACACCCGCACGTGTGTTAATCTCGGCCCTGAACGTAATATGCATGGGGCTAAAACTTTGATCTTGCACTGTGAAGTCGGGCATTGACCGATTGGGGAGAAAAAAAATCAAGATTCAGGTCATTTAGGCCTTGGGGATAAGGTGTGTGGACTTTTCTGACAGTCCATGAATTAAATGTGCATAAGTGTTGAAACTGGAGAAACACTGAAGACCAGCAGCAGGCTCTGCGGGACTCTCCAGGACTTGAGTTTGAGATCCTCCGCTTTACCAGAGAAGCTCATATCCGACTGATGACTCAGGTTGTGGTCAGGAGGGAATGGGAGGGGCATATTATGTGGGTGGGACTAAGTAGAAGGTCTGGTAGGTCTTCTTTGAGTGATGTCTTCTCTGGTAGTGTGTGTGCGCGTGTGTGTCTGCCTGTCTCTGTCTGGAGTGGGTACTGCATGCATATGCATCTCAGATGGAGTGTAGTATGTGTGTTTATGGTGTGTCTGTGCATCTGCGATATAGTGTGTGAATGTGTGTGTGTGAGAGAGGGAGGCAGACGGAGAGAGCATCATTCTGCAGGCTGACACTAATTTAAGTTATTTTGAATGGGGGCATTGACCTGAGTACCTCCCCCGTTACCCCTTTCCTCCCGCTCTCCCTCTATTTCCCCCCTTTAGGGGTCGGAGCCAACAGCACGGCACTGTCGATGGCTCCCACTGCCTGCCACAGCTTCTCAGAAACTTTCAGAAGCGCTGTGTTAATGCTTCTTCTGCCGCCCCCCCCCCCCCCCCCCCTCCAAGCTGGGCTCACCTGGGCAAATTCTGCCCTCACAATTTGACTATCAATTCATGCTAAGAGATTATTAAATCACTCTCGCCTCTTGCTGACTTGGTGGGTTGTCCATCACACAGACAGGATTTTTTGCTTTGGAGAGCTCTGAAACTGAGAAAGCAGCCCGTCCTTGGAACTCGTTAATTTCCGAAGCAGCAAGGTAAAATTTAGTTTTCGGAGTAACTGGTGGCTGACGGCCTTTCACGTGCTCTCTCCGCAGACGACGAGCGCCTGTTCGGGTTCGTGCGCATCACGACGGGGGACGCCATGAGCAAGAGGGTCAAGTTCACCCTCATCACCTGGATCGGAGAGAATGTGAGCGGCCTGCAGCGGGCCAAGATCAGCACCGACAAGACGCTGGTGAAGGACATCGTACAGGCAAGTCGTGCCCGTGCACACCCGCACAAACATACGCTCATACACGTGCACACACAGACACGCGCATGGAAGCGCACACAACGACATGCATGCACGCACGCACGCTCGCTCTCTCTCTCTCTCTCACACACACACACACACACAGTCTCTCACTCTTTCTGACTCTGTGTTGTGTGTAATTGTGTTGAATAGCTGTGTCACAGCAATTATCTCAGACACTTTGGGCACAATAGAGCTCTGTTTCTGTGCTCTCGTTCTCCACTGCTCCCTCTCTTTTTATTTCCCTCTCGACTTTTTTTGTTCGCTCTATTTTCGTTTGATTCTCCCACTGCGAGACTGAAGCTCCTCTCACACACTCTATCCGCCCTCTCGCCCTCTCAAGCCTGCGCACTCTACACAGAAACACACACATACACACTCTTTCTCTCTCTCACACACACTCAAACATTTTCTCACACGTGCAGACTTATGCATAGACTCATCCAGACACACACACACGGATACACACACACAGCTTTGTATTCATCCACTCTGTGTGTTCTCCCGCAGAACTTTGCGAAGGAGTTCATGATCAGCGATGTGCGTGAGCTGGAGGAGGACTACATCCGTGATGAGCTGAAGAAAGCGGGCGGGGCCAACTATGATGCCCAGGCAGAGTAGAACAGGGGGAGGGGCATCTACCTGGGGAAAGGCAGGGCTGAGAGCTGGGTGGGGGGCTAACCACAAGCCAGGCCCAATGTTAATTCTGTCATCAAAAATTATGATAATGAACTGTTTGTTTTTTTTGACGCTGATAACGAGATGAACATTATCTGCATATTGACAAATATGAGACAAACATTGCCTGACAAAAATAGTCTGCAGACTAAAATGTATTTTGTAAGAATTTTAATCCCTGACTTATTGCTTCAATAATGGCCCTCCACTTTGAGCGGTCTTGCAACATGTTGAGCTTTGCAACAAGGAAAACTCATCATTTAGTGATTGTAAATGTTATTAAATAACAATTATGTCATAATTTAATTATATGGTCTTGTTATCGGAGTCATAATTTTTGTTGACAAAATCAATACTAGTCTGGACAAGGGGGAGGGGGTTGGGGGCACAAAATACCTCTTGTCATGCGTAAAAATAACACCCCTGGCTTTCTAGCCTGGACAAAATATATTGCACACTTTGTCCTGGATCTGGGTGTGTGTTTCTGTTCTATGACTGTAACAGGACCAGGGATGGGAGTCAGTTTTTGTTCTCCTGATTAGACAGTGTCTGCCTTGTCCTAATTCTTATTTAAATGTTTTTGGTCCTCTTGAGGTTGTAGTGTGTAAACCAGGCCCCTGATTCTAGTGTAACCGTTACCTGTCCATTTCATACTCTGGAGCTGGTAGTGCCCCACCCCTCGGCCCCCCTAAGTTTACTAATGATGGACAATTGAGGTTTCATGAAACCAAAAATGGGTGGAACTACAATACGCCATTGGTGGCAAGCCGGTTTGAGCCAATTATTGTGTTTTTCTGTGGAGAGCAACACCTTTTGGATGGTTTAGAGAGCAGAGACTGACAGCTCCTTGTATTCCTGCCCATTATTGGATTCATGAAACTTCACTCACCTATCATTGGTGTTTACTGCCTTAATCTCCCATAGAAAGGTAGGGGGTGCAGTGGGAGGTCCATGTGCAAGCTGCACTGTGATTGGCTGTGGCTGTCTTCCTTACAGTTGTCTGCATTCAGGCAGTTTCCGTGGTGTCGGCAGCCAACAAAGCATTTTCACTTCTTGTTTACATGGGTTTGGTGGGGGTGGGAGTGGGGGTGGGGGGGGGGGGGGTGTGGCCTTTACCCTGTCAATCAGCACAATCCATGCCAGCATTAGTTGTCTCTAGTGTGGCTTTTTGTCTTTATTTTGGAAGAAAACCCAAAAGGAATGTGTGTACATCCCTGGTTTACACTGTTTTGGGGGGAAAAAAAGGTCATTGGAAGCAACCATTCATTTCACATGAATCATTTCAGAATAAAATTTTCAAAAAACTGTCTGGCACTTTTGTATTTATGTGTGTCTTGTTTGTATTTGTCAAAAATCAAACTTGGATGAAAATATATCTTTCAAGATGCTTCCTGTGTGGTGTCTGAGACATTGAAAACGCATTAAATAAAGTACCATCCATAAATGTCCAATGGGGATGTTCTGATGCCAGAATTACATCCAGAGGTAACGTTAACTCAACAAAAACAGACAAAACCATAAACAGCCTGTCCAGCACCACCTGTGGTCGCCACAGCAGCACCATTAGTGTGTGTGTTTGTCATGTATGAAAGACTTCTGCTGGTAATCACACTGGCTCACCAATTATAAAGTTTCACAACCCGCACATGGTAAGCAATTATTTACCTTCCGTTGGCTGCTTTTCTTGTCAATCACGGGAATAGTGTGAAATTGCATACCAATGACCTTATAATTGGCGGTGGTGTGTTCTGAAACATGGAAATCCTCTCTAGCCCCTTTTAGCTTCTATTTAAAGAGGAAAGTGCTGAGAATGCGTTTACATCACTGATGTGACGGTAGTGCTGGGATCCCTGATGGAACGGACCAGGCCGCTTTAGAACACACAATGCCTGAGGCCTAAATGGGGGTCCATGTTGCTATGGTCACCACTACTTTTAATCTCACAGCCAATTCCAGATTCCTGGCCCACTGAATTTGGTCAATACCAACACCCACCCCCTGAAACACAAACACTCTGTCCTCATAAATATTCCTTACCCGGGTAACTTCAAAAAACCCTGAGCCAAAAAATGAGGAGAGCCAAAGTTTGTACACATTCCGAGCTTTATATTTATCGCATTTAATGAACAAGCTAAGACTGTCCCCGCACTTCTCATCTTAAAATGTTTATTAATTTGACATATGTGCACTTGACTGCCTAATGTATGCCATCGATATGCCTGCAGACTGCTTTCAACAACAAGCTCCCTCACAGAGAGAGAGAAAAAGACAGGGGCAAATAGATCTTGATAAGAAAAGGATAGGACTAGGGATGTGTCCGAATCAGCACCCTTCCATACTATTAAGTAGGCTTGTTGAGTAGACAGGACGAGACAGTCGTTAAGTAGGTGAAATCTTCTCGAAATGTAGTATACTCAAAACCCCCGTATGATATACTTTCTTCCGGGATTTCGCTGAGTATATTCGGGAGCACACTTTTCAAGAAGTGCGCAAACATTTTGGTCGTATAAATATGACGCGCAGCTTTGTTTTAAAAAATGAGGCGCAGGTTTGCTGATGTTTTCCTTCAATAACAACAAAAACAACATGTGACATGGCCGCGCAAGGGTGGGACGTCTTACGACATTTCCACAGTACGGTTGGAAAATAGTATGGAGGATATTTTTTTGCGTACTTCACGTCGCATACTAAACAGCGCACATTAAACAGCACACATCTGCCAGTACGCTGTACACAGGAGACAGGACGCAGTACATAGGGCTCTGATTCTGACACAGCCCATGTCAGACAGAACAGGAACAATGGCTGTGATCAAATCAGAGCCATAGATACTGTGACCTGTGTACTAGCATACTGTTTCCTGTTACTGCATACTGTTTAGTGACATCCAGTATGCGAAAAATACCATTATCAGCGAAAACCCTGAAGTATATCATCCTGGGATATTAACAACACTCAATTTTCAGAATTGTCACATAGTTAACAGTTTTTGAAAAAAGTATATTCAACTGGCATACTCAATAGTAGGCAAGTATGCTGATTCGGACACGGCAAATCTGTCAGGTGCACATTTGGGAGAGGGGAAAAGACCCACGCAGGTCTTCTCAGGCTGTCTGCCCATATGCCTGAAGATTTAGGCAGTGACTTCACAGTTCAGTGAGAGTGTTAGATGACACAGGACACTATGAGGAAGAAGCTGCACTCATCTTTTTTTGCTCAAATGAAAAATAAAGAAGTGATACCAATTGTGCAGACTCCTGAAAATAAACTCTCTCTGAATCTATCTTTCCTGCACACAGTTTGAGCTTTCTCCCCTTCTTTCTCCCTCCTCTTTTCTTTCCCTGTTTCCTGCTCCTACTCACCACACACTTGTCTTTAGCCATGCATTTACAGAAGGATCCTCTGTGTAGAGCCACAAATGCAGTAAGCTTTTATATCCTTGCTGTTTGCACGTTCTACTGTATGTGAATGATGATTTCGAAGGAAGTTCAGAAAGAAATTCAATGTTATCTTATCTTACAAGTGTGAATAAAACCCTTGCAGGAAGGTTCAGTCCTGCCAGTTTGTTCCCCGTAGAGTTGGAAGTAGCACCAAGGTCTGAATAGATAGTTTTATTGATGTTATTTGTTCATGACAAGTTGGCATGATGTCATCATTTTGTCCAGCAAAGTGTGTGTGTGTGTGTGTGTATGTGAAAAGATGAGATATTCATGCACAGCAATTTTCCTGACTTTAACTTACTCTTCCTGTATGCCACAGTCAGCATAAATAACACAATTCTATCTTACCCTTACTTTTCCTCTCTCTCTCACGCACAACTACACACAAAACAAAATCTACTACATAAATCACATATCAAGAATGAAGGTGGGAGATACTGTATATGAGACCGTCATAATACATAATGGCAAGGACAGGTCATTCAGCCCATTTCAGCTTGTCATTAACCATGTGTATGTTGTGTACTGTGTGTGTGTGTGTGAGAGAGATAGAGAGAGAGAGCGAGAGAAAAAGAAAAAAAAAATGAGACACAAGTAGTATAAATGGAATGACGTGAGTTCTAACCTGTAGAACAGAAACAGGAAGTGCCCTGAGCTGGCATCCTTGACAGGAAGTGGTAGAGGAAGTGGTGCTTGCTGGTGCTGTAGCCAGGGGTGTTTCTGAATATCTGTGTGACAGATGTATGATCTTTGCTGTGCAGATTATTGGTTGCGAGGTTGCAGCTGCTGAGGGCCTGTGCCTGTGTAGTCTTTAGTTTATCTGGGGTAGACACAGTGGGTGAAGCACAGTACACATCTTCAAAGCGAGGTGTGCCAAATGGTTTATAAATAAAGGACATGATTTCTACGAGGCACATAATTACACTTTTTATGTGTATTTTCCCTGGGTCTGTAATTATACCAGTGTGACTATTATACCGGTGTGTATGTGTGTTCCTGTGTATGTGTATGTGTGGGTGGGGGGGTTGACCTATGTCTCTCAGACAGGGTTAGTCCAAAGTAATGACAGTGCCCCCATAATGATAATCAGACACTGCTGTGCACCACATCCAGCCTGTTTTCACTTCCTCATAAACGCAGAGTGAAGAAAGCACAACTTCCTGTACAGCAAGATAGTTTGACACTTTTGCCTTATAGGGCAGTGAGGGAAGCTCATGTCCCAGCATGCGGACGGACAAACCCACAGAGACACAGATACCCATCAGCTCAGCAATGCTGTCCCAGGGAGTCTTTTACTATTTGTTTTTATTGGTTTTTTTCACGTTATGTTACAGGTAAGACATTTTCTCCAAGTTAAAAAAAAACACACATATACACAATATACACAATATGCACAATGCCTCTCTCCATCTTAAAACTACATCTTTTTTTTATTTTTATTTTTTTTTTTAAAAACAACCATTTACAAATTACATCCTTCTTTTAAAATACAAAAAAGTTCCCGCTTGGGGGTTGTATTGGTTCTCTCTCTTCTCTCCTTTGGGGGGTGGGCTAAATGATCAGTTCTTTCCAATGCTCCACCCCCCATTTCTCTCTTGCCAGGCATTTATTTTTATTAAAGTCCACCATAACGCCGTCCTGGAGGAGGTTTTGAATCCTCCTCCGGAGAGTGATCAGGTCTACTGTTGTTTTTTGGTAGACCTTGATGTTCCTCGTCTCCCACAGGACCTGCTTGACGATGTTGATAATCCTCCACTGACGCTGGAGCTCAGGGATCTTGCAGCCTCCGGAGGGACCGTAGAGGACACTCTCAGCCGTCAGGGAGGACCTTGGCAGCAACCTGTTTTGGGAGATAGAGGAGACATCAAGGCCCCAGACCCGTCTGGCCACGGCGCACTCCCAGAACAGATGGTGGATATGTTCTGAGTCAGTGCATCCGTGGGGGCAGTGCTCAGTTCGGGCTAAGTGCCGCTTGTGCATAAACGACCTGGTGGGAAGGCACATGTGAGCAGACATCCAGGCAATGTCTTTTTGTTTATTAGGCAAAGATTTATGTAAGACATTTGCCCAGATTACTGACGGGTCCAGGGCCGGGCAGCCCCTCGGGACTGTCATTGTTTGGCTAGATCTTAAAAAACCCATGATTGTTTTGTACGTCCACGAGGTCAGCCCGGCCCTGGGCAATCCGGCCCCGAAGGCAAAGTCCTTCAGGGCTCGATAGACATAGGGGGGATCCCAGCCGTATGGTACCTTCAGGTCCAGCGCACACAGGCCCATCGCCCTCAAGAAGGGAGTGGCATAGTACCTGGCAAAGGTACCAGAGGCCTTCTCAACCTTTTGAACATTCTGGACCAGTGTGGCCAGACCCTGTACCAGTATGATGTTAACAATGTCTGGGACCCCCCTGCCCCCATTCCTCTCTTCCTTGAGGAGGGTAACTCTTTTCAGTTTTTCCACTGTGCTCCCCCAGACAAAGCAAAAGGCCATTCTAGTGATGTTTTTACTCGTGGCCCTGTCTGGGGGAAACACCCTCCCCACGTAGAGAAAAATGGGAAGGACTATTGCCTTCAGGACCAGGATCTTACCCGTCTGAGTCAGTCTTTTACTATACACACTGATCTGAGAGAGAGAGAAAGAAGCTGTATATTTTCATGCGTGAAGAAGGACTGTATGCAGTTCAATGAGGGAAGTTTGGTGCATGGTGCATGTTTGGCATGGGATATCATTAGACAGATTGATACCAAGAGAAGGCATATTTCTCTTCTGCACCAGAAGCATGACAAGTGAGAGGTGGGTCAGAGCTAGTCTGTAGATGTGCTCTGAGCTCTGGGCCCATATTCATCAATACTATCAGTCTAGGAGTACTAATCTAGGATCAGGTTTCCCCTGTCCATATGCTAACCATATTCATTGTGAGCAAAAAAAGCCAAACTGATCTGAGATCAGCACACCCACTGGTCTCTGATCTGAGGGTTATCAACCTGAAGCCCAGTTGGACCTGTCTGACCTATATCCCTTACTGCAGTGTAGGGTTCTGACAGGGCATCAGTAAAGAGCAAGCCTGAGAAAGGTCATCCTTGAGTCGCTGTACTCCAACCTCCAGACAATAAAATCTGTTATTTTGTGAATCATTATTGTTCATCATGCTGGGTTTGCCCCATTAACTCTCTCTCAAAATTCTTGGTAACATCATGATTATAGTGTGGTAGTGTATCATGGTAAAGGGCTTGTAACTTGGAGGTTGCAGGTTTATATTCAAAGTGGGGCAGTGCCTTTGTACCTTTGTACTATGTACTTAGCCTGAACTGCTTCAGTAAAATATGATTATTCTATGTTAAAATATAAGCTCCAAGATTGACGGTTGTTCTGTTTCAATTCAGTCAACTCGCGAAATTAATTGAAATTCAATTTATCCCTTGAGAAATATCCATTATGTTCTTTGGGCATTTTTAAAATGAACGCAACTTAATTCAAATTCATTTTCTGAATTGACTGAATTAATTGCTTAAGTAATTGATAATTAATTGAATCCATCTGCACCTATAAAATATTTTATTTACTCCTCAACTGAAGACACACTGAAGAAGGCTATACGACAAAACGTTTGGGTGCTTAAATAAATAAATAAATTCGCACATAACTAACGATTTCAAGCCTGAAGAGCGTAGTGTGTTTCTGTATCTCTTGATCTGGGGAGAAGTCGCAATATTGTTATTTCGACGAATCAGACAATGGACGTTCGAACAGCAGAGGAAGCAGAAATACTGTCACACCTCCCTCTCAAGTGACAGGACCGAGCGGTCAGTTTCACTGCGCGCGCTCCCACTGATATCACACCCAGATCACGCACACGGTTTATCTCATGCCCTTAAAAGGCGCTTTTTGACGCCTGCTGTTTCAAGGAATACCCGCAAGGCGCATTTTTTTGTTGTTGTATCCTATAGCGTCGTCTCGCGCCATCTCCTGGCAAGTTAAGAGACTAAGCAAATAAGCGAGAGGCTTCTAGGTTAAATGTGGTATGACTGCGCCGAACTTCGGGGATGTGCTTTGCTAATAAACGAATGTCGATTTGGACTAAAACAGGGGTGGGAAACATCGTCCCCTTTCGGCAAGTTTTCTCGACCAATGTAGGCTACCTGGTTTAATTCAAATCACCTATTCCAACACCTGTTCACTCATATATTAGACCACAGTAAAACACAAGGACACAAAAAGCTCATCAAGAAATTTAGCCGAGCAAAAATATAAAATTACCTAAACTGGGCTACGTAAACTTGGAATCAGATAAGCATACAGTTCCGCTTTCCCAAGCCAGTGGATTCCGGTCAGTTTCAGCAAAATGACAGCCCATTTCGTTCCTGTCCTACACGTAAAGAGTAGTCTGGGGATGATACGGTAGCCTTGAGATAATCCTTTGTTAATGTGTAGAGCGGTATCCTCTGAAACATTTAAATTAGATTCCATCCAAAAAATCAGTGGCTTATTTCGGCTTCACACTCCTGTAGGCAAGTAGCCTACATCTCGATTCAGAACAACAGTTTTTGAACGGGCGTTGCACTGGCTTCAAAGCGGTGACATAATGAAGATAGTAGGCCAATACAACGACGACAGACGCCAGCAGACACCTGAAATACCCGTAGACGCACAAGGTAGACAGACGGTGACTTTCTGCCCTTTGTTTCCCTCTTATCCAATCACATAGGCTACTGTCAATAAGTTATCTTGTGGCTCTCTCTCTCTATCCTGTTTTTTCCCACGCAAGCTGCTCCACTTTTCATATTTTAACCTGATTCCCCATGCAAGGTTTCAGGCAGTGTTACATGTCAGGTTGTTGCTCCATGTCCTTCTAGTGATCACCAGGAGGCGGTAGAACCACATTTATAAATAAATTTTTTTTTAAAGTAAGATACGTTCTGAGCACTATTTCAGAGTGGTGCCACCGGTGCCACCCATAAAATGTTACCCTGGAGTGAGTGCAGCCAGGCTCACCATGGGCTCACCATTTACTGGGCACAAGCAGGAAGTGATGTACTGTATATAAGTAATCTGTATCATACACCATACACAATTGTGTTATTATGAGCAACCATAGTAACATCACTCTAAAAGACCACACCATTTCAGTTTATAAAAAACAGTTTGTGATATTTTTCCTAACTTGAACACAACCCAGATCTCCAGCAGACATCTAGGGTCCCCTCAATCCATATGCTATGCTGCAGTGACTCAATCATTATATGTTGCTGAGAAGAGCAACACTTTTTTATTTGTTCAGACAAGTCTGTGGTTGGCAGCTAGTTGTAACGTCACCCATCTTGGTGGTTCAATCATGAAATATCGCTCTCGCAGCACTGTAATTCCTGATTTAATTAATGGGTGGTCCAGTAAACTTCCATTCAGAAAGGAGTAAAAAGAAGCATTCCTCTAGAAACAAGTCCTCCACCAAGCTATAATTATAACTTATAAGATTTTGTGATTATATACATAAGCTTATGGTATTATCAAGAGTTCTGTACACCTCCTACATTCACAATATGGGTTAGTTCCCTCAGGAAGAACTGTGCTATTCAAATCAAACCAGGCTCGTAGGTCATTTGTGCCATCTAGCATCTATGCTAAAAAAAAGGTTCTCAGTGGATTGTGCAACTAGAATTGACCATAGAGCAATGTTGGACATATTTTTCAAATGCATTTTTTGCATACCTACAGACTCTGCTAAGGTCACTTGAAACTGGAGAATTCATAACATTTAACAATAAGTGCTTCATTTTAGGGTTAGCTTTAATTTAGCCATAATTTCACTGACTTCACTGTTCCACAAACAGACATATTTTCAGCAACTTTGCAGTATGGTACATTGTAGAACATCCCCAAAATCCTGACGTTCCTTACTACATACGCTACTCATTATCCAGGCCCTGGTGGTGTTTTGACTCTTGTGCTCTACTGCAACTCTGACCTCACTGGTCTCCCTGCAGGTGTCATCGAGCCCCTCTAGGCCATTCAGAATGCTGCTGCTGTCTCACCTTCATTCTGCCAAAATACACACGTCACACATCTCCGCATCTCCTTCCACTGGCTACCAGACATTAAGAAGTCGTGGCATGCAAAGGATATGCAACCAAATATTAAATATGATGACTTTATTTAAGTTTGTGCTAATTTGACCAATTACTTTTGGTCCCCTAAAATGGGGGACAATCTAAGGGCTACAATTGCTACATGGTTCACCCAATATGGATGTATAAACACACTCAGATTAAAGCTGAAAGTCAGCACTTTAGCCTCATAGTCACTGTTCCATTTCAAATCCAATGTGCTGGAGTAGACGGCCAAAACAACAAAAATGTGTCACTGTCCAAATAATTTTTGGCCTGCACTTTAGGCTATGTAAACAGACCTAAAGGACATCAGGGGTTAAGTTGGTGCATTCTATACTGCGTGGGAAGAATTGGCCTGAAGCCATAGGTCAATTAAGCCATAATCCCAACCGCGAATACCCTGCCTGTACTTTCAGGAATATATATTTTTTATTCACACTCGTGAAATATTTTATCAACTAGAACGTGAAAATGAAGAGTCTCTTCGCTCGAGCTTCCATGCAGAGATTTTTCAACTCACATTTCATTTTCACTTGGGATGAAGCGACGCCTGATGCAAATGGCAGAGATGGTATGCTTGCTATGCAAATCCATGCTGGGACTGTTTTCTTGAGGGAGAGGCCAGAAAACTAGAGCAGGTTAATTGCCTTTTACGATATGAGTGGGAACCCAAGATATTGCTTTTTTCTGGGTCAATGACCAAAAGCTCTGGCAAACTGTTCACAAATGTTAATACATTTTCAATAAACAAAAAAGTAGCCTATGTTTGAACACATTGCCTGCATTTTCACTGACCATGCTTTAAAAACATCGTAGTTTTTGTTGTTAAGGATTTAATATAATTTAATGAATTGTACAGAATAGTGTAATTTTAGATGCTCAAATGAATGTCACTGTTTTTATTTAATATAATTTAATAATGTAATTTATTTTGCTTCCTTATTGGTGAAATCAGTCTACTCGGAGCATTTTCGTTTACAAAGCTCCCAGCTAACAAAATTAGGTCCCCGGGACATCCCCTGAACGTCTCGAAATGTCATCAGGACGTCGCCTTGACGTCATTTTGTAGGGTTTTCTGAACGTTACGTTGACGTCACAGAGAACGTTCCCGGGACGTTCTAGTAACGTCCCCCAGACCTTAATTACATGACGTTATATTGTAACCAGTAACAGACGTCGCAGGAACGTCCCTGAATGTCCCATGAATGTTATGAGCACAACGTCATATCATAACCGGATAGGGACGTTGCTTGAACGAAAATATTCAAAGTAAATGTCATATTGTAACTTAACAGTGACCTTCCTATGACTTTAAAGGGTTAGTTCGGAATTTTGGACATAATGTCTCAATTACGACTTACCCATGATGTAGCCTAGTTGATTGATGGAAACCATTTTCAGATAATTCCATGCTGTCCCTTCTTTTGGACATACACACATTGCTAATGCTAGCGCAACTCGTAGGAAACTAGCAGCATCCACTACCAAACGCACTTAAACACTCCAAGGTGCACCCAAAGCAAATAAAATACGACGACAGTCTATCTGGGTTATTTTCAGTGATTATACCGTAATTTTTCAAGTCAAACTATCGTTGAATCCTTTACTTTGTGCTCACCTAAATTCTCTGTGGAAGTACGGCGTTAGTTTAGTAGCTAGGTAACGTAAAGTAGCCTATAGCTCTGCTGGCCAAAAACAATATCGCGCGTGTGAAAGAATCAGACTCGTAGTAGTGATGGGCATTCCGGCTCTTTTCAGTGAGTCAGATCATTTGGCTCAGCTCACCAATAAGAGCCGGCTCTTTCGGCTCCCAAACGGCTCTTCATTCAGTAGCATTTCCGGTTTTTCAAAATCGGCCAAAGTTAGCGATATTTTGACCTATGATTGGTGTTTGTGCACATCTATCACTTAAATTGTTCAAAGGAATCTTACTCTACCTTCTAATGACCAAAACAACATTATTTTGCATTTTGTTTGTTATGAAAACTATTTAAATAAATACAAAAACAGTAAGACGCTATTACACATGTGCATTGAAAGCAGGGCATTTTTGCATCTTGAAATAAATAGCACAATAAACACAATGCGTAGTTGAACATTTCAAAACAAAAGAGACACTCATAAAATAGAACATAATATTGCGTCATAACAAAGAAAAATAAATAAATGCATAAAAAAATAAATGAGCAAATCTGCAGCATCAGAACAATTAAACTGACCAACAATTAAACTTGTTTTAAAATTATTATTATTAATGTTATTTTCTTATAGTGGTTTTATTCATTTTTGGCCTAAAAATTATTCTCTGTGATTACAGTTCCACCAAGACCACAAGCACTTGTCTTGTGTTCATTTACAAAACAAATTGGCTCTTCAGATATGCGAGCCGGCTCCCAACATTCACCTAAAAGAGCCGGCTCAAAGAGCCGACTCGTTCGCGAACGACACACCACTAACTTGTAGTATTGTTAGCTAACGTTCAGGTAAGATGGTATTTCGGTGTGTATTTCAAGGTTGTTCAAATCATGCAAAAAAAAAAAATAGGCACCACAAAGTCTTCACCGATTTCCAGTTTCAACAGCTGTGGCTTCTTTCTGCTCGCATGGATGTCACCAATTGAGACTCTAAAAAAGTTTGTAGTGACCATTTCACGGAGGATGACTATGTGAAAATCAAAAAAGGACGGGCGGGACACCCTCTACTGAAGGAGACTGCTGTGCCATCACCTGTTTTTCTTCATGCACCGAAAACAACTGACGAGCAGGTAACTAATAAATGATTGCATGTGTGATCTATCTATTCAGCTAGCTAGCTAGCTAGTTGCCACGATTGGGAAGTCATGGAAGTGGTCAAACTTTTCCTGCAAATTGGTAGCCAGTGTGCTTGCTTGTATATGCTGTGTTATTCTGTAGCATGTTTGTGTTTAGCTGACTTGTTGTCTACCATGTAACTTTACGGCAAAACGGATTGTGTTGGCAACTGTGGAGTACAGCAGATAGCCTATACCCTGGCTAATCTACAGCTAGCTCCGCTGCCGTACTTCCAGAGAGAATTTAGGTGAGCACAAAGTAAAGGATTCAACGATAGTTTGACTTGAAAAATGATGGTATAATCACTGAAAATAACCCCGATAGACTGTCGTCGTATTTTATTTGCTTTGGGTGCACCTTGGAGTGTTTAAGTGCGTTTGGTAGTGGATGCTACTAGTTTCCTACGAGTTGCGCTAGCATTAGCAATGTGTGTATGTCCAAAAGAAGGGGCAGCATGGAATTATCTGAAAATGGTTTCCATCAATCAACTACATCATGGGTAAGTCGTAATTGAGACATTATGTCCAAAATTCCGAACTAACCCTTTAATAACGTCCCAGTAATGTTTTTAGGACATCCCTAGGGCACGTCACATCATAACTTTGAGAGGACTAAAATGGTACGTCCCTAGGACGCCCACTGTTTGCTGGGCTGTAGCTACAGCAGGTGCCACTGATGCTGCGCAAGAACAAACTTGCTCTTCCGTTTTGTCACGCTGCTGTCTCCTCGGTGTGGGCTGCAGGTGCTATCAGTTCTATTCGGTGAACTTGATAAGAAGAGAAAATGGGCCAAGGGGACAGTTTAGGGGTGAAACTCACCTGAGTTTAACCATTAACTCATGGATCTATTTCCCTCCAACACCATCCGAGAGAGAGAGAGAGCGAGAGAGTGAGGGGAGGCGAGACATACTTTATTTCCCCGCGTTTCAACGTGAAATAATTTTTTTGTCCATAAGTTGTTGGAATGCAGCCTACATTTCTGCTCAGTAGCCTGCTTGTGTCGCGCCCTTGGGGACTTTGCATAGATAGCATCGCTACTTCCGGATCTTTTATTACTGCTATTCTTATAGTACTAGCTAAGTTCGCTACTTCCTCGTACACAGCGAATAGAGGAACTGACCGCCGCGACAGGACACAGCCCGCTATTTTACGGAGTAATTTTATTTAATCGTTAAAGCTATGAAGTAGTTTACTTGGAAGGTAAGATAACAGCGTGGGAATTTTAAGTATTCCATTAGAGGGTAAGTTTCCACAATAATTTATATATATGTAGCTTATGTATTTGATGTGGGGGAGTGCGCAACAACTTGTGCGACCAAAAAGCAGTAAGAGAGGTTTGATGGTACAAATCGACGTTTCCTTTCAATCAAATCTTAAGCTTTCTTTTTTTTTCTTATACTGGTTATAGTCTTATACCAGCTACTATGAATTCCATTTACATCACAGATTTAAAAAATGGAGGAAGGTAAAGCTGTGTGTGTGTGTGTGTGTGTGTGTGTGTGTGTGTGTGTGTGTGTGTGTGTGTGTGTGTGTGTGTGTGTGTCCGTGCGCGCACGCGTGCACCTAGAAACTTCTTGTCTGTTTTACACAAAGCTGAAAAAACGAACAGCTTTCTTCACCAGTTTATAATATATGTGGTTTGATCCTTCATGTTAAACAGTCTATTACCAATGCCGTTCATTTTGATTTCCTGTTCAGATAAATTATAGTTAATATCTTTTCATCTAAACAGGGCCTAAGTAATTGAGGGGTGGAACTATATAGTGCAGTTTTGTAATAAGTGTGGTGGTGTCATAGACCATATAAAACTGGTGGTGTCAATGATATTGTATACTTTTAACAGGCATATTAAAACACCTTTGCATGATACTGTACTTTGGCGGGCAGAATTATGTGAAATATTAACATTCAAGACTATGACAATATCTCATGTGTGTATGTGTGTTTGCAGAAGAAGTATATTTGTCATATATTTATTGTGTGCCTAGACAGATACACAGTGCAAGTTAGAGAAAGAGTATCTGTGTTTGTGGAAGAGGTTAGTCAAATGTGTGTGTGTGTGTGTGTGTGTGTGTGTGTGTGAGAGAGAGTGTGAGAGAGAGAGAGAGAGAGAGAGAGAGAGACATAATATCACGTGTACAATGAGTACAAAGGTTACTGTACGGGGAAGGGGAATATTAAAATATATTTGGGTTAATGCTTCACTATTGCTGAAGGACTGTCAATCCCACAACACACAGCTCCTGTTGCTCATTTGCAATGTAAATAAAGACTGTACAACAAGAAGGGGGGGGGGGGGGGAGTATTATGGGATGGGGTGGAACAGACTCTCTCTTATGCACTTTTCCACCTCCACCCCCACACACACTTTCACACATACGTGCGTACAAACCTTTCCACCCTATCTCTTTCATTCACCCTGCCTGCCTTTATTCTCTTGCTGTCTTTCTGTACCACAGTGTGTCCTTGTGAAAAGCATTAGTCTCTGAAGCTTTTACAGTCAAGGCGGCACACATACGTCCAAATAGTTGTGAGCAGCAGAATTAAGACAACAATAAGAAAACCTGCAAACGTATGCTCCAAGTGTTATACATTTAATCTATGAATGGAAATTGTTCTGACGACCCATTTTGGGTTCAAACCTTGTCTGCCCATACATTGCATTTGGAAGACTGGGAGCATAAATGATTATGTTGAACTTTTCTTCTTTTCATCTGAATGGGTGGGGCTACATTTCACACACAGCTGGAGCATGTGGACCGCAGAGTGAAATAAACCATCGCTCTACAGATACAGGACCATTATGATATTGATGATGATAATGATGATGATGATGATGATAATGAATTTTATATCCCTGCTGTATAACGTAACCACACTGGCATAACAGAAGATTAACTGTATGGATAGGTAAGAATACTGTTCTACAGGGAGGGGCTGCTGGGAGTTGAAGTCTAGTGTAAACAACCTATAATAGCTCTAGCAACCTCAGCATTGTGGCGAAAATACAGCGGTTGCGTGAATATTTGATAACTCATCCCAGGTGGGCACCCTGACTTACGGAGCAGCAATGGCGGGCCGGATCCAGCAGGGGGAGCTGACAGAGTACAAAAAGAGCCTGATCAAGCGGGACCTGGAGATGGGCATTGTGATGACGGTGTTCCGACAGCGGGCAGAACGGCTGACCGTGCAGGTCATCATGGAGACCAGGCAGGTGGCGTGGACACGCACCGCTGACAAGACCGACGGTGTTTGTGAGTGTTCCGCCCATCAAAGCTCTTAAGCTCCTCCCTCTAACCCTAATGCCACCCAACACCATGTGCTCCTAGCCCCAACCAAACCTAAACTCTCTGCTCCCCTCCCAAATATTCTCTGCTTCCTGTACAAGCTTCAATGAAATCCACCCAACTCTATGCTTTTCCCTCTACTCTACCCGTGATAGGCTTTTGACTGTCTGCAATATGCCTCGTAGCAGCAGTGTGGTTCACAGCAATAAATGCACCCATTTTTGGGATGTAACCAATATTTTCTTACTCATAACATAAGTGAATGTGTGAATAGGATGATATGTGTGCTAGTAGGGAAGTGTGTTTTTGAATCGAAAGCAGGTGAGTAAGTTTAACAGAAAGTGTGAGTAGGAGAGGGATTTTGTGAGTAGTCAAGTGACCGTGTGAAACAGTTTGTGTGTGTGAGTGCAAAAGGGAAGCAGACCCATCCTGAGGTCCTCGTCGGTGTCGGCAGAGAGATTGGTGCTGTTCATGTTGCATAGCTGAAAGAGAAAAGCACACACACACACACACACACACACACACACACACACACACACACACACACACACACACACACACACATGCAAACATATACACATACACACTGAGTAGACAGGTATGACATCCGTCCCTAATGACGGAGAGGTTCTGTGCCTTTCCATCAGCTTTCGCCATGTCATTTTCCACTGGTATGAATATGTGTGAGGGGGAGTGTAAGGTTCGGAGAACCAAACGCGACCGATAAGGATTTCTAAAAGCGTATCTAGAAAGATACGCCACAAACACGGAAGTAGCTGCACAGGACGGAGATAACACAGGATTGGTAGCAAAACGTCCCTAGCACAAGGCAAAAGAAAGCAACCTCAAAAGCTGAGGCGATCTTGATAAACAGCGAGAATAACTAAGAAAAGAACCTCACACACTAAATAATTAGGCGTAACAAGAGGTAATGAAACAAAGCAAAACTCGATAAAACGAGTGAAGGAAAAGAACAGAAAATAAAACTTGTTATACAGAGCTCTTGTGGCGAAAGAGCTGAACACAAAAGATAACAAGTAACAAGAATAAAGGGTAAAGAGAAAGATTGGAAATAAAAGGGAAAACCAATCTAAACCTAATTCTCTAACCTGACTTATTCATACGAACCAGAAATGCAGCGACCGAATTTCCTATACCTTACCGACTTCGTTGTCAACATAGCAAAGACAATATCGAAGTGCCGAAAGGTGGAAGTCCTGAGCTATATATAGTAAGCAGGAAATCCAAAACAGGTGAAAGGGATAATTGCCGGGTGAGATTCAAACACCGGAACGGAGGCAATCCGATAGGGCGTCCCAAACAGAAATCTGAACGCAGAAACAGGACAGGTTGCTAATAACCATGAAAATATGTTGATATTAACTGCATTGAAATGAGTGGATGAGAATCCACATCACTGTAGAAAACTGAGAGTTCTCACATTGGTAACAATTGATAGAAAATGCAGATGGTGATTGGTGGTTACTTACTTCCAGGTTCCCTGTGTGTATCAGCAGGAAGTAGCATTCACCATCACCATTGGTGATGTTGTATTAGTTGTTACTAACAAAAATTGTGAGTGGTGCAGCATCTATCTGTTTTCATCCAGTAATGTGACCTTACAGATTTTGAATCCCTATTTCAGTGTTTCCCAACCTCGATCCTGGGGGACCACTGTGTATGCTGGTTTTCGTTCCAACCACAGTTGCATTCCCAGAATTTTAACAAGCTGTTGTGCTCCACACAGAAAAAGTGGGTAGTCACATTTCAACTCTATGGGGTAGCACTTCTTGGGCCCTATCTTACACCTGGCGCTAAGTGGCGCTAACCCAAACGCAAGTGTCTTTGCTATCTTACACCCGGCGCAGGGGTCATTATATCGCCCAGTGCTCACGTTGTTTAACTACCAAGTGATCTTGCGCCCATAGCAAGTGAACTGGGCGGGTTGGTCTTAAGATGAGGTGTGTCCAGGAAAATTTTTGCCGTATTTCTATCTTGAGCCAACAGAAAGCGCTTGTGCTAAAACCACCACAAACCTGGTGTAAAGTCATGTTGCAGTTATTTCTATGTTATTTTAACAGCGCAATATAAGTGCGTCTACATAGGCATGTGCACAACGCGCGTACACCCTCCTGTCTGTTACACACAGGGGTGCACACAAGCATGCATACAAGATATCAAGATATCAAGATCACATTCTGAAATAGGGATTAGTATTTTTCCCAAAAATAAATATTTTCTCTCCCCCAATAGTTGTCTCTGCAATCCCGGGGAAATGGGCTTGTTTTAAAGCATTAACCAGTAAAAACACGTTGGTCATATTTCCATAAGCAGGACATTATAAAATAAGGGAAGTATGCGTGAACCCATGGATTCCCAACCTGACAGCTTTAATGTATTTTGTGTCATCATTAAGCCAAAATAACGCTATTTATGTTATTATGAGAATGCACGTAATATGAATTTCGGATGAAGCTTGAACTTCGCTAGCTGAAATGCATTGTCTGATGATCTGACTGCTGTGAGAAAATGGAATTGATGTTTGACAGTGCTTCATTGTGTAACCAGTGCTTCATTGTACGCCATATTCTGTTAGCTTATTCTCAGCGGTTGCAGGTGCTTTTTAACTAAATTAAACCGCATATATTTTCTAAAATAAAAGCACTGTCGGGAATTACTGGGAACCGGTGCCGGTGTTAAACCCTAATGTTAAAGATTCTTATTGTGTATATAAAAACGCGTCATAATGGTTAGTCCGAATAATATTGATCATGATCCATATAGCCTATTCCTTGCTCGCACGCTTTAACTACACAAGCACGAGCATGTCTGTTTCGCCATCATATAAACAATCCGCCAAGGTGGAAAAGCAGGCTTTTAAAGGGAATGGGATATGACATTTTGATTGGTTTATTGCATGTTACGTCCACACAGCAAAAAAACACTGCTGGTGTACATTTAACACCCCAGGGTGTTGCATTTTTTTTGCTGTGCAAGACACACCTACAATTAATGAAGAGACTATGTTCAGCCCATTTGCACCTTGCACCGTACATAGTGTTAAAAAACATGCCGTCTAACTAGCAGAAGTGGACTTGGACACACCCTAATTGCACTTGCGCCATGTGTTTTAGACTAAGTGCTAAGATCGTCAAGATAGAGATAGATTGTCAACCCTTATATCGGTTGCGATGTAAGTTCCGTTTTGGTTTGTTTCTCATCTATCCTCCCTTGCAGAGCACCTGTTAAGTTTGCTTGCTGCATGTCACAAATTTTGTCACAAAATAGCCCACTCGAGGGAAGAGAGTGATTTCCAATGTTATAGCTTCATCATAATTATTAGTATACATTGTCAGTTGTACTTTTAGTATATAAAACATGTGTATACCAATGTTGTTTGTCAATTTCACTGCCCTAAACTATATTTGTGAGCATCAAAATATGCCTATGTTTGACATTTATTTTGAAACAGAAGGAATCATGGCCAGAGGTTGAGTCTGGTATCAAAATGTAGGGACAATTTCACTTGGCGCAACTATCCCACATGGTGATATGAACCTCAAAGAAAGTACAAAAATTTTTTTTTCAAGATTTCTATGACAATTGCATGTGAAATTTCATGTGGCCAGTACCTCTATGGGAATTGGGGGGTGGGACTATAGATTTAGCTGTAAATTATGCTGGAACAGTATGGAATACATGGTTGGTAAAATGGCTGGAAGTCATCAAGAGTCTGACGTATCAAACGAGCCTCAAACTGCCAGATATGCAGTAGATATGGATGGATCACTTTAAGGTTTGTTTCTCCTGACAAATCTTCCTATTGAACTCTATGGAAAAATAAGTCAGGAGAAGAAATGAATGCTTACACTACAGTGTGTGAAATGCACTCAAAATGCGAAAATAACCATATCTAATATAGCCTACTGGACAAGACAGTGATCGAGTGGAAAAACGAACATACATACGTATAGCCAGCGAGAAGAACCGCATATTACAAGCATTACGGGAGGACAAAAAACTCCCGTCAGCGAATGCGTTTTCTGTAGCTGTTTTTCTGTAGTCATAGTACATTAAAAACGCTGTTACGCTGGCCTGTAAAGTTTCATTCAAAGCATCCAAGAAAAAATTCTGAACACTGTTGGGAAGGATATGCTGTCATCTATCGGATAAAACCGTTGTGAATAAAACCGGAATGATGTGAAATACTTCAGAGCTGCAGGTAGGGCATATGGGGTACTGCCCACAGACGTTCCAAATTGTGTAATGACGTGCTAAACTGGTGTGTATTTCTCAAACAGATTGTCCAAGACAATAAATGGCCCCTGTGGGCAGCAGTGTAGTATAATGGTTAAGGAACTGGACTTGTAACCGAAAGGTTGCAGGTTCGATTCCCAGGTAGGACACTGCTGTTGTACCCTTGAGCAAGGTACTTAACCTGAACCTGAATCGCTTCAGTATATATCCAGCTGTATAAATGGATAAATGTAATAAGAAGTTGTGTAAGTCGCTCTGGATAAGAGCGTCTGCTAAATGCCTGTAATGTAATGTAATAAATGGCCACTGAATTTTGAAAGGAACATCTATATATGTAAAACCAATGGTAGGATTGTAAATTGTAAATTTAGTAGCAGATATTTATAGTAGAAAGACGTGGTAAATGACACAATAATTTCTTGTTTATTTTGCATTTGAGTGTGCAGGGCTTTTCACGGCTTTTTTGGCATACGATCAGGCTATTGTTGGGTTTATCTTGTTGCTATGACAGAATTCTAACTTTATATGATGAATAAAATGATGAACTCACACATAGACTGTATTGTCCACTATGTCACGCGTGGGTAGGTATAGTTGCAGGCAAGACTGGGTGGTGGGTTTCTTGTTAAATGGACTTTCTACGGGAAAATAGTGACACTTAGAAACTCCGTATTCGGCATAGTCACAAATCGTCTACCAATAAAGATAAAATACGGAGTTTGTGGTTTCCACTCATAGTTTGGCTGCAGGTGCAACAAATGTCTCAGTTGAGCAAAATCTTTGGTGTAGTCACTAAGCAGGTTAAGTAGCTCTGTAGAAAGAGCTAGTTATTCTAACAATTGTCTCTGTGTGTGACTCTGCCTATACTTTGCAGTGATAACAGTTGCTGCTGTCTCTCGCTGTTCCCAGGGTTAGAGCAGAGATGGGGAAATGGTCCTTCATCTACGCTGCACCTTAGTCACGGAGTACTTTTCGAAAGACTTAGATTAGAGGAAATGGTACTATCTGAATTTAAGACCTTAATAGGCAAAATAGCTTTTGACACCTGTAATCATTTTTAGGAAAACCTTATAGTACTAACATTTTTATGTGTTATTCGTTTTTTGTTTTGTCATCTTGCATTGTGATTGCCATGTAAAAGCTGAAATGTCAGCATTTCACGTTGAATTTCTTCTCCCACTAAAAAGAGGTTTGAAACCTCAAGAGCTCGCCTGGTTAGATGGTTTTTAAAAATGTGTATTCGCAAACTGGTGTCAAGTTAAGCTAATGATTCATGAAAATTATGCGCCATGTCTTCATTGCAGTTGTGCGGTGAGAGGCCAGAGGCTATCTCTCTTCCTTTTCGAGCATGACTCTACACCAGGGGTGTCAAAGTCCCAGAGGGCCACAGTGTTTGCAGGTTTTTGTGGTTTCCTTTAAATGAGCAGAAAATTTTGCCCTTGGAGACAAGGGACTCTAGCTAGTCAATGACGTAAATACAGCGCCTAAGCCCTGAAGTATCTGAAAAACCAGCCAGACGCTGAAGCCGTCCAGGACTGGTGTTTGATACCCCTAATCTACGCACTCTCCTCCTGTACCTCCATGTCTGTCTGACAATTTTCTGTATCTCTCTCTCTTTCTCTCACTCTCTGTTCACTCTCTCTCACTTTGCATTCTGCAGTCTGGAGGATGATGTGCGTACAGCCCACTCACTCTCACATTTATTGTATTAATTTTTGTTTTGTTACTCACATGAGTGTTATTGTAACGCGTGATATGTGGTTCCAGTTCCTGAAGGAAAACTGCATTACAGTTTTTTACAATTGCCTTGACTCATTTTGCACAACAGAGTTTCAATGTGCAAAACTTTTAACACAGAATAGCATGCAAAATAGCATGCAAAATAAAAATACCAGTGTCAAATCAGAGAATATTATATGCAAAAGTTTATCACAGCACCAGAACATTAGATATTTCAAACAATGAAGTTAAATCATTGCTGCATTTTCAATATACAACAGTCATCATGAAATAATGCTGCCAAACAAAATCCTTCTGATAAAAAAAGAGTTTGAAAGTGTTTTTTGGTCATAACGCAAAATGCTATACTCCTAATCTTGGGCTCAAAATCATATATACCTAGCATGCACAATAGAAACAACTGAACCAAATCAGATTGTATTTCATGCTAAAGTTTATCATAGTGTCTGAACAGTGGATATGTTCATCGTTGAAGTTTAATTATTTGTGCATTTTCAAATACAATGGCCATTATCAAATAATGCGGTCAAACACAAAATACTTGTTACCAAAAAAGACTATGCAATGGTCATTTCCTCAAAAGTACTTGCAATTATGTACAGCAAGCATGATAGACTGCAGTTTTGCGCTTGTGTTTTTATGAAAGACAAAACAAAATATTTGATTAGATTATGTGAAGTTTACAGTTTTTCTCAATTGTTTACACACAAAAACTGGAACTTATGACACAATGACCACAACCTGTAACTCATGTGCCAACTCCCTAAACCAATTCTGCTGAACTATAAACACATTTCCTGCTGTAGACCCAGATTTCAATTCTAAACCACACTTTCTTCAAAACACTACACACAATTATCTGCTTTAGACCCAGATTTCAATTCTAAACCACACTTTCTTCAAAACACTACACACAATACTCTCTATTTTGCACACTCTTCATCAATGCCAAATCTCCTTGTGTTCAGACAGAACACACTGCCATTCAAATGGCAAAACTTCCATTTCCAAGGCCGTTGTGCAATATCCAATCAAAGCTTGAGCAATATAAGGGCCACAGGTGAGCTCCTGGTTTGGAGAACAATGGATGGCAACATTGAAGTGAGAGGTGATCAGAGAGGCAGAGGAGTGAGAGTAAGAGGAGGACGAGGAGGAGGAAGAGGAGGACGAGGAGGAGGAAGAGGAGGACGAGGAGGAGGCATGTGGCGATATAGCTCCTGAGGCATTTCAGGGCTGGATTCGCCATACTAGGCGATACTTACCCCGCTGCTTGGCCAGAGAGAACATAGCCTGTGATGTCGATGAGGTCCTGTGGCCAGACAGGAACCGAAGACAGGATGCAGCCTAGTTTTTTTGTCCTTTTTTATTTTACATTTTTCTTTCTTTTTTTGTTGACTGTACTGGCCTATTTTCTATCGTTTGTTCTGTGCAAATCATTTACACATCCAGTTGTGTTTGCTGTGATGTATAGGCTACAGCACGTTTGGAAAAAATAAATAAATATTTTTGTTGTTACTGTATATTTGTGTATTGTTTTATATTTGAGTAAAAACATTATACAGTAATATTTTACAACAGGAGTAAGCGTACAGTAACACTGAACATGAAAAGGCATAATGCTCCTGATAAGGCCTTCATACTGGTGTTTTCCCATTCATAGTAGTGTTTTCCATTCAGCACATCAGTGTTCAATGGTTCTTAGAAATGTCTACTGATATGATGGTCTGTGTGTGTCATTTGAACACAAACTACCATTTTGAGGAGACATAACATTGTTTTGAAGGCAAAGTAGCATTTTGCAGGAGATATGTAGGGTTTTGCATTTTGTGTGTGTGGTTTTTGGATTTGTGTTTAGAGTTTTGAGAAAATGAGGTATGCTTTCAAAAAATGTGTGTAAGCAATTGAGAAAAACTGTAATCATTAAAGAAAAATCATACAGTAATGCAGTACTGTAAACTCAACTGTATTGTACAGTAAAAACAAAAACAACAGTAAAAGCAAAAACAGTTACAGTAACAACAAACTTTACTGTAAAGTAAAAAAAAAAAACTGCTTTTCTGTGCTTAACCAGCATTTTGCATCTCCGCTGCATTTGGCCACAAAATTTTGTCGACGTCGCATCTGATGTCTTCGTTGGCAAGACAGCGCTGGTAAAATTTTTTAGAGTGCCTTATCCACCCCTGACACTGCTGGGCTGTAATGTCATCGCTTGCCTCATCCATGGCCTGAAGGAGCGTTTCCTGCTCATATGGACCTATCGTATACCTTCCACCTCCAGGCCGAGAAAAACTCCTCGATGGGGTTCAGAAAGGGGTAGTAAGGTGGAAGGAATTGGAATCAGAACTATGAATGGGCTGTAAACCAGTCTTGCACAGCCAATGCACGATAGAAGTTTACATTGTCCCAGACAATGATGAACACCATCTGAGCATTTGGCTGTACGAGACGGTTGTACAGCCCATCCAGAAAATGTATGAGGCGCACGGAGTTGTATGCCCCCAGCAGAGGGTCAGGCTGACCAATCAGGGATGGATGTATGTGGGCCTGCCCAATGGCCTCAGGACTGGGTCTAGGCAAAATAGGCATGTACAGTACCTATTACCTATATACTGTATATTTACTGTACATGGTCCACGACCATGACCATGACCACGATCACAACCCCGTTCACGACCCTGTCCTTCATTTCCAACCTCAACCTCACTGACCTGCTCCATGTTGTCAGAAACTGCCATTCAGGTTTCTAAGCAGCCTTTTATGTAGTGGTGAAGATATTATCAATTGTGTTGCAATGCTACTCACCTGGGCAAGGTTGTTGGAAGTACTGAGACATGACTACAAACACCTGTTGAATTGATTTAGTGATCTGCATTTGTAGTAATAAGTATCTGAACATTGTTGTAATATTAGGTGGCTGTATTCTGAGAATGGAGCATATGATTTAGAGTTTGGCACTTTGTATTAACAGTTTTGCACTTTGTATGTCAGCATAGGATGTCGTGTCTTAGAGTAAGAATTCTGCAAGTCAGTTTAGCACTTTGCGTTAACAGTTTTACACTTTGTATGTCAGCATAGGATGTGGTGTCTTAGAGTATGAATTTTGAAAGTCAGTTTGGCACTTTGCATTTTGAGTTTTGTACATTGAAATTCTGCTGCGCAAAATGAGTCAAAGCAATTGTAAAAAACTGTAACAGGAGGAGATACTGTTAGATGATGCAGTCACTGTGGAGGTACAGTCATTGTGAGGAGATAAAGTGAGGTGGGAACATGCAGCCATTGGGCATTGAGTTGCTTTGCAGAGATAGAGATACTGTGGGACAATACAGTCGCTTTGGGGTGGTACAGTCACTGTGGAATATAAAGTTGCTAAGATACAGTTGAGAGTTCAGTCAGTGTTAATGTTGGAAGATGAATATAATGAGATCTTTGGGCTCCGAGACAAAATGCAAAGCACTTCAGAGAGAGAACATATTTACACTTTAACTAAGCTTCCTTTCAGTCCAGCTGGTTCCTGTTGTGTGTGTGTGTGTGTGTGTGTGTGTATCTTGCACTACATCTCCTTATAACCTAACAGATGCAGTGATGACCTCTGATGGCAACTTGTAATTAGGGGGACAAACCTGAACACGGATTAGTGTTAAGAGAGAAGGCCCAGACTGAACGTAGTTGAAGATTGTGAAAGACATTTCTGAAATAATGATGAAACTTTAAACAGATCTTTATTCTGTGTACAGGCGATTCCCGTGAGGAAGCAATGTAGCATAATGGTTACAGAAATGGTTTGTTGATCAGAGGTTGTAGGAAGGATTATCAGATGGGTCACTGCCATTGCATCTTTGAGCAAGAAGGTACTTAACCTGAATTGCCTCAGTAAATCAATGTGCAACTGTATAAATATATTGTAAAACAAAACTAGTCACTTTGGTGACTTACTAAGAGCAGTGCTAAATGGCATGCAAAATATTAAAACCTAGAAAGATTTTGAGAAATTACAAAGCAGTGTTCACTTATGGTATGAAATGATATGGATTTTCCAAAGGCCTTGGATAAGTAGGCCTACATCATGAGCAACTCAATACAGAATTATAATCTTTGGAAATTGAAGGATAATCTCAAAATGGAATTCACATTGGTGTCAGCAAGGAGTGGAGTAATTTATAACAAGAGTGTTCACATATGAGCAAAGCTATCTAGGTGGGAGAGTCCCCCACACATTCTTTCTGGGGACTGCTGCCTTAATTAATAGAGAAATTAGTACATCATTAGGTAATTATATTAAATTGGAAATTAATAAAATAATACAGGAAATTCAGGAATACATAATCACTGTTCTATATTCTAGTCATTGTGCTGAATGTTGTAGTGGCTGTGTTGTTTGTTGTAGTGGTTGTGTTTGTTGTAGTGGTTGCGTTGTTTGTTATAGCGGCTGTGTGGTTTGTTGTAATGGCTGTGTTATTGTAGTGATAGTACTGCTTGTTATAGTAGATGTGTGGTTTGTTGTAATGGCTGTGCTGGTGTAGTCACTGAGCTGTTTGTTGTAATGGCTGTGCTGGTGTAGTGACTGAGCTGTTTGTTGTAATGACTGTGCTGTTGTAGTGGCTATGCTGTTTGTTGTAGTGACTGTGTTATAGGTTGGAGTGACTGTGTAGTTTGTTAGAATGGCCTATCTGTTGTAGTGGCTGTGTAGTTTGTTGTAATGACTGTGCTATTGTAGTGATTGCTGTTTGTTATAATGGCTGTGCTGTTGTAGTGACTGCTTTTTGTTAGAATGGCTGTGCTGTTGTAGTGACTGTAATGTTATAGTGGCTGTGCTGTTTATTATAGTGGCTGTGCTGTTTGTTATACTCACTGTGCTGTTTGTTACAGTGGACCTGCATGAGATTCGGGAGGTTCGCCCAGGGAAGAACTCCAAGGACTTTGATCGGTTTAAAGACTGCAAGTATGATGCCAGAAACTGCTTCACTATCCTATATGGATCTCAGTTTGTCCTCAACACATTGAGCGTTGGAGGTGAGTGTGTGTGTGTGTGTGTGTGCCTGAGACTGAGTGTGTGTTTCTGTGTGCATATGTGTGTTGATACTATCTCTGTCAGGGATCTCATACTCCAGTCTTGCTGGGCTGCAGTGTCTGTGGTTGTTGTAGATTTGGTTAATTCAGCAGCCATGTTGTTACGCGCTTAAGTTTGGTTTTGGTTGCAACTTACATTGAAATTTCGCCCATCAATATCTCAGCTGTTTTAACACCAATTACCAAGCCACTTGGCAGACCAACTAATCTCATCAATATCTCGACATAAAACAAATATGGGAAAGATTGGTTAAGCCGTTTTCATACAATTAAGTATGGATGATTAGCATTTAGATTAAGACTTTTTTTTCCAATGACCTAGCTCAAATTCTACAACTCTAATCGCTAAAGTTGACATAGCGATATGTTGGACGTGACATGGACCAATGCTTTTGATGGGTGATATTTCTGTTTATTGTACAGTTGTTAAATAAACCTTGATAATTCTATGATACCGGAAATTAATTGTCCATTGACTTAACATTGGGGCATAAATTTGCTAGCAACCGAAGGCTAATTGAGAGTTCTAACTACCGTTACCACTCAGTCTCGTGCACTGCGAGATTTCTTCTCTCTGAAGCTTTCACCACGCACAGAAACCAGCCCATAGATATGAACCAGCCGTAGGCTACTAACGTTAACTGTTACCTATTTTTAAACTAAAAGTCCAAAGCGAGTTTTGAATTTTCCGTATGGTTTAACATTTTTCTGAATCACAAGACGTGAGGGCAAATCAACTCGAGAGAGCAAGGTGAATAACGTTATTATGCTTAATATTTTGCCAGGTCAGTGATCACAGCAGTTCCACATAACTGACCAAACAGCAAGAACAGGCTAGCTACTGTTACCGAGTGACAAAGTTAATACAGCTACTATCTAACTTCGCTAACGAGATTAAAACAAATGTATGTTAATTTAGCTACTAGCATTACTCCTTTCAGACATGTCCACAATATTATCTGTAACATTAATGAAGCTACAAGCGCCACACCGTGTGAGCAACTAACGTTAGCTAGGTAGCATTACAAGCCCCACATGGAAGCAAGCAATGTAATGTTAACGTTAGGACAATTAATGTTAACGTTACGTTAGTTTGTCTTTAAAATAGCCAGATATTTCGCTGAATGTAACGTTAGACTAAATAAAATCCTACCAACACAACACAGTTAAGATCACTCTTAAGATTTAAGATGATATTTTTAGCCAGTATAACATTAACGTTAGCTCAGTTAATAGCCTAACTTACTTAACATATAGTAAACTTAAATAACATATAGTTATTTTTGGTATAATGCAACGAAAATAATGATCTCTTAGCCAAGTTAAATAACGTTAGCTAACGTTATATCTTCCATTGCCATGTGGCGCTAGCTAGCGTGCTAACTTACATTGGGTAAAAAAGAAACTTAAATCTGGAAGAGCCTGACATTGACTATAATGGGGAGCCTGGTTTGGAGGACCAGACGCGACGGAGAGGGAATCTGAAAGTTAATTCCTGAGGAGGAATAAACCACAAGCACTGAAAATATCCGCGAAGGGAAGGAATGAACGAAAGAAATTAAGTACCTCTCACTCTTACTAGGAGTAACAAAATGGAGGTAACAGAAACGGAGGACAAATAATAACAACCCATACAATAATGGGCGAAAAAACTCGTAGGCTTGAGTATAGGTATAAAAGGAAAATTACTTCTCACTCTCGATACCGGAGAGTAGAAAAACAGAGAGACAAAAGAATAGAAAAATGAGGCGGCCCAGAAAACTGGCCGAAATAGGCTCGTAGCTCCGAGTGTAGTCAAAGCAAGAAAAGGAAATTACCTCTCACCCTCAATACGAGAGAGTAGTACACACAGAAAGGTGGAAAGGAAACAGGAAAGCAGGAGCTGTCTCAGAGAGAACAGCAAAGGCAGATAGAACCGAGGGACAGAGAAAGCAAAAGTGAAACAGAATCCTAAAATGAAACTCTAACGCAACAAAGGTTCAGTCACACGTTACTCCAAAGCAAAGCGATGGTCACCATTTGATGCCTAAATCTTATACCGTTTACCGGCTACGTGTCACACGAAGAAAACACCGAAGCACCGGAAAACGGAAGCGCAGAGCTTATATAGCCGGCAGGTAACCTAGGACAGGTGAAAAGAATAAGTGCCTGGAGAAAACGAAAGCCCGGAACGGACAACGGAAAAATAAAGCAAGAGCGCCCTCGTGTCGCTCCAAGGACATTGACAGATTAAGAGTTGTAACGTTATATGTCAGCCTTATACGGACGGGATAAGTTTTCATTTATGGGGGAGGTGGGGTAACATTAATGTAGCCTAATTATTACCGGAGGATTCTTCCCAGCAATATTTTTTCCCGGGTCCGTTTCTTGACTGTAGCCACCTAGCACTGAACTGTGTCGATATGCTCTATTCTAGCCAGCCATCTATAAGTGGTTTGATAATTAGGGGACCGTGCAACGTAGCTGCAGGTACCCTATTGTATCTGTTCAGATTCTTTTTTTTTTTCTTCTCCCCTTTCACCTAAAATTCCCGTGAGCTGGTTTGTCCTGGAATAACCACACTTGGCACGCTTGTTGGGATCCCCAAACTCTTGGATCCTCTATATTATGACGCAGATTGAACACCTGGTGGCGCTGTAGTGCACGTGACAAAATTTTGACATTGACACGCCCACTGCCGACACCCCGTTTCACCTAGAGTCACAAAATTTGGTATGCATGTCCATTTGCTCATTCTGAACAAATTTGCCTCCAGGACCCATAAAGTCCGCCATATTGGATTTTTTGCTAATTAGCATTTTTTGTAAAACGCTTAAAATGCTACTCCTCCTACAAAATTTGACCAATTGAGATGATACTTGGTATTCCCACTCCTTAGACCATGTCTCATAAAATTTATATTCAGAATTTTGATATTTTCAAAGATGGCCGAATGACGAGCCAATGAAATTTCACTGGGCGTGGCTTATCACTAAAATGCTAATAATTCCATAACGATTTGACAGAAAGCTATGAAACTTGGTAGGTCTGTTAAGAGTGCCATTAGGACTAGAGTTGTACAGTTGTATCCCAATCTATCCATGTGGTGGCGCTATAGAGTTCCAAATATAAAGAAATATACAAAAATTCACTAAAAATCACAGTTCCTTTGCAGAGATGTATAACTTTCTACAGTGACAAAGAGCCGGATTTGGATCATAGAACTTTTCTAATTTGGTGGGCACCATCTTGAATTTGCCAACATTCTGGCTTAAATGTACTCATTTATTACTTCTTTGAGTTTTTCCTTAACCGCTCAGCTGATTAGCATTAAACTTGGTAAGTAGTTAGACGTTGTCATGATACAAGTTCACACCGAATTTCGTGGCGATAGGCCAGTTGGTGGCGCTGTAGTGCACGTGTAAATATTGTGACATTGACACGCCCACTGCCGACGCCCCGTTTGACCTAGAGTCACAAAATGTGGTGTACAGGTCCCTCTGCTCATGGTGAACAAATTTACCTCACGGATCCATGAAGTCAGCCATATTTGATTTTCCGCTAATTAGCATTTTTTGTAAAACACTTAAAATGCTACTCCTCCTACAAAATTTGGCCAATTTACATGAAACGAGGTCCACAAACTCCTTAGACCATGCTTCATAAAAGTTATATTCAGAATTATGATATTTTAAAAGATGGCCGAATGACGAGCCAATGAATTTTCAATGGGCGTGACTTATCACAAAAATGCTGATAATTCCAAAATCATTTGACAGAAAGTTATGAAACCAGGTATATCTATTAAGAGTAACATGAGGAATTGACCTCTACAGTTTCAACCCAATCGAGTCACGTGGTGGCGCTATATAGATCCAAATATAAGAACATATTTAAAAATTCACTAAAAATCATTGACACGCCACTGCATACACCCCGTTTTATCTAGAGTCACAAAATGTGGGATAGAGGTCCGTCTCCTCATACTGAACAAATTTGCCTCAAGGAACCATCAAGTTAACCCTATTGGATTTTCCGCTAATTAGCATTATTTGTAAAACACTTAAAATACTACTCCTCCTATAAAATTTGACCAATTTACATGAAACCTGGTAAACACACTCCTTACCCCATGCATCATAAAACTTATATACAGAATTTTGATATTTTGAAAGATGGCCGAATGACGAGCCAATAAATATCCACTGGGCGTGGCTTATCACAAAAATGCTAATAATTCCAAAACCATTACACAGAAAGTTATGAAACTTGGAAGGTCTTTTAAGAGTAACATCTGGACCTGACCTCTCCAGTTTCAACCCAATCAAGCCATGTGGTGGCGCTATAGAGATCCAAATATATGAAAATATAAAAAAATTCACTAAAAATCATTGACACGCCCACTGCCGACACCCCATTTGATCTACAGTCACAAAATTTGGTGGATACATCCCTCTACTCCTGCCCAACAAATTTGCCTCAAGAAAACATAAAGTCTGCCATCTTCGATTTTCCGCTAATTAGCATTTTTTGTAAAACACTTAAAATGCTACTCATCCTACAGAATTAGACCAATTTGCACCAAACCTGTTCAATGGACGCAACCGGCATCCATATATACATGCTTTACTTTACTAAGGTGTATGTAAAAAGATTGGCCGACAGAGAAGCCAATTAAGTTTTCATTGGGCGTGGCTTATCGCACAAATGCTAGTACTTATAAAACTGTTTGATATAAAGTTCTGAACCTTTAACCCTATCAATCTGCGTAGTGGCACTAAAGAAATACAAATGTTGGGATGGCAGGTATGCCATCCGCCAAGTACACTATCTCTGTGTAACAGGCCGTCTACCTACTATACCAACTGTGTAAGTTCCAGTAGCTTAGTGGTTAAGGCATTTGACTGCCATGTAGTAGGTTGGTGGTTCGATCCCCACCTGTTCCCAAGTTTTTTTTGAGGCGCACAATGTGCACAATCTGTGTAAATTATGAAATAAGTGAGCCAAAACAATCTGATACCGCAACACACAAGTCTTATTTGGCCTCCTCGTTTCTGTTAACCTGCTTTGGCCTAGTGGATTCAGTATTGGCTTTCCATGTATGTGGTAAGCGGTTCAATTCCGGCTTGGTACCATTGGCTAGGTTAATGTTTGGCAAAACTATTGTGCAAATGCTATGCTTCTTTTAATGTTGTTTTCACATTAAGAAACACCTTTTTATTGCAAAAGTTAAGAAATTTAACAGTATTAACTGTTCACTGTTTCACTTGTACTTAAAAGACTTAATACGCAAGCCCTTACTGGATCGGGTTAAGATACCATCAGCAATGGCAAAAGCCCTGATTAGAAACAAATATTTGTATTTTGGGTCAACCCTGTCTAGAGTTGTCTACCATTTTGAGGTTTCTGCATTTGACAAATGCCGCTAATGCCGCACGGTCCCCGGAAATCGCTGCTTGCAGCTATATTTTTCAATGTATTTGTTCAATTAGTCTGTAAATACACATTATTACCTATGGTTCATACACACGCATTATGCTATGTAGGGTAGCACGAATGCTTAAAACTCATAGCCTATGTGCTTCCTCAGCTAATTTAGCCAGGTGTGCACAGTGCACACTCTGGGAGTAAAGTTAACGCACATCTAACTTAGCCAGGTGTGCACAGTGCACACTCTGGGAGTAAAGTTAACACGCAGCTAACTTAGCCAGGTCTGCACAGTGCACACTCTGGGAGTAAAGTTAGCGCGCAGCTAACTTAGCCAGGTCTGCACAGTGCATGCTCAGGGAGTAAGGTAAGCGCGCAGCGCCAGGTCTGCACAGTGCACACTCTGGGAGTAAAGTTAGCGCGCAGCTAACTTAGCCAGGTCTGCACAGTGCATGCTCAGGGAGTAAGGTAAGCGCGCAGCGCCAGGTCTGCACAGTGCACACTTTGGGAGTAAAGTTAGCGCGCCGCTAACTTAGCCAGGTCTGCACAGTGCATGCTCAGGGAGTAAGGTAAGCGCGCAGCGCCAGGTCTGCACAGTGCACACTTTGGGAGTAAAGTTAGCGCGCCGCTAACTTACCCAGGTCTGCACAGTGCATGCTCAGGGAGTAAGGTAAGCGCGCAGCGCCAGGTCTGCACAGTGCACACTTTGGGAGTAAAGTTAGCGCGCAGCTAACTTAGCCAGGTCTGCACAGTGCACACTCTGGGAGTAAAGTAACTTAGCCAGGTCTGCACAGTACACACTCTGGGAGTAAAGTTAATGCGCAGAACAGTTCTGTGGGTTAAAGTTAGCTGAGCAAGCACGACACGTTTCTAAGTGCAAAATGTTTCAAACAAAACCTTCATTATAGCTAAGTACAATTTTGGACAGATTAGTTATCACATTTGAAAAATGCACAAAATAAAATAAATATTTAACTACAATATATCTGTTGTTGTTTGTCATGATTCAATCTGTTTTATTTCCAATGTGTTATGAAATTTGTTATGTTATTATGTTATGATATTTAATGTTATTTTGACTTATTCTGGTCTATTGGGGTGTTCTCGAGGTATATTGATTGAACTTTCTAGCGGTAGACCGAGCTGTACTTTTTCTAATGATTGTGTAATCTTCAGTTATGTTTATTCAATGTTCAAGTGGATGTGTAACAATAGTTATGATGATTAAATTTTTTAAAGAAATTGACACCTGGAGAAAAAACCCTGGGAATTAATTTGAATTTCCTGTCTTTTCCGCTTTTGACCAAGCCAAACCTAACACTTAAAATGTAGTTTTTTGTTATTGATACTATTAAAATACACCAGAAAGCCAGCAGACTTTGTGGAATTCGATATCCCTTCTGTCAGGCATCCAGAAAGGAAATAATGAGATATTCATTGACTCTTGATTGACAGCTGATACAGTGGAGGATGCAGAGAAATGGCTGATGGGCCTGGAGCTGCTGAGACAGGAGACGTTGGAGGCTCCAACCCCTCACATAATAGAGAGGTGCACACATACACACACACACACGCTCGCATGCACACACAGACACATGTGCGCACACAAACACACATATATATATTATCTTCCCATTATTCACACTGACTCCTGTCTCTGTTCCCCAGCTGGTTGAGGAAGCAGATGTATTCCATCAATCAGACGAAGAAGAACAGGTACACTATTACTGCACTCCCATCCTTTATCTTTATCCAATCCTGCCTCCAATACCCCTTAATGACCACTGCCGCCTCTCTCTCTCTCTCTCTCTCTCTCTCTCTCTCTCTGTCTCTCTCTCCTCTCTCTCTCTCTCTCTCTCTCTGTCTTTCTCTGCCTCTCTCTCTCTCTCTCAATTCAATTCAATTCAATTCAATTAGCTTTATTGGCATGACAAGACATTACACATCCGTATTGCCAAAGCATCAAAACAGTCCAAGACATACTAACTACACATACTATCTAACACTGAACAATACAAAACAGCAAAGAGTAGAAACGAATGAACAGCAACCATACCTGAAAACAAGGACCCTTCTTAAATTATGAATTTAGAAGTAACAACAATGAAAGATATAACAAAATACAATTAAAAATAATAATAATAATAATTAATGGCAATGATAATAATGATGATGGAGAACAACAAATGTGATTTTATAATAATACATAATAAAGTCAATATAATAAATATAAAAATTAAAAATTTAAATTACACAACTTAAAATATTGATTCCTGTCACTCACTGTCCCTAAGACGATGACAGGCAGCTATATATTGTGCCGCCAGGTCACAGTACGTCCTCTCCTCTCCTAAGAGGATGGGGAGTTTTTGGATGTTTGTAAAATTTTTAAATTGAGGGTATCTCTGATTTATTTTGGGAAAGTATTTATTTCTAATTTGAGTGTATTTTTCACATTTTGTCTCTCTCTCTCTCTCTCTCTCTCTCTCTCTCTCTCCCCCTCTCTCTGCAGCATCACAATGAAGGAGCTGAAGTCTCTCCTGCCACAGCTGAACCTGAAAGTTCCTGGTGCACGCTTTCTGAAGGACAGGTTTGCGGTACTGATCCCCTCTTCTACTCTTATGCTGTAATCCCTTTTGCCGCTATATTACACTCTATTACGCTTTCTATTACGCTCTATTAGGCTTTCTATTACGCTTTCTATTGCGCTCTATTACGCTTTCTATTACGCTCTATTACCTTTTCTATTACGCTCTATTACGCTCTATTACACTTTCTATTCTATTTTTCTATTTCCATTCTATTTTTATTTTATTTATTTTTTTATATTTGGTGCCCGACGTGGGGATGAACATGTCCCACCGACTAACTTGTAGCCGCGTCCCTGCACTACAAACACCTCCGCTGCCAATTCGGGAGTGTGAAGACATCCGCACAGGGTGTCACCAGCCTGGTTCTTTTCAAACAACAGCTCACAGCCAAGCTCGCCCAGAGTAGAGCCGATCAACCAGCGGTGTTCGCCAGAGAGCAATGAAACGTGGGACCCCTACCCGACTGGAAGCTCCCATACCCCGGGCAATGCAATCGGCAATTAACGCGTTGCCCTGTGGAGCTACTGGCCACAGTCGGCGCTGGTATGGTCCGGATTTGATCCGAGACCGTGGGGATCATCCATGCACCACAGCGTGGTACCTTAACCAAATGACCCACCCAGCAATCTCTCCTCACTATTAAATTCATCCTCTCCTTCTTCTGTTACACTCATCCCCTCTCCTCATTGTTACACTCATGCTATCCTCACTGTTATAGTCATCCCTCTGCTCTATGTTACACTCCTGCTCTTCTGTCTGTTACATTCACCTGACGTTTCCTTGTCACACTCCTGCTGTTCTGTCTGTTACGCCAATCCCCTTAGCTCTGATCTGGCTGCGTTGCAACACATCTGTGTAGTATGCCCGTCTGTCTGTCTGTGAGTGGAATTGTGATAAAGTTCCATCCGTGTCGTCTGCAGGAGATAGGAGCAAGGAAAGATGTCCTGGACTACGAGCAGTTTCATAAATTCTACAACATCCTCATATTTGAAAACCAGAAGAGTGTGAGTTTAATTCCTCATATCTAGCTTGTGTGTAGGCTTTTACTGTAAAAAAAAAAAAAAACTTATTTATATCTGTGCAATTTGTTTTTATCAGATTCTGGAGGAGTTTAAGAAGGAATCGTGTGCTTTCATCATGGGGTAAGTTTGTGGTTTCTCTATTTGTGTGTACGTACTGTAATTGTGTAATTCTATAGCCATGAGTGTGCAGTTGTTGTTTGATTTCATAAGTGTACTGAAGCTTTGTAGTCATATAACTGTGTGTAGTCTAGTCTAGTGTACAGTTTTATAGTTGTATGTGCACTCATAAAGTTGTATAGCCAAGACTGTGCTGTAGTTTTGGTTATACTGTAGTGTACAATTTGTAGTAAATACGTATAGTTGTAGTTTATATGTGTACTTGTACTGCCATTGTTATGTAGTTTAATAGCTTTGATTATACTATTGCTGTGTACTCAAAGATTGGATATATACGTCAATTATGTATATGTTTCAAAACTGTATACATTTTATTGGTAGCCTGTCTCTTTTTAGTATGGCTTGTGCAGTACCTCAGTTCCACTTGCAAAGCAACCTATACCTCCACTTTTTTTAACTTTATGGATACATTTTTGGGAGGTATTTTTTTTTTTGTATTTTACATTGTACTGTTTGTAACATAATGATGTGTATTTGTCAACTCCTGTCTGTAGTTGTACGTAGTTATAGTTGTACATGTACTCTAGTACACACTCACTGTGCAGCATTGTGCTTGTACAACCAGGAGTGGGCTGGAGTTATTGTATGTAGCTTTATAGTGGGGCGTGCAACAAGGGCCGATCCGTTTCAGGATTTTGTGCCAACTTCTGCACTTAATTATTTAATTAGCTCAATTATATCTTGATCAACTACAGCCGCAGATTGTAAAGATTTTACTGTGATCAAATAAAGGAGTAAACCAGCATAGTTTATAGAGCTGTCGGAAAACTAGAATTAAGGTAATTGGTTGGAACAAAAACCAGCACACAGACCAGCCCTCCAGAACTGGAGTTGTGCACCCTGCTTTATAGAGATGGTTGTGCTATTACTGTGTGGTTGTGTATGTGCGTACTGCATTTGTGTACAGCTGTGTGATTTTATCGCTCTGTGCTCTCCTCATAGCAACACAGACAAACCCGACGCCTCTGTTGTTCTCTTGTATGATTTCCAGCGCTTCCTTCTTTACCAGCAAAAGGTGAGGACCATCCACACAGCCAATACATGTGTCAATCAGTCAATAATCAATCAATCAAATGGATCTTCATTGTCCCCAAGGGGCAATTTGGTAAAGCAGCAGGTATTCAAGAATACACAACATACAACAGACATGAGCAGTAGTAAGACTCCAAACAGATATTACAATTTAAAACAATAAGATTTTAACTCTATGGGCTCTATTTTAATAAACCAAACGCAATGGTGAACACAAGAGTAAGCGCTTGGCGGTATCGCTCTGAGGGCGTGTCGGCGAGAAATTTGGTAATTTCATGACGGCAATCTTGGCGCATCTGATGGCGGTATTGCTAAAAGGCTGGGTTTAAATGTCCAAGGTGTGTCTCTATGGTAGCCAATCAAATTGTTGTTCTCATGCTTTAAAAAAGCCAGTTGGAACGCAATTGCTCCATGCTATTTCATAATGAGCAACCCAAACGCACTGGACCGTCAACGACAAGAGCGATTTTCCGCACAGGAATCAGACATACTTGCAACAGAAGTACAGGCTAGGACTGTAGTAATTTATGGATCACAATCCACACCACCTCGTCTCCCAGAAGTTCGGAAGGCACGGGAGGAGGTGGCGAATGCATTAATTAGCCTACATTAGGTGATGTAGGCATAATTATGATTCAAATGGTAGGCTTATGATTCAACTGTGTCAATGTGTAATTTATATATTATAGGCTATTGGCCTACATGATCGCAAGTTTCTTGTAAGCTGTCCTGTTTTATTCTAGTAGTTTAAATTAAAATTAATTAATTAATAATAATTATAGGCTATTTGTTCATTAAATGGAAGTGTAATGTTGGCATCACCTATAGAACTACATGACTAATAAGTTGCCAAATTGCCAGAGTCTATTGCGTTGCCGCTAAGAGGTGGTTCCAGCTGATCATAACGCAATGGGTTTTCGTTGGTTCAAATTGTCACTGAGCCGAAAGTATTTTAGAACACGCCCCAGACAGCGCCACCCATCCCACTGCAGCGCAAGCGAAAGGATGTTATGTTGAGAATTTGTTGATCCTAGCGGTATTGCTGAGAAACGCCATAGCGCCAGTTTTAAGACGTTGATGCTGTCAACAAGCTTGCGTTTGACTATACCGTCCCCTTGCGCTGGTTTGCGCCGGTTTGAAAATAGAGCCCTATGTAAAATAACGAAATAAATAAATGGCTGTTCAGTGAATCAAACAACCAACCAATTAACAAACCAGAAGCCCAACTGATCTTTGAATTAATGGCCCAATTCATATGGAAGACCAAATGTGACCAAATTAAAGAAATAACAGTCAATAATAATCAATCGATAATTAAATAAATAAAAAAGCAATGCAATAAATAAAAGAGCCAAAGTGTCCTTCGGAAATAAAAACACTTTTTAAAATGAAAAGATATTTAAAATATTAAAAGATATTTCTCTGGACTTGTGGACGCGTTGACTCAAAGGCATGTTCCCGTCAAGTCCATGAGGGGTCAGGGACTGCCTCAATGTTAAATGGGGAAGTGCATGAGGGCTCTCTCGCGACCCCTTATTCACACTTTCTGCTAGTCCGAAATTCTTCAGACTTTGCCTGAGGGAATTATCCAAAATTCAGTTCAGGTCAAAGACATTGGAAAAGTATGGGTGACGATATCTTTATTCGCAGGTAAGCGAGGAGGGGTGTCATTTGTATAATAATTTACATAGTGCACCAGCCAATCAATGCATTTTACTTGTAATTTTTAGGCTACTAACAGCAACTGCCTGCTGATTTTTTCTTCAAGCACTAATAGAGTTAGGTTACTGTGAATACAGTTGCACGTGTTATTCCAATCATTTCCATTGCATGAGATCTATTGGTTAATTTAATAAATTCAAGCTTTTTTTTAAAACACTCGATCCGTGATTTCTGCCTGTTTTTCAGTGTTTCCGTGACTACTCCGTGACTTTAGCCAGTATTTTCCACACTGCATGAACCCGCAATAAAAACATATATCCTTTATTGTCACTCGCTCCCTCTCATCTAATTTTCCTTTCAAAAGTCACTAGAATTCACTTATTTCAATGTTGTTCTGCAAATATTACTCAGAAACGGTCATTGTCGGTGCACCACCTGGCTATTTACAGTTCCTATGTGCCTGGTTCAGTTGATGGATTTTTTAATTTAGTTTATCATGTACTTAAAGGGAGTTGCAGGCTAGAGAGTGATAACACCATAGTACCCTGTACAAATATGTCATATAAGAGAGGCCAGTTAACTGTTGTATTTGCACACAAGTGATGATTTTCTCAGCTGCGTTGTGTTAATAATCAGTAGCATTCTCAACAATGCCCCCTGCTGGCAGTATGAGACTTTCCCCCAATGCACGAATGACCAGTAAACAGTAAACAGTAAAAATCATATTTTACTTTTTATTCATATAGCGCTTCTCACAAAATATCAGAGAGGCCTTATGCTGTGATGCTAAATGTGTACACACGATTGCTTGCTCTCTCACTCTCTCCCTTTGTCTTTCTCTTCTTCTTTTTCCCTCTCTCTCAGGAGTCTTGGGCGAATGACCTGAACCAGGTGAGGGAGCTGATGACGACCTTCATTGATGACACAATGAGGAAGACTAATGACCCCGAGTTCACAGTCGGCGAGGTGTGTGTGTATTCTGCATATGTCTAGAGAGTGTGTTATATGTGTATGTTTTTTATATTTGTTTGTATTGTCTCTGTGTAAACTACCATTATGTTCTTTTACATGATCTACGAGAATTAAAGATGAATACCTTTTTCTCCCAATTTGGAATGCCCAATCGTAAATATAACAGCATTTATTCCACTCTAGATTCAGAAGAATACAATGGCAATCACACAACTACTAATTTATGTCCCCTTGTTCTACTGGCAGACCCTGAAGTATCGCTTTTTTGATCCCTTGTATAGTTTTAAAAACATCAATGAAATCATGCCTTAGTCATATTTTACTAAGCCTGACGATTTCATACCAGGACCCAATTTAGTTGCCTTTCTTTGTACTTTATCCAGAGATTCTATATTTTTCTTGTAGTGTAGTGGTGCTGAGAGCTGCACACAGTACTCTAAGTGAGGTCTGAAAGAGGCATTATATAACATCAAATAACTTCCTTTGATTTATGCTCAGTAGTTATGCTATATATCCTAGCATCCTGCTGACCTTTTTCTGTTGCTACTGAACAATGTCCTATTGATATATACAGTATATATATAATATATATATATTTCATGATGGAAAACCCTCTTTTGGCCACATTATGTCACATGCATGCTTGGAATAAATATTTATAGCAGGGGTGTGCAACAAGGTCCGATCCATTATTTCTTTAAAACAAAGTTTTAATATTTGAATTGATAACAGAATGACAGGTTAAATTAGTAGGTGTGGACACCCGGAACACTGAACCAAACCATTTGTGATTGAATGAACCTGTGCTGCACTGTGTAAATAAGTTTTAGGGACCCCCTGGACCGAGTCTGAGAAGACCCGATGTATGGTATGAAAATGAGTATTTTCTGGTTTTTCTTACTGAAGGAAAATCTGGAAAAATCACATCCCTACTTTGTGATAGTTTAACACTTTGTGAAAATAACCACTGCCGTTGTCTCTTGTCTCTCTATAGTTCCTCAGTTTTCTGTTCTCCAAGGAGAATTCTATCTGGGATGAGAAGTTCTCAGACATCTGCAACATGGACATGAACAATCCACTGTCCCACTACTGGATAAACTCCTCCCACAACACGTCAGTACAAAACGAGTGCAGCTGTCCATGAGCGTGACGATTACCCAGCGTGGGAGCGCAGTCAATGGTGGCCGTTGGGCAACTAGCATTTTGCAAATCGGCACTGCTTGGGTCTTGACTGCGTCACCTCAGCTGTCCGGGGCTAGAGGGACATTGTAGTGCTGATTTGCAAAGTGCTAGTGGACGGACAGCATGCCACTAAGGGGGAGCTAGTGGGCCTGTTCTGGTTTGCTGGCTGTGGGTGAACCTTCAGAACAGTTTTAGTAATGCTCGCCCTGTAGCCTGTGTTAATTCACATGCTCTTTGACGTCTGTATTGTATTTGAAGGAATATTTTATTTTGTACATCCTGTGCATGCTAGCGATGCATTTCTTGTCATCTACTTCCACAATTAAGCATTTATTGCAGCTTATGTGCAGCTTAATTTTTTTGTGATAATGGAGCATTTCTTATAGCTTCTGTGCTGCATTGACATGCTTCTTGTACAAACAACACTGTCTGTGGTGATGTGGCCTTACCTGTAGCTTGTGTGGGAGGTTGCTTCCTGTGGCTTGTGTTTGGTAATGTGACCTTTCCTGTACCTTGTGTGGGAGGAGCAATAGTCTCCCATAGCTTGTGTAATGTTATGACTGTATATTTCCTGTAGGTACTTGACAGGGGACCAGTTGCGGAGCGAGTCATCCACAGAGGCCTACGTGCGATGCCTACGCCTGGGTTGTCGCTGCATAGAGTGTAAGTGCCTCTCTGTTCCCCCCACCAATGTACTGCACCTCTACCTTCCTGAATTAAGGCATATTGTATTCCGCAATTGCATTTTTGTGGGGAAGAGTGGAAGGTCTGCTCCCTTGTGTATTTTTTAAAATTTTATTCAGAGGGAGAAAGCAGAGAGGGTTACAGATAGAGATGGGATCACAACGCAGAAAGTGCCAGGGCAGGGAATTGAACGACTGTATTGTAATTGAACGGTTTTTGACTAGAGAGTTGCCCGCGCAGTGGACTAAGCCGCACTGCCTCCCCTGTTAATCCGTCTTTTAATCTGGTTCCCTGAGGTTTAAAAATAATAGTGAAACGGGCGGCTAAACAGTGGTTGTTTTCTGCTCTCTCTGGCTTCAGTGGATTGCTGGGACGGCCCGGACGAACCCATTATCTACCACGGCTGGACCAGGACCACCAAGATCAAGTTCGAGGATGTTGTGAAGGCCATTAACGAGCACGCCTTCGTTGCGTCTGAGTGAGTACACCTGATCTGGTCACAGATTCTGTAGACCCACCAGATACGCAGTTCAGCTATGGTCCTTCCGGCCTCTCTGCTTCTTAACTACTGGTGGTTCCATTTGGTAATATGAGTTTCTGGTTCTGTACTATAGTACTGAATGTCCATTGCCACTGAGTTGTACTTGGTACTTTATGAATTTGCATCACATTGGAATGTTTGGGCTTCAATGGTAGAGTGTGTTAGGATCCTGTATTTGTCTGTTTATTCTGTATTATGTTTCCTGATTTCTTTTCCCTCGCGATTGTCAGTCCGCATTCCATGTTTTCTGAGATTCCACTCCCTGTCTTTGTCATTGCACTATTCGGGTGATTTTGGGAACATTCGGGTTTCCTCTGTATTTCGTATCTCGTTTTCTTCCTTCTGGCTTTATTTATATTTGTATATAATACTAATGTACTAATCATACTAACTGTTAGATTAGATTTAATACTAACCTGCTAACAAACTAACGTGTATATAATACTAACCAGCTAACCTACTAACATTAGGGTTTTAGAGTTCGCTACTAACATTACTAATTACTAATTCATCTTGAGTTTCTACCTGAAGCTGTCATTTCCCTCCTCGTTATCCTATCCCTGTATCTATCTGATTTTGCATTCTCTGCACGTGTGTCCACTTTCGCGTTCCTCCCCTCCGAGCTGTGCACTTGTCTACCTGCTAACTCCAGGCCGTTTGTTATCATTGTGTCTATGTGTATTCCGGTCCGTGTCTTACGTTTTCCCCCGTTATTGTATTATTGGTCCTTGTTAACCCTCATTGTTCTCACCTGTGTACTCTCCCATTTCCCCTCCTCTTCACACCTGATTCCTTTTGTGTAATCTTCTCCCTGTGTATTTAAACCCTGTTATTTCAGTCTGTCTTGGCGAGTTCCTCATTATTGTTTTGCTACTGTGTTTCTTTCTATTGTTCCGAGTAGCTGACCCTGTTGTCTGTTTTATTTCTTAGTATCTGTCTCTGAGTTTTTGATATCCCTAGTCCTTCTCCTGTTGTTGTTTTATTTTTGTATTTAGTCTTTGTTTGGTTTTCTTTTTGTTCCTCCTACGCCTTCCCGGTTTTGACCCCTGCCTGTGTTCTCGCGACCCTGTTTTTGGATCCTGTTTTGTGCTTTTGCTGTGCCTTCCCGGTTTTGATCCCTGCCTGTTCTGTGACCCTGTTTTTGGACTCTGTCTTTGTACCGTTGCCCTGCCTTCCCTTGTTTTTTGACCCGGCCTGCCTTACCACGGATTGCTGCCTTGCCCTTATTAAACTTCGGTTTTTTTGTACTCCTGCCTGCGTTTGGGTCCTTCCCCCACCAACACCTAACAGAGATAGTGAGCATTAACTTTTTTAACATTTTAAAGTGAGCATTAACTTCTGTTTTGACAAGCCTAAGTGAGCTGAATGGTCTGGTCTTATTATTTTATATTCTTTTGTTATTATTCTTAAAATATGTGGTTTGCTCTCCTTTTGTTTCAAATGTGTAAGACTGAACACAATTCATAATTAGAGCAAGTAAGAGTAATACTGAGTATGTGGATTCCTTTAATAGTGTCATACTCAGTGGTCGCATTAAGTGTCCGTATGGTCTCTCAATGTTTCACTAGCATTGAATTAACGTTGCGTTAACATGTTGCCCATGTCAGTTACCCACTGGTGCTGTCCATTGAGGAGCACTGCAGCATCGGCCAGCAGAGGCAGATGGCGCAGATCTTCAGGGAAGTGTTCCAGGACAAGCTGCTGACGGAACCTGTGGAGCTCATCGCTGATCAGCTGCCCTCTCCCACACAGCTGAAGGGAAAGATCATACTAAAGGTGGGGGCGGGGCAAGGAGAGGAGAGGAGGGAAATAGGGGTGGAACCGGGTGAGAGGTCAAAGGTCAGGACAGTGGGTGACAGGGTACAGGGAGGTTGAAATATATGCACATCTATGTGAATATGTGTTCATCTCTCTGCAGATAAAGACATATTGACATAGACTGCACAGATTCAGTCTCTGTAAAATATATACACACCTGTGCAGTCTCTCTGTGAAATATATTTGTACACCTGTGCAGTCTCTCTATGAAATGTTCGTACACCTGTGCAGTCTCTATGTGAAATATGTGCACACCTGTGCAGTCTCTATGTGAAATGTTTGTACACCTGTGCAGTCTCTATGTGAAATATGTGCACACCTGTGCAGTCTTTGTGAAATATGTGCACACCTGTGCAGTTTTTGTGAAATATGTGCAAACCTGTGCAGTCTCCGTGAAATATGTGCACACCTGTGCAGTCTCTGTGAAATATGTGCACACCTGTGCAGTCTCTATGTGAAATATGTGCGCACACCTGTGCAGTCTCTTTGTGAAATGTACGTACACCTGTGCAGTCTCTTTGTGAAATGTACGTACACCTGTGCTGTCTCTCTGTGCTCACCTGCTGCTGGGTCTCCCTGTACAGCACAAGAAGCTGAGCATGGCAGATGACCTGGGCCGCACGGACGCCAGCTTTGGCCGGGGAGACCTGCGGAAGGGGGAAAAGCAGGGAGACCTGTACATCTGGGACCCTGTGGACCAGGTACAGGCCTGCCTAAGCAGCGCTGAGCATCAGGGTGGAATAACCAACGGTCTGTCTGTCACCAGTAAACAGGAGAGCATAACCTGTTAGCGGTTTTCTATCGCACAAACAGTACAGGGGCCACCCAAAACTCAGGAACTGTCAGGAAATTTAGTGGTTCCCAAAATTTGGTCCCCGATTTATTTTCCACCAAACAATAATTGTGAAATTATATGTGCAGTTGCAGTAATATGTACAGTCTCCGCTAAATGGCTACTTTAGTTTTTTTTGTTAATCAGTTATTTTTTATATACAGTAAACTCCCACATAACCAACCTCAGATGGATGAAAGGTCAGATAAACCGGTAGAAATTAAAATGAGCATTGCAGCTGGAGCTATTTCAAAATGGAAATGAAAATGCATTCAATTAACTGTTTTGAAAAGGCAAATTTATGACAAAATTATTTGATTTCACCGGTTAAATTATGAATTTTCAGTATGAAAATTGCCACAATACACATTCGGTATCAATCCAATCCAATAATACAAAATAGGCAAATTAATTAACTTCACCAACACCAATGTTTCAAAATTAGTGATTGTAACAGATAGTAGGCTGTCACAGTGTGGTTACAATATACGAGGTGAATTTGTTCACTGTTCAAAAATTGGACATATTGGACTCAAAATTAATTAATCCTTGTTTGGCGGTATCTAAAAATCAAATCACGTACCATGGGGAGGTCAGGTTGTCCTAGCTCTCGCCAAGGCCGCAAGTATGGATGTATCGTTAATGCACTGCACTCGTGTAAAGATTTTATAAAACTTTTCCAGACTGTCAATCTCAATTAGAAATTGACATTTAACCCTCGTATTATGTTCAGGGTCAATTTGACCTGATTCAGTTGACATCTCTTAAAAACCAGTTAACTTTATTTTCTCACCTTGACACTATATGCCTTTTCCAAATTTGTTGGGATTAAAATAGTAAACAAACATTGTATACAAAGGTGTTGTGTGGGGTAATTTGTGGGGTAGCTGTACAAAATGTAAGAAAATGTACAACCTTTTTTAGTTTTTATCTTAGATTTTTTGTGGGTGATTCTGGTGGCACTTTCTCATACAGGTTTTAAACTTCACAAACCTTCACTTGAGATGGTTCTAAAATGTCTAAAATCTTTCATCACAGATTTTTTATATTTATGGATAAAAGGCTAGTGAATTGGGAGACAGAAAAAAAAAGTGACATTAGTTTTGTGTCAGTTTAAATTTCTGGGGTCAATTTGACCCCGAACATAAAAGGCGTCAAAAAATGTCAACATAATATGAGGGTTAAACGAGGGCATCTGATAATCCAGTAGGTCACACGGGAGGCAGTTATGTGGGAGTTTGCTGTATAATTGAGCTCAGGTGTTTTTTTGTTTTTTTTAATCCTTCGGTTGTCCAAAGCATCTGTTGTCCATAGGTGTCTAATGCCTGCCGTCAGCAGCTCGGCTAGATATGAACTGTTTCTGACCCCCAGGTGTCCAAGACAAATGTATTCCTCAAAGACCATAGAGAGTCTGTCTGTGGAGTGCACTGCACACAGCTCGGTACAGCATAACATAAGAGTGGCGTTGAGGACACTTGTCATGGGTCTGGGGTGTCGGGGAGATTAACGGTTTTTGTGCCTGTGCTCTCAGCGATGGAACCGGCACTACTGTGTGATCTCGAATGATAAGCTGTACTACGCCGAGGAGTATGAAGAGGCGGACGAGGAGCCCAGGAAGGTGAGTGGGGGGAGGAGCCTGCATCCTGTAACAGGAGTCTGCCTGTTAGAGGAGCGGGAGGAGCTTAGCTGAAGTCTGCGAACACTGCGGTGTGAAAAGAAGCAGCTGGCGACACCACGTGTTTTTCGCAGGAGAGCCGTGGACGTCTACACTCTGTCGCCTGTCTCCTGTCTCCGGTCTCTGTTCTCTCTCTGCATGCTGTCCATGAATAGCTACCCCTGAATGAAAACCAGTTTCTCCCGTAGTTTCTAATTTCACACTCACCACCATCAAAATTCTGTAAATACAGCAGTGTTGTGAAGATACAATTAGATCCCATGAAACCTGTTCATGTTGGGAGCGCACTGCGGGGGTGTGAGTGCTGCCAGCATGCAACTTGTTTGGCTGTTTTAATCAGCGGTCATGTGTTCATGCAAATCTGCCACGCGTGCGTTTTCCAACGGTGGAATCGGAAATCCGCCTGCTAGCGGAGCAGCAGGAGGCTGTCTTGGAGCTGTGTTTCAAAACACTTTTTCTGCGACGCCACACTTCTTGTAATCGAACAAATTCAGTGGCACACCACTGGCCCATGAACCACTGAAACGTTACTAAATGTAATTTCGAACCCATGGTGGTGGTGGAATTGAAGACCCTGGTGCTAAAAGTACTGAAGTCACAAAATGTCTATTTTTAGAAAATCTAATCAGAAAATATCATTGATCCATAAAATCAGCCATTAAAATTTTTGCTGTTTTTATGCATTGCTTAGGCACCTTTTCTGTTAATAATATTTATAGGGTGGACTTAGCTAAACAAATACAACATGTTTCTATGCTGAACTTCTAAAAATGTGACTTCAGTACTTTTAGCACCAGGGTGTTCAATTAGACAATTTTCCACGGTAAACCTGGTGAGCTCTGGTGGCACATTAGTGTGCTGTGGCACACCGGTCTTAGTGGACTGGGAGGAGCCATGAAGTGATGCACTACTAACATTGTCCTATGCATTTTAAATCATCGACATTTATACATTTATCCAGGACGACTTACATTTTTAACATACAATCCATGTATGCAGCTGGATATTTATTGTAGCCGTTCAGGGCAAGTACCTTGTCCGACTGCCTTGCGTATGGCTGTGTCCGAATCAGAGTCCTATCTACTGCGTCCTGTCTCCTGTGTACTGTGTACTAGCAGCTTTGTACTGTTTATTGTGTACTGTTTAGTACACGACGTGCAGTAAGCAAAAAAATATCCTCCATACTATTTTCCAACCGGACTGTGGAAGTGTCGTAAGACGTCCCACCCTTGCGTGGCCACGTCGCGTGTTGTTTTTGTTGTTATTGAAGGAAAAACATCAGCGAAGCTGCGCCTCATTTAAAAAAAACAAAAAACTGCGTGTCATATTTACGCGATCAAAATGTTTGCGTACATCTAGAAAAAGTGTGCTCCCGAATATACCCAGGGAAACTCCGGAAGTAGGTATATCATCCGGGGGTTGTAAGTATGCAACATTTAAAGAAAATTTCACTTACTTAACAACTCGACTAGCTACTCAACAAGCGTACTCAATAGTGTGGAAGAGTGCTGATTCGGACACAGCCTATCTCTTCCCTTTTGCTTCTCTCCACACAGGGCATGAACCCGTCGGAGCTGCATTACTCAGAGCCCTGGTTCCAGGGGCGCATGCCAGAGGGCCGGCAGGCGGCTGAGCGCCTCCTGCAGGAGTTCTGCGCCGAGTCCGGGAGCCGTGACGGGACCTTTCTGGTGCGCGAGAGCGACACCTTCGTCAAGGACTCCACCCTCTCCTTCTGGTATCTCTCCCCGTCTCCCTCTTCATATTTCCATGCCCATAATTCATGAAGGCGTATTAGACTGGTGTTGGGGGTGTATTAGGGTGGTGTGGTGTATTAGGGTGATATAGGGGTATTGGGTAAGTGACTTTTGAATGCCATAGGGGTGTATTAGGCTGATATTGGAGGATCACAGGGTGTTTTAGGGTGATATTCAAGGGTGACAGGGTGTTTTAGGGTGGTATGGGAGGATAATGTGGTGAATTAACTTAATGTTTCAGAGTGTATCGGTTGATGCAAGCATGCTTTTTCTTGCAGGCGTGGAGGGAGGGTGCAGCACTGTCGAATTCGCTCTGGAACAGAGGGTGGACAAACGGTGTATTTCCTGACGGAAAACTTGCACTTCTCCAGTGTGTATGGGCTGATAGAGCACTATCGTCAGAGCCACCTCCGCTGCATGGAGTTCGACCTCCGGCTCACTGATGCTGTGCCACGCCCCAACCAGCACCTTTCAAAGAAGTGAGTCACACACACACACACATATACATATACATACACACATGCTCACACATATATACATACGCACACACAAACATACACATTTAAAGACACACAACATTGTTTTATATTATTATCCTTTTCTACATTTGTGATTTTGTGAGTGTGTGTGTTTGCATGTGCATGTATGTATGTGTGTGACGTTTTGTGTACTAAATTTTCTGTGTGTTTTCCAGCTGGTTCTACAGTAATCTGAGCAGGGGGGAAGCAGAGGACATGCTGATGCGTATCCCGCGCGACGGAGCTTTCCTCATCCGCCAGAGAGAGAGCGGCGACTCCTTTGCCATCACGTTCAGGTGCAGCTCCTCCCTCTTTCCTCTACGTGGATGGGGTGTGGGTGTCTCCAAGCCCTGCTCCTGTGTGGGTGTGTCCAAGCCCTGCTCCTGTGTGGGTGTCTCCAAGCCCTGCTCCTGTGTGGGTGTGTCCAAGCCCTGCTCCTGTGTGGGTGTGTCCAAGCCCTGCTCCTGTGTGGGTGTGTCCAAGCCCTGCTCCTGTGTGGGTGTCTCCAAGCCCTGCTCCAGTGTGGGTGTCTCCAAGCTCTGCTCCAGTGTGGGTGTGTCCAAGCCCTGCTCCTGTGTGGGTGTCTCCAAGCCCTGCTCCTGTGTGGGTGTGTCCAAGCCCTGCTCCTGTGTGGGTGTCTCCAAGCCCTGCTCCTGTGTGGGTGTGTCCAAGTCCCGCTCCTGTGTGGGTGTGTCCAAGCCCTGCTCCAGTGTGGGTGTGTCCAAGCTCTGCTCCAGTGTGGGTGTGTCCAAGCTCTGCTCCTGTGTGGGTGTGTCCAAGTCCCGCTCCTGTGTGGGTGTCTCCAAGCCCTGCTCCTGTGTGGGTGTCTCCAAGCCCTGCTCCTGTGTGGGTGTCTCCAAGCCCTGCTCCTGTGTGGGTGTGTTCAAGCCCTGCTCCTGTGTTGGTGTGTCCAAACCCTCTATTCCTTTCCCTATGAGGAGGAACACACAAATCCTTTATGAGCGTGTCCAAACCTTTTGAAGATGTGTACAAATCCTTTATGAGTGTGTTGACACACCCACACAGGGATTGGACACGCTCATAAAGGATTTGGTCACACCGCGTGCGTTTGATTCAGAACACTGCCTAGGTCTGCCTGGACGCCTGTATTCTTATTTACAAATAATTTGTTCTTATTTGTGAGTGATTGGCTTTTTTGCGAGTGATTGCTTCTTATTTGTGAATGATTGGTTGGTGCATGTTGCCGTGTGACTCAGGGGCGACGGTAAGGTGAAGCACTGCCGCATTCAGAAGGAGGGCTCCATGTTTGTGCTGGGATCCTCCACCGAGTTCGAGAGCCTGATTGAGCTCGTCAACTACTTCCGTAAGAAGCCCCTCTACCGCAAGATCAAACTGCGCTACCCCGTCACCGAAGAGCTGGTGAACCGGTTCAGCACGGTGAGGCATGGGCCCGGCGCACAGAAACAGTATGTCCGAGAGGCTGTGTCTCAGAGATGGAGACCGCATATGTTAATGAGTTATCTTTGGTACTCTGCCTTTTGTTTTTAACAAATTATTTGCTTTGTTGAAGTACTTTACAAATAGTAGTCTTGCCAGGGAAAGACTTGGGTGGCACAGTGGCGCAGTGGATCGCACTGTCGCCTCGCCTTGTTCGCGTGGGTTTCCTCAGGATATTGTGGTTTCGTTGCTAAAAATCAGAATACATGCAGGTTAGGCTAATTGCAGGGGTGGGGGTGGTTAACAGGGTGTTGTTGTAAAGAGAATGCATGCTCAGTCAACCTACTCTGTATAAATAAAGGTTCAATAAAAAATATATACAGTGTGAACTGCACTATTCTTTATCTGACAGAGTGTATCTGAGAAAGACAGTCAGAGAAAGGGTGTTTGATTGCTGTTTGTCTGAAGTGTGTTTGGGGATTGTGTGTGTCTGTGTGTGCGTGTAGGGATTGTGGGTAATGCTTTACGTGTTGCTGTATGCAGGAAAGGAACTCTACCTCCATCTATGAGCTGAAGCTGTATGTGGAACCAAATGAGATTGAGCCAACCCTGGTATGTAATGTTACCTCTGTTGACTGTAACCATGGTGATTCAGCATTACCGCCGGTAACCACAGCGATCATGCCGACTAAGGATAACTATGAAGTAAATGGTGTGACATTTTTGCTTCCCAGGGCATTGTGACTGAACCACAACTTCTGATGTTTCTGTGTGTGTGTATGTGTGTGTATGTATGTGTGTGCTGGTGTGTTTTTCTCTGTGTGTATGTTTCTGTGTCTCTGTGCCTCCATGTGTGTCTATGCATGTGTGCGTGTGTGTGTGTGTGTGTGTGTGTGTGTTTGTGTGTGTTCCACAGCCCGAGAGCACTGTGAAGGCGCTGTATGACTACAGAGCATGTAGGCCAGATGAGCTCAGTTTCTGCAAGGGAGCTTTAATTCATAACGTGACCAAGGACACCAGCGACTGGTGAGACTGTGGCACATCCACATCAAACTGACCAATCAGCACACACAGTCTACAGTCAGCTGACAGCTCTCTGGTGCCCACTGCAGGTGGAAGGGGGATTATGGCGGGAAGCTGCAGCACTTCTTTCCTGAAAACTTTGTGGAGGAGGTGTCTAACAACATGAGTGCGGAGTCAAGAGACCAGGTGAGGCTGAAGAGAGAGAGAGAGGGTGTGTGTGTGCGTGCGTGCGTGCCGTGCGTGTGTACACGTTTGTGTAGATACTGAAGTTTAAGGGCCGGATTCAGGAATGGCCAACTTAAGCCATGCACTTAAGGACCTGTCCTGCATGGTTTTTACGCGGGATGAGATACATCGTATTCTAACCTACGCTACGTAGGCGGGTGCGTTTCTCAAAATGTGGGTGGCACAGGGCTTGATATTCTAATGACCTGTTTCTTGCACCTGCCCCCTGGGTTGCCAAATATTTGCGGGGGTATACATTTTGAACGTGTCAGTGACATTGCCTTTAATAACTGCATTTGCCTTTGTAAAATTCTGCCTCTGTGCATCGTAGTTGCTCTTGCGTGATGGGGAAGGCAGTGAACGTATTAATTCGTTGCATTGATAAAATGATCATAGCTCCTATTGACGACTTGGATATACCCATCACACAATCAAAAGAAATAATCGCTGGACAGTGGTTGCACGTAATATTATTAAGTAAACAAATAAATTGTTGGATTTACTTTAAAAAAAGATTCAAAAATCTTTTTTTTCTTTACGATTTATCTAATAAAGTCATGTACGGTGGTTGAACACAATAGCCTATATGTGACGTCTTCAACTTAACCAGTTGAAGTCACATATACTTAATAATAGCCCATTATGTGCAACCACAATCCAACAATATATTTTTTTTGAGTGCATCTGTCACACGCTGGAGGGACATTCCGTGTCAAATCAGACAGAATCCAGGAAAGTGGTTGTAGAACCGTCTCAGATTTTGTTCAAGAGTTGTCTATATAATGTTTGGGGCCTGAAACTAACCCTGCTTCTTCATTATGGACGTTTTTCTTCCTAGAGGTAAAACAATGCCTTTAACTATGTGTATTTATCTATGAAGGGAACATGGAAGGACATTGGCACTTTGTACACTAAATGACCATACATTGAGCTATACAATTTCATGTTCCTACTAGCTACCCCACATACCATTTTGGTCCTATGAAAACGACAGAAATATGCTACCACGCCTTGTTTTATTCATAATATCTTTATGTCCATTGGTAGTAGAGACCTCATATATTTGCACAAAATGAATAAAAGATTGTATTTGCAGAAAAAATAATGATTGATATCATATTTGTGCAAAAATGTGGGTTTGTAGTACCCTCAATATCACTCTCGTTTAGGAATTTTGCACTTTTTTACAAATCTAGGGCCTTATAAAAAATAAAATGGCATGAAGTACAGGCTTTTAATGGTTTTGGCATACAGAAAACATTTTTGTAACATGTAACATCCTACAAAGTTTGGTGAGGCTAGGAACAATACTAAGTCAAGATATTAATGCCCAAACATGGCTTCCCAGATAAGGCGTTTCTGAGGCTATAAAAATGAAATAATATCAAGGGCTGAAAAAATATGAAAACATAGGATTTGAACAGAAATATTTTACAGGCCTTGGTTTTGGGACCCATTCATGATATAGACAAGGTTTGAACAAAATCTGAGACGGTGCTGCAACAACCTTATCTGATTTGACACGGAATGACCCTGGAAGGATGTGGCCAGGAAGGAGAGAGAGACTCTAATCTGGAGCACTGGTAGATATACACTGCGGGGAGTTACTTTGCGCTACCTAATAATTTTGGATCAGCTGTGCTGACACAAGTAGGCAAAAAAATCATCTCTCTGTGAAAGTAAATATGATCCAGACACTGTCTATCAATTTATTAATCGAATATTGGTCTGGTATGATACACCAGACGGTCAACCATAGCCTACTTTTACATATTTTTATTTTTTATGCCAGCTCCTTGATAATTGCAACTAAGTTAGCTTGGCAAAGGAAAATAAGACCAATATTATTTTTGAAGAACATGCACTCATTCCAATATCCATTTATGTGAAAGATGCTGTATTTTTCATAATCATCTATTGGCGGTGCTAGACATAAACTATGGAACACCGAGAGTGCCACAATAATAAATAAATAAATAAATAAAGGAATAAATAAATAAATGTGGAAATAAATAAAAGAATAAATAAATAAATGTGGAAATAAATAAAATAATAAATAAATAAATGTGGAAATATAAAAATGAATAAATAAAATAATTTGGAAATAAATAAATCTGGGAATTAATATAGAAATGTAAATGTATGTGCAATTAATTTAAGTTATTACATTTATTTTTGTATTTATTTTCAAATATTTTTCCCAATTTATTTCCATATATATTTACCGATTGTCATTTCCCGATTGTCATTTCCCAATGAGCACAATCTGTCAATCAACTTGCTTTGCTCCACCCACTAAGTTCACCTCGTTCACACCCTTCTAACTGTATGTGTTCAGTGTTGCCAGATTGGGCGTAATGTGTCTTTTCGTTTAAGCTATTTTCCTAATCAAACATTTCGTGCCTACTTCTGTGTTGCTCAACTTTCTTTTTGTGTGTGCAAGCTTGCTTTCTTTGATTTTGCGTAAGCACAAAACGTTTGATTAGGAAAATAGCTTAAACGAAAAGACACGTTACGCCCAATCTGGCAACACTGAACACATACAACTAGCCCATAATTTAAAAGCGTGTGTTTGTGCGTTATTATATCCATAAACATTTCAGAGTCTATCGATTGGCTACCGTTCTGACAGAAGGCTACCTCCACCTCCAGTCCAATCTCCCTCCCCCCCTATTTTATCCAAATTGGGCTATTTTTATTAAGATTCGGCATGTTTATAGTTTTAAAATCTGGCAACACTGTGTTCAGAGCATAGGCTGTAGAGAAATGGTTCAGAGCTGCAGACAGCGTTTCTCAATGTGAGCAAATACATTCATGGAGACAGTTCCTCACATATTGAGAGAAACGACGGATAGAGAAAGCTAACTAGCTAGCACAATCGGTCAACTTGCTTTGGTCCACCCACTAATTTCGCCTAGTTCCAAGTCAATCAGGTTCCAACCCTCCATGTAGGCTATTCAGTGTTACTGACAGCATTTCTTATGAGCAAGTAGAGAAGTCAATTTCTCAAATATTGAAAGAAAAGGCGGGCGGATAGCTTGCTGTGAGCAATATAGCGATCTTGTGTCCGAGAAAGCTAGCGACAAGACCATGTTCAATGTAGCCTACAACGTTCGCTGGCATCCGATGCAAATCTAAATCTAAAACAGATACCTAGCTAGCTTTCTCTATCTGTCGTTTCTCTAAATATGTAAGGAATTTCAATTAATGTATTTGCTCTCATTGAGAAACGCTGTCTGCAGCTCTGAAACACTTTTCTACAGTCTAGTGCAGGGGTGTCAAACTCCAGTCCTGGAGGGCCGCAGTGTCTACAGGTATTTGTGGTTTCCTTTCAATCAGCACCCAGTTAAAGCATTGAGAACAAGGTGTGTGGACTTTTGCCAATTAGTGACTTAAATTAATCACTTGTGCTTAAACGCACCAAAAACCAGCAGACACTGCGGCCCTCCAGGACCGGATCTTGACACCCCTGGTCTAGTGTCTATGTTGGAAGGGTGGGAACGTGGCAAACTTAGTGGGTGGAGCAAAACAAGTTGATTGACAGATTGTGCTCGTTGGGAAATGACAATGACAATAGGTAAATATATATGGAAATAAATAAGTAAATAGGGAAATAAATTGGGAAATATATATGGAAATATATATGGAAATAAATACATGAATATATTTGAAAAAATATTTGAAAATAAATAAAAAAATTAATTGAATAACTTAAATTATTTGCCCATACATTTACATTTCTATATTAATTCCCAGATTTATTTATTTATTTCCAAACTATTTTATTTATTCATTTTTATATTTCCACATTTATTTATTTATTCTTTTATTTATTTCCACATTTATTTATTTATTTATTATTGCGGTGTTCCATAATAAACCACCTTTTTTTCCGAACAAAGTATTAAGTGAAAACTGAATCCGTGTATCTTGCAGAATGCAGACACGCCTCGTTTTCATGAAATATCCACCCCATGCACGTATATACTGGAGAGACGCTTAAACAGCGGATAAGTCAAATGTCTGAATCAAAAATAGCTTAAGCTACGCGGAATTTCGGGACTAAGTCCCATTTGCGCGTGATTATCTCAACTCTGAATCTGGCCCAAAGTGTTTATGTGTATTGTGTTTGGATATTGGAATATGTGTATGTGTTTGTGTGCACATGCTCAAGTACACTGCCCGGCCAAAAAAAAAGTCGCCATTGCACCCGTCATGCATAGTGCCCACTGTACAAGCCTCTGGAGGCAGTGTTATGATCTGGGGTTGCTTCAGTTGGTCAGGTCTAGGCTCAGCAACATTATGCAGCAATAAAATGAAGTCAGCGAAGTACCTGAATGTACTGAATGACCAGGTTATCCCATCAATGGGCATATGCCAGGATGACAATGCCAAGATTCATCGGGCTCAAATTGTGAAAGAGTGGTTCAGGGAGCATGAGGAATCATTTTCACACATGAATTAGCCACCAGATTCCTGACCTTAACCCCATTGAAAGTCTTTGGGATGTGCTGGAGAACACTTTACGGAGTGGTTCGACTCTCCCGTCGTCAATACAAAATCTCAGCCAAAAACTTATGCTACTCTGGATGGAAATAAATGTTGTGACATTGCATAAGGTTGTCGAAACAACGCCACAACAAATGCGCGCCGTAATCAAAGCTAAAGGCGGTCCAACGAAATATTAGTGTGTGCGACTTTTTTTTTGGCCGGGCAGTGTATATGTGTGCTTGTGCATTTTGTGTATTTACACTGTGAGTTAGGTACTTAACTATATCCACATGTGTGTATTTACACTGTGAGTTAGGTACTTTAAGGCTATAGATATAGCTTTTTACCCCATCTAGTGTCTCATATGGAGATCGCATTTCATAACAACACATCCCTAACTGCTGTTGCTTGAAGCACACGCCCCCTAAACTAGTTGCCAGGTTGACTCATACCTAACGTTGTCATGATAAAATGATAATTATGTTAAATGCTAGTAGCTGTTTGAAACTGAGGATAGGCTAATCTCGCCTGTTTTGGACTTCCCGTAGCCTAATCCAATTTCTCAACAGTAGACTTCAAATGCAAATATCTTCGGCTGTGTTTCTTCTACAGTAATCTACTACCCACTACGCAATGAGCTAACTATCTGACTTTTTAACCCATCACTAACCGGTTTGAAAGGTTGCCCTAGGTAGTTGGACAAGTTTGATGACTACTGACATTTTGTCTTGTTCGGCTGTAATTTGCGTGTCAGGTTTCTCTCTAGAAAACTAGCTACCTAACTTATCTAACGTTAGCAAGCTAGCTACCGCTAAATGATAAGAGAAAAGCAAAATGTAATGAAAATACTCTTTTCGGTCAGGTTGCAATAAATTAGGGTCCAAACTCCAGCTTAACAAGGAAGGAAATAACCGGTTGAGAAGAAAAGTGGCCACTTTTCAAGCATTGCAATTCTGTCAGCTCCCTCCAACAACCAAATGCCGAACCAATGGTGACCCTTATCTTACTCCAGTTCTTGTCATTAAGGGACGGGTACTGAGGTTTCTTGGGTCTAACGTTACTGCTGGTTGAGGGCTCTGGCAGTGGAGCCGGGCACTTGCCATCAAATTCAGCCATCACTGTCGAGCAAGCTAACTCTGGCAACCAACTGAGATACAGAGATGGGTGTGGTACCAACGTCGAAATACAACTGGCTCGGGAGCTTTGTTGGAGACGAGAACCAAACTCTGATATCTTAGACCGAGATAAACCCCACACTCTCTTTCGGCCCGTAAAAAAAAATTTGTAAATTCAAATTCAGTATGTAACTATATGCACATGTGTATTTACTATTTACACTGTGAGTTTGGTACTTAACTATATGCACATGTGTATTTACACTGTGAGTTTTACTTAACTATATGCATATGTGTGTATTTACACTGTGAGTTGGGTACTTAACTACAGTATATGCACATATGTGTGTATTTACACTGTGAGTTTGATACTTGCCTATATGCATATGTGAGTATTTACACTGAGTTGGGTACTTAACTATATGCACACACATGTATTTACACTGTGAGTTAGGTACTTAACTACATGCATATGTGTGTATTTACACTGTGAGTTAGGTACTTAACTATAAGCACATTTGTGTATTTATCCACTTATTTCTGTTGCAGGTGACAGAGGACAACCCACTGGGTGACCTGTGTAAGGGTGTGGTTGAGCTCTCCAAATGCAGCGTTGGTGAGAACTCTGTCCTGCCCCACATGCTAAACATGTGCCACACACGCTACGCACACACTGCACACTGGCCATTTAACCAACACACTTCACAAAGGGGGCCGTCACCAGGATTTTACACAGACGATGGCTACTTTTGGCGGGACCAGGGATAGGCAGAAATAGACTAAAATAAATGCGTTTTATTACTAAATACAAAATGTTTATATGTCTATAAACTACAATCTAAATGGTTGAAGTGTAGGTTTCTTTGCAGGGGAGACAAAGGTATGATATAACTCACAGCAAAATGAGGCATGCAACCTGTATTACATATGAAATACGTACATGCATATATTTAATATTTCATATATTTCAAATGTGTATTTGCAATTGCATTCAAAACGCATGTAGTTGAATACATGCAAATATGTATTTCATGTACATGTAGTGGAAATACTGCCTGTCCATGCCTAAGTGGAACCAATAATAAAATGTAGCGAACTGGCCTGTTTGAATGCCCACAGCGAAGGCCCAGCATCCCAAGAACGGCATGTCGTACGTGCTCACGCTGCAGCTGAAGGACGACCCCAGCATGCTGCCCTTCGAAATCGCCACGGATACGGTGGAGGACCTGTTTGAGTGGAACCAGGTGGCGTGGGACGCTGCCCAGCGCGAGATGAACAAGCAGTACAAGGCCAGTGACCTCACTTCCTCCTTTGCCCTCACGGGCGCTTGCCTTTCTCTGCTCCCGCCTTCGTGTCGTTTCTGCCTTTCTTTGGCCACAGGAAGAACCAACCTGCATGCATTCATTTTATTTATTGATTTAACAGGGACAGTGTATGTTAATCGGTTCAGTTTTCATGTCAGTGCAAATGTGAGTTAGCTAGCATGCAAATTTTCATCAATAGTCTCCACGTTGGTGTAGTGGTAGCACTGTCACCACGCGAGGGTCCTCTTTGCAGCCTAAATGGAATGAAGCAGAAGCCGGGAAATAGCCTCTGTATATGGATTTATTGGAGACAGCCATATGAAAATAATTACACATCACCAGTCATGTTGTATGCAAGACGCAAAACTGTTTTCATATTTTTTTTATAAATCCGATCTAGTTTTATTAGCCTAGAAGCCCTAAACGTCGCAATCGCCGTGAGAGAATATTCAAATCCTGACGAATCAAGTCGCATGTTCTATCACTCACGGCCACTTTCCCAATGATATCCCCACCTTCTCTTCTGCAGACAAGGGGTCCGGGATGCCACTTCCTGTACCGTCTGGCAGAACCTTTTTCGGGAATGGTTATTTTCTTTTTTCATTTTTATCTCAGCTGTAATTCGCAATTGAGAGGAAGCATTTTAGCCCTGTTTATCCCCTGCCACATAGCGGCTTTTGAGCTAGGCTGCACACCGCTACTAACGCTCCAAGTAAGCACACGTTTATTTTCATGTTCATTCATAAGCATGAAGCTTAGAAAACCGCGTTGGCATGTGCGTTTTAAAGGAGGTGGCCTTGCCAAATATAGGTAATAAAATGGACGTGTGAGTATGGTAATTCATAAAGATGGAAATGCGCTTCCTAATATATGATCAAGTCTGATTTATCATACATTTACGCTCAGATCAGTGATATACACACGTTTGATGAATCACACGTGAGAATTTCGTATGCAAGTTGGATCCGTCAAATATACGCTCTTTTTACGACCATGTTGATAAATGAGGCCCAATGTATTCAAGCTTTTTTGGAAAACTTTGGATCGCAAGATTTACTTACATTTATCTGCAAAATTCATGTTTAATTGGGATAATTAGAACAGTTTATTGTTTCAGTAGGCAGGTAGTACTAGTAGCGAATGGCTCTGGATTTGACCACAATGCCGCTGCAATAAGACCAGGCAGAATGATTATCCAATCAGGAGCCAGGCACCTTCTCGTCTGTGCCTCTGGTCCAGCTGTAGTTGATCAGGATTGTTTCCACTTCCGCAACCCCTCAAGAGCTGGAATTTATTCTGGGAAGTGAATGCCCTCCTGACGGGAACTTTGTCTGACTTCCTCAGATCACCAAGCAGAAAGAAAACGAGAAGAAGGACGAGGTTGCGATTGAGATGTCTGAGATGGTGGTGTACTGCACGCCCCGCAGCAAAGACAAGGATTGCTTCGGTACGGCGTTCAGACAGCACCGCTCCCAACACACTGAACCCTGGTCAACACCCTAAACACACTCAACACTGGGGGCAACATTCAATGACACTGAAAATGTATTTGTTAACCTTTATTTTACAAGGAATACAAGGATTCAAATCTCTTTTAGAAGGCCATCTTGGCCAGGTCAGCAGCACCATAAGTTTCCAATAAAAACACAAAATGACACTTAAGACAGACAGCGAAATACATCAGACAGTGGTTTTACGGTGTTCAGTATACTACTCAGCAAGGCATGTGCATTCGTTGATCAAGTAGTCCTTAATCCTGTTTTTGTAATCTTATAAAATAGTGTAGTTTAACATGATATTTCAGCTCGCACAAGTATGAGGGTGCAGACTTTTTCACCAAAAACGGAGCTGGTTTGAGGAAAGACAGTTGATTTGTCCCCGTGACCGTAGGTTGAAGCTATTCATAGTTTGGGGAGTTGATAGGGAGCATAAATGTGGAGGAAGTTCTTTCAAGATGGCTTTATAAAGAAAACATTTACCAGTATTGCATTCTACGGTTGTATAAGGACGGCAAACCAACTTTCTTGTATAAGCTGCAGTGATGTTGTAATGGGGCGTGACGTGTGAGATGGGAGGAGCCAAATGCAGCAAGGGGATTCATTAAGCCCTTAGGCCACTAAGGCGGGATACCCGAAGATAAGGAAGGAGAGAAGACAATGAACACCACAACAAACGCTACTAACCGGCTCACTGTCACACGCCAATAAGAGCGCAAGGACAGGATACTGAACAGCCAGAAATAATACGCGCCGTGTCTCGGTAACGAGACACATAATAACGGGCGAGTAGCATAAAGACAAACATAAAACACAAACAAACACTGCAAAATAATATGATAGTATGAGGAGGCGAAAGGAACAGATCCAACGTTTCCAGGCTACTCTCAGACTCGCGCTCACACACAAACGTGTCCACAACATCGCCCAATCCTCCATATAGGAAGACATGCACCCAAAAGACGAACAGAACAGCAGTTCCGAACAAATCGTCAAACTCCATGAAAGGAGAAAGGCACCGAAAGGAACGAACAGGACAGGCAGTACCAGACATTTACCGGCTAGACCAAAGCGAGATTCATTGAAAATACACGCCCTGCCTCTCTATGATGAGGAAAATAACGAGGCGCACAGGAACAGAGATTTAACGTTCCATGGCGAGATTAATAGGCTCGCAGTCAAACGCAAACATGTCCAAAACATCGCCCGGTCTCCCTAAGAGACGAATTGCACCGAAGGGCGAACAGAAACACAGTTCCGAACAAAATCGCCCAAATCTCCATACACGGAGAAATAGCACAAAAGACGAAAGGACAGCTGCACCGAAACTGTCGGCTATCTGACTAACACAAGCACAAGCCCTGCCTCTCAGTAAGGGGAAATGTAACGAGGCGAACAGGAACAGAGATTTAACGTTCCATGGCTATTTAATTAGTTCGCAGTCTGAAGCAGAAAACAAAGAGGTAAACACCCGATCTCCCAGGAGAGAGAAACATTTTACAGGTGAGCCGACGGAGCACCGTCGTCCCATAACTTTACTATCCAAAAAGACTAACGCAAAAATAGCTCGACAGCCTCTAAATATAAACAAAAACCCTGAGTCACAACAAGGAGGAACGTAGTCCATGAGAAGGAGACAACACAGGGAACAAACGTACCGAAGCTACTAACTGGCTCACCGTAACCCGGAAATGAGTAGAAGCTAAAACGCCAGGTCTCTCAGTAAGAAAACCAATCAAAAGGCGAAAATGGACCAGAGAAACTGCTACTCTATACTTCTACGAGCTAAGAACTAAGTAGAAGGGAAACGCCTGATCTCCCTATGGGAAGACATGTGCCGAAGGGCGAACAGAACTACTGTTCTGAACAGAATCGCCCAAAACTCCATATACAGAGAAAAAGCACCAAAAGGCGAAATAGAGCAGAGATTTACGGTCCCAAACTTCTATGAGATAATCAACTACCAAGCCAGCAAGAAATAAGCCCTGCCTCAACAAAGAGACGTTAAAAATAGGTGAGTAACCAATAATAAAATTAATGAACAATTAATGTCGAAGCCCCAAACGAAGGAAACGGAAGGCTTAAGTATCTCTCAGGTGACTACACACAGGTGTAAACGCTTAACAGAAGCTCCGCCTACTCAGCAGGGCGGAGCAAGCATCTACCAAAAGGGCAGCGCCCTCGCGTGGCCACCGAGGAAAATGACCGCATAGGAAACAGGGTTCAAAACCATGACAGATGTGTACAAAAACTTGAGTCAGAGATAAATTGCAAGGCTGCATGATCTAATGAGTCAAACATTTTTATTTGCATGCATACAGTGGGGATGGAAAGTATTCGGGCAAAACACAATTTTTGTTGTTTTGGCTCTGTACTCCAGAACATTGGATTTGAAATGGAACAGTGGCTATGAGGTTAAAGTGAAGACGTTCAGCTGTAATTTGAGGGTTTTTACATCCATATCCAGATATGCAGTAGATATGGATGGATGACTCATTTTCCTATTGAACTCTATGGAAAAATAAGTAAGAGAAACAACCCTTAAACTGATCCATCCATATCTACTGCACATCTGGGAGCAGAGTGATGGTTTGAGGCTCGTTTGATACCTCAGACCCTTGATGACTTACAGCCATTTAACCAACCCTCTGATCCATACTGTTCTAGCGTAATTTACAGCTTAATCTAGTCCCCCCCCCCCCCCAATTCCCATATAGATCCATTCAAATGACGTTATAGTATCGCTTGTAAGAGCACCAGAAAATAAGATATCAGGAGTCTTTTGATGTTGTTGGGGCACAGACATCAGGAAGTCATGGCATAAAAAGGATATGCAATCAAATATGAAATATTATGACATTATTTAAGTTTATGTTAATTTGTCCAATTACTTTTCTTCCCCTAATATGGGGGGGGGGGGCTGTGTATAAAAAGGGCTACAATTGCTACACGGTTCACCCAATATGGATGTAAAAACCCTCAAATTAAAGCTGAAAGTCTGCACTTTAAACTCATAGTCACTGTTCCATTTAAAATCCAATGTTCTGGAGTACAGGGCCAAAACAACAAAAATTGTCTCTGCCTGAATACTCTGCCCAAAGACACAAAAAATTGTGTCTCTGCCACTATACAGATCCTTTCCAAAAAAATTGAATATCATGGAAAAGTTTTTTTTTTTTCCATAATTCCATTCAAAAAGTGAAACTTTCATAGATTACAGATTCATTACACACAAAATGAAATATTTCTAGCCTTTATTTGTTTCATTTTTCATAATTTTGGCTTACAGCTCCAGAAAACCCCCAAAACAGTATTTCAAGAAATTAGAATAGTGTGTCGAAAATCAGCATTTACTTCAGTTATTTCAGAGAATGAATGTTTTAGACTGAGTGTCACACTATCATCTAATTTACTCAAAACACCTGCAAAGTTTATCTCAGTATGGTTCAGTATGGGGAAGACTGCAGACTTGACAATTGGCCAGAAGACCATCATTGACACCCTCCAGAAGATGGGTAAGCCACAAAAGGTCATCGCTAAGGAGGCTGGCTGTTCACAGAGTGCAGTGTCCAAGCATATCAATAGAAAGTTTAGTGGAAGGGAAAAATGTGGCAGGAGAAGGTGCACAAGCAAAAGAGATGACCGTAGGTTTCAGTGGATTGTCAAGCAAAGACGATTCCAAAATTTGGCGGAGATGCAGAGGGAGTGGACTGAGGCTGGAGTCAGTGCTTCAAAAACCGCCACGTACAGACGTATCCGGGACATGGGCTACAACTGTCGGATTCCTCAAGTCAAGCCACTCCACTCATTCTCTGAAATAACTGAAGTAAATGCTGATTTTCGACACACTATTCTAATTTCTTGAAATACTGTTTTGGGAGTTTTCTGGAGCTGTAAGCCAAAATTATGAAAAATTAAACAAATAAAGGCTAGAAATATTTCACTTTGTGTGTAATGAATCTATAATCTATGAAAGTTTCAGATTTTGAATGGAATTATGGAAAAAAAAACAACTTTTCCATGATATTCTAATTTTTTGGAAAGGATCTGTATATAAAATCTCACCATAACCATAATCACAAATAAAAACATCACTTGAATTAATTGAGTTTTTACCCACACGTATGCATTGACCATGGAAAGAACACGCACACAAACACACTCACACGTGTGCACACACAGGCATGTGCATACACACAAACGCACATGAACGCGCGTGTGTACACAAGTTTCTGATTGGTCTGTTGCCTTCCCTCAGACACCTACACCTACAGGGAGATCCGCTCTTTCGTAGAGAACAAGGCTCCAGTGATGCGGGGCCGAGCGCAGGACTTCCTTAGGTACAACCGCAAGGCCCTGAGCCGTGTCTACCCCAAGGGCCAGCGAGTAGACTCCTCCAACTACGACCCTTACCCGCTCTGGCTCTGCGGCTGCCACATGGTGGCGCTAAACTTCCAAACTGGTGGTGAGTCTCCCTGCAGAAAGTTTAACTGTATGTGCAGGGAAACAGTGGCTGAATCCCAATCTGAGCCCTCGTGGACTCGTGGGACTTGCAGAATTTAATGACGAATTTCCAAGGGCAGGTAAGTCTGCATTGATGTGCGTAGAGGGTGCAAAAAGTCAGCATGAGAGCACTTGCCAAAAACATTTTCAAAATGGGACAGCCTAAGCCCTCACAGACTTAACGAAGACGCACCTTTGAGTCCACCAGTCTGCTAGGCCAGTGAATGGGATTCAGCCATTGTGTGCGTGTGGGTATTCTGTGAAATGTATAGCTGTGAGAGTTATGTACCTTAGTTGTGTGATGCCTTGTGTGTGTGTGTGTGTGAGAGAGAGGCTTTGAGTGTAGATTTTTTTTGCTGTGAGGGTTAAGCTGTGGGGTATCTGTGTGTGTGCAATGTCTTCTTGTGTGATCTCTGGCCGTGGTTTTACTGTTGTGTGAGTGGATGCTTTGGTGCTTCCTCAGACAAATGTATGCAGCTCAACAGCGCCCTCTTCGGTCTGAACGGACAGACAGGGTATGTGCTGCAGCCTGAGATGATGCGCTCAGACAGCTATGATCCGTACCCACAGCAGGACAAGAAGAAACCCAAATTTATCATCACAGTTCGAGTAAGGCCCCACCTACCCTTCTGTACAGACCCTGCCCACTGACTCCACCTACATATCCCTAGTCACTGGCCCCACCCACTTACAGTGCGTTATTACCCTGCTCACAAACCCACCCGCGGCCCCCCCTTCCCCGCCCCATACTGAAATATTTTATAGGGCGGCAGTGTAGTATAATGGTTAAGGAACTGGACTTGTAACTGAAAGGTAGCAGGTTCGATTCCCAGGTAGGACACTGCCGTTGTACCCTTGAGCAAGGTACTTAACCTGAATTGCTTCAGTATATATCCAGCTGTATGAATGGATAAATGTAATAAGAAGTTGTGTAAGTCGCTCTGGATGAGAGCGTCTGCTAAATGCCTATAATGTAATGTAATATACTGACTGCCTGTCCCAAGTTCATATTTCATATTACCATTGTTTCTCAAATTAACTACCTATGTAATGGCCTGATAGCTGTACATAACATGGCACATTTGTAGAGAACTCATGAACTCTGAACTGATAAGTCTGTTGCTGCTGTATTGCATCTCTGTGTTGCCTATTCATTTCTACGAAAGGAATAAAAAAATTGTTTGCAAGACATTGAGTGTAGGACTGGCTCTCTGGTGCCCCCTGCAGGTGATTGCAGCCAGGCACCTGCCCAAGTCAGGCCGGAGTATTGTTAGCCCCTTTGTGGAGATAGAGCTGTGTGGACTCAACACGGAGGATGGCAAGCTCAAGACCATCGTTCGACGTGAGGAAGAGAGTGGGGAATGGGGAGGGGTTACTACACTGTGTTCTGCTGTGTTTTCACTTTGCTGATGTGTGCTGTAATGTATTTACAATTTTTATTGGTGTGGGTGGTGCACTCCCGTCTCTCTTGTGCATGTGCGTGTGTGCGTGTGGTACACCCTTGTCATTCCTGTTTCCTGCATGTTTTCAGATGATAACGGCCTGAACCCAGTGTGGCCAGCCCCTCCAGAGCCGGCGCAGTTCATGGTTTATGAGCCAGAGTTGACCTTCCTGCGTTTCGTAGTCAATGAGGAGGACATGTTCTCTGACCCAAACTTCCTAGCCCAGGCAACCTTCCCAGTCAAAGGCATCCGGTCAGGTGAGAGATACTGCCAAACACACATACACACACACATACGCACACATGCACACAAGCATACATTGACCCAAAAAAACAGACATACTTGCATACCCTGCCACCCACCCACACACACTCACTTATCACCCCTTCCTTTCTTCCCAGGGTATCGATCGGTTCCACTGAAGAATGGTTTCAGTGAGAATATTGAGCTTGCATCCCTGCTGGTCTACATTGATCTGGAGCAGGTGGAGGTAGGTTTGGAGAGGCCCTGTGAGATGCGAGCATATATCTGAATCAGACTGGCCAGCCAAGCCGATCCAAACTGTCAGATTTTCCACATCAAAATAACGCTTAACAAATTAAATGGCTGTAAGGAGTTATGAGTTGTTTGAGTAGATCTGTCACATCTTTTAACTTTGGTCCCAAGATTTTACATGTTGAATCTCAGAGACCACAGCAGTGGGTAGCTGTGTTTTTAGAAAAACCTTTAGTAAATCGACCCCTCTACGTACAACTGTGTGCAAGATTAACCCTCATGTGATCTTGACATTTTATGACGGCTTTTATGTTTGGGGTCAAATTGACCCCAAAAGTTTAAACTGACACAAAACTATTGTAATAGAAAACTTTTGACACTTTCTGTTTCACCTTGTGTGTTTGTCCCAATTGACTAGCCTTTTATCCCTAAATATTAAAAATCTGTGATGAAATATCAAATTTTAGAGCCTGAGATCACCAGAATCACCCACAAAAAATCTGATAAAAAATTTAAAAGGTTTTATATGTGAGGGGATGGGATTGGAGGACCAGACGCGACCGTGAGGGAATCAAAAAGTTACCAACGTACGATAGATGATAGAACTCCGCGGACGGGGGAGAGAAATAAACAAACGGGAAAAAACTCCCGGCGTACAGCCAAAGAATAGCGACCCAGAAAAGTGGGAGAAAAGTTCTCAGACGCGAACAGTAAAGGGAGAAAAGAGCTTAAATAAAAGGCAAACGGAAACAAGGCGAACCCGAGGTACTATCTCAAAGAGAGACAGGGACAGGAAAACCAAGGAAGGAACTGAGTGAGAAGGAAAACTAAACTTCTTAAAAGAAAGAAAACTCCTAAACTCACTAAGGCAAGTCCCACGTATACTTTTAGCAATTAGCCAAAGGACAAGTGGTCGCCTGAACCCCATACCGTAGTTACCTGGCTTAGCGTGGCAAGAATGACACAAAAGCAACGAAACAGGAAATCGCTGCAGTTAAATAACTAGCTGACACCAGAACAGGTGAAATGAATGAGTGCCAGGTAGGCAGGAAAACACGGCAGGGGCGCCGTCCCACGGCACCGAAAGGAAACTTCCACAGAACAGAACTGGCGACAAAACCATGACACTATATTTTTATACATTTTATACAGCTACCCCACAAATGACCTCACACAACTCCTTTGCATGCAAAATTGGTACAAGACATATCATTATGTTTATTGCATGTTTACTATTTAATCCCAACAAATTAGGAAAAGACAGTGTCAAGATGAAAAAATAAGGTTAACTGGTTTTTAAGAGACGTAAAGAACTGAATTGGGTCAAATTGACCCCAAAGATAATATGAGGGTTAATAGTTGCTTTCTGTAGTATAAGGTGATATAATTGACTGGTATCTCTGTAGCATGTGTTAACAAGGACTAGAAACTGAGTGGGTTTGATTTGGTGAACTGGTGCGCCGTTACGCCCACAATGGTGATGCTCCCTGGCGAAGACGGGCGAAGGAGGGACTTTCTTGTTTATTTAAATCAAACAGGAACATAGCTCAACCAGATCGACCCAGCCATAATCGCTGCGAGGTCGTCATCATCATAACATTATGCTGCCAGGCGCATCGAGTCCTTTTAAATCGCACTCAATCAGTGCTAATCCGGTTAACCCGGTCCATGCCCGGGCGCTCTCTTAGTGGGTGGTGGGTGAGAGTGTGGAAAGCGATGTCACGTGCTGATGATGTCATTGTCTCTGTGATCCACACAGAAAGCAGAGGAGGAGCTGTACACGTCGTTCAACCAGCTGCGAAGGAAGCAGGAGGAGCTGAACAATGAGCTCTTCCTGTACGACAGCCACAGCGGCCTTCAGCGGTCCGCCCCGCCGCATCGCCGTGATGACCTCATCCAGGAGTTCAGGACCAATGAAAGCCAGTTGCACAAAATCCAGGACACCTGCAAACAGAAGTGAGTGCATGTCTGTGGAGGTGTGGGGCTGGGTTACTTTACATTAGAACAGCCTTAGTTCTCCATGAAAACAATCATTCAGAACTAGACCTTGAAAAACTAAATAAATCAAGAACTCTAAATAGCACTACACAGCACTTATTATTATTATTATTATTATAGTTTTAAGCAGGATATATATTGTAGGATTAAAATACACTGCAGGTCCTTCCAAGACAGTCCTCGTCTCTTCTCTACAGTCTACAGTGTAGTAATTTCCCTGATCTGTCTGTCTGTCTATCTGCAGGATGAAAGAGAAGAAGATGAATAGCAGGTTTTACTCATGAACCAGACTGCCTCCCTGCTCTGGCCCTCTTAGGCGCTCTCTCTCTCTCTCTCTCTCTCACTTGAATATTGTGCATTACTAGTGCAATCATATACGCCATATGATGCTCTGCTACAGACCTGCTCCCATTTCATATGCTGAAGCACACAATGTTCAGTAAGGACTCAATGAAGCAATGCATCTTTGTGCATGCGCCTAAAATCACTTTGTAGTCACTATTGTTTGTACTAAGTTTTATTGTGTGAGTTATTTGACACCATTTTGTTTTTTTAAATAAAAATAATTTTTTTTGTCTTTTCCTCCATTTGAATTTCTAGTCCTGTCTCATCACTGCAGTAGGTTGGACAAGAGAGCAGACAAGAATGCATTTACTCTGAAATGTGTTCTGCCAGCTGGCTTCTACTTTAAACAGCTGTCCACTGGCTGAGCTACGCAGTCATCAAGTCAGAGGAGAACATTTACGTACATACGTATATTAAGTACACATTTATATGTATGTAATCAGGACAATTACATACAGTGCACTCCAAAAGTGTTGTATGGATGTAAAAACCTTCAAATGAAAGCTGAAAGCCTGCACTTTACACCTCATAGTCACTGTTCCATTTCAAATCCAATGTGCTGGAGTACAGCCAAAACAACAAAAAATGTGTCACTGTCCTAACACTATTGGAGTGCACCGTCATTCTCAGGTTTGCACCAAAATGTGTGATTGGTTGTTTTCACAAAAGACCAGTAGAATTTACACTTTATGGGTCTCATTCATGAAACGTTCCACGTGCATACATTTACGTAAAAAAAAAAAGGTTCATACAAAACCCTTTCACCGGATTCATCAAACCATGTGGAAAGGGAGCTTTGTTCGTATTCACGTGCGTATGTTCATACATTCCGATACAGTAGCGAGTACCAACTGAACTGCCCCGCGGAATGAAGCTGTCGTGGGTCCCACCAGGCCACGGCGTTGAACAACACACATTTCGTATCACATATGAGCTGCACATTGATGGAGTGATAGCCCTTTCTATCCATTTATGCAAACACATCATCGGATGGAGCCTTGATGCGCGTGTGTGCAGACTGTGGTACTAATAACATTGGGCAGGTTGTCAATTTTGTAAAAACCCCACTTTCTTGTGAATAGAAAAAAAAAATATATATATATTATAATTGACATTCAGAAGCTACATTTAGTGCCATTTTGAATTAAAAAATGCGATAGGCCCGGTTCTGAGCAGATGTAGCCTAAAGTCTGTTCGTACGTAGCCTATGAACAAATCTCAGATATACAAAAACTTTGATGAATGCCAAAATACAAACAAAATTGCTAATGCGAACGATATTAGTGCAATATTGGTCATCCCTTTCTGGTGAATTGTGACAACAGCTTGGAATTTAACAAAACTTTTTTGACTTTGATATTACTGGTAGCCTATACTCTCTATGGCCTGGGAGTGTTATCCAGGTCTAGGTCATTGCTGCTCAAATAAGTGGATGCACTTATGTACTCTAACTCGCTCTGGATAACGGTGCTGGTTAAAAGCTTGTAATGTAATGGTGAAGTAGGTGGAGGAGGTGTTGAGAGGACTGGATACACCTCCATTGGGTTCACACCATGTAAACATTTATACTGGGCAGAAGCACAGATCACACTGAAAGTCAAACCGTAGACCAGGGATCTCTAACTCCAGTCCAGAGGTGTGTCCTGGGGCCAGAAAGTAAAGGTCCTGCCATGTTTTACATCCACCTGTGAACTCAGCCAGCTGATTTCCCTAATTAGTTCTACCTCCTGCCTGACGAATTGTGCTAATTAGCAAATGCAGGTGATTGGAACAAAAAACTGGGGATGACTTTTACTTTCTAATACTGTTACACCTCTGCTCCAGTCTTAGAAGGCTGCAGTGTTTGCATGTTTCATGTTTCTTACAAGTGTGTGGGTTTGTAGCTGACGATTGTGAAGAGTTACAGTTCTGTAAAAAAGAATAGCAGTACAACATCAGTAACCTGATGAACCACTGTTATTAGTAGTAGTGATATTTCTGCATGGCAAATAATTTACTTGTAGATGTAGTAGTGTAATAGAAAAACAACAGACCCAACTGTCATGACATGCATGCTGCTTGTTCTGAGTAATTGACTCATTCATTGAAAGGGGCGTGTTAAAAATAATAGCAGTGTGGAGTTTAATTAGAGAATTCATTCATTCTGTGAAAAAACAGTGTCATTAATTGTCCTTTATTAAGGAAGAAGGGAAGCAAATGTTTCACACATTGTTCCGGGCGGAAGGGTATGTTTTTGGTGGTGTGGGTGAGTTTGTTTGTTTGTTTGTTTGTGGGCAGGACTACGTAAAAACTACCAGACCAATTTGTGTGTAGTATAGTATGTATGTGTAGTATGGGCCAAGGACGAACCCATTACATTTTGGAGCGGATTTGATCAGTGGTTTTCGAAATAATAAATATATACGCGTTTACAATGTTTTGCAATGGGGGCGCCGCCATGTGATTTTGACCACTAGATTATGCCCCGGAGCATGAATAGTTTGCTCTTTCAGAAAAACTACATCTAGTCTGCTGGATACAACAGGAACAGCTCTACGTTTGACATTCGAGGAAAATATATGGTAATAACCATATTATTTCTGAAAATCGTAACTAGTATTACGCTACATGTTTCTGTTCACGTGAAGTGGTCCCTTTCTCTGTGTTATTGGTAGCCTAGCCTATTTGGGTAGTTGATATAACTGACTATTCGGGGGAGTATTCCAGAAAGCGGGTTTAGTGAAAATTTTGAGTTTGCTAACCCTGAGATTAATTGAATTCAATCTCAGGGTTAGCAAACTCAGAGATTCCAGTAAACCCGTTTTCTGACATACCCCCCGATGTGATTGACCAGCGGAGTTCCGGTTAACGGATAGGCTATAGAAGTTCTTTCACCTATCTAACTAGCATTCTATCACGACGCTGAAGTTGGCTCCCGATTCGCAGCTCCCGATTCGGAATTGCCGGTCCACCTTAAATCGGTCGCGAAAAGCGATTGTATGCTTTCACGGTCATCCTTCCGCTTTTTTCTCCACTAAATCTAATTGGCTCAACATTCTGACAGCCTAGTTGTGTATATATATATATATATATATTTTTTTTTTTTTGGGTACTGCACCGTTTTGAAATAATCACACACCAAACTTCCTTGTCCACCAATGTAAATTACTGAAAAAGGTGAAATTTTGAATAGGATTTTCTTGCCAATTTTAGAACGTCTCAAACTTTTGACACTGCGGTATGAGAGAAGAGGTCCTCCACCACATCTGACTCGAGTTGGGTGAAATATTACTGTAGCATTTTGAAATAATCCCTCTTCAAACTTTCTATGTAATCCAATGTAAATCGACTGAAAAAGGTGATATTTTGAATAGGATTTTCTTGCCAATTTTAGAACGTCTCAAACTTTTGACACTGCGGTATGAGAGAAGAGGTCCTCCCCTATATCTGACCCGAGTTGGGTGAAATATTACTGTAGCATTTTGAAATAATCCCACTTCAAACTTTCTATGTAATCCAATGTAAATCGACTGAAAAAGGTGATATTTTGAATAGGAATTTCTTTCCTATTTTAGAAGGTGTCAAACTTTTGACACTTGGATATGACAGACAAACGAGGTTCTATTTCATATCGGTCAACACGCCACACTATGGGGCATCCTCGCCGAGAGGAAGAGCTGCTGGGAAACTGAATAGCAAATTAACCACCACTACGGGCGGAACCACGTCACGCCATAAATATGGCGCTTGTACGCCGCCCGGCCTCTTTTGCCAACTTGAGGGCACTTGCCATCCTGAGGGTGCAAGGTTCCCCGCCTGACCATGGTATTGGTCACAGAATACCAAATAACGTTGGGCGCAGTATGTAGTGGGGTACCAGGACCGCAGGTCATTGCATTATTGCGAATCCTGTAAAAAACAAAATGCACTATTGGTTGCTGTTCTTACCAGAAGAGCAAGCTCAAGTGGGAAACGTGGAAAATAACCACTGGGTGATAGAAACCCTAAATCATCACAAAATTACATACAAGGTTGCTCCGCTGCCCTGAGGACAGAGGAGGCAACTGATGCCGATGACGCTACGTCCAGGTGATAAAACCTGTTGAAAGTGAGTGATGAGGCCCAGCCCGCTGCTGCACAAATGTCAGCAATTGTGGCGCCACGTAGTAAGGCCCAGGAGGTAGCTACACCCTGAGTGGAGTGAGCTACCACGCCTGTGGGAGGGGATGCGTCAGAACTGCTGTACGCCATGGAACCGTCTCTATGATCCAGAGGGCCGCGCGCTGTACAAAGCCCCTCATAGCCCCTCCAAAACAATAAAAGGATTTTTGGTCTTCCTCACTGCTCTTGTGCAGGAGATATAAGACCGTAGAGCCCGGGCGGGGCACAGTGAGTGCAGCCTGGCTTCTTCAGGGGTCTCGTGGGGAGGATGGTGAAACGGCTCCAACACCATAGACAGAGATGTACGACCGCGAGAGGGCCTTAGGCCGAAACACAAGGTTAAGAAGCAGAAAGACCAATGAGCTACTGTCACCCAACCGCATACAGGAGGGTTTTACTGACAGTGCATGCAGCTCGCTCTCACGCCTCGCGGAGGCGATAGCGAGCAGGAAGGCAGTCTTCAAGGTTAGACTGAGTCCGTCCAGCTCGAAGGGCGGCTCAGTGAGTGGATTCAAAGCCAGTTGTAAGTCCCACGAAGGGACTAAGTTAGACCTGGGTGGGCAAAGCCACCTGGCTCCTCAGGGAAACTGGCTGGCGGGGGGTGAGATCCCACCATCAGGCCCTCAATACGCTCATGGCTGTCAAATATGGCTGCCAGATAACACCTTAGCGTGGACTCCACTAGCCCCTCTTTGAAGAGGGACTGGAGGAATGCCAAAACGACTGAACTGTCATAATTGGGTAAACCCATTATTGTGGTACCAGCAGCTAACATCTGCCCACTTCCCAGTGTAGAGCTCCCTCGTAGATGGGGCTTTGATGCCTGAAATGTTTCCAGTACTGCTGGCCCCAGGCCCTGTGGCCACTCCCATCTAGGTGCCAAGCAGGTCATACAACTGTGGATTTGGTTGCCATAGCAGGCCTGCGGCAGCAAATCCGCTCTGGTTGGGAGGCGCGACGGGGTGCCCACTAGCAACTCCCTAAATGAACTGCACTGTCTGGGTGCAGGCACCATTTCCCCGCTCTCAGGCCACCCCTGGACAGCCTATCGGCTTCCACATTGATTGTGCCCAGTACATGTACTGCCTTCAGGGACATACCCTAAGCCTGTGCCCACAGCAGGAGTTGACATGCTTTGCATGTCGAGTTGGAGACCAAAGCCCACCTTGTTGGTTGAGGTAGGAGACTACAGTGGAATTGTCTGTCCAGACGAGAACCTGTCTGTGTCGGACCACTGAGAGGAATGGGTCAATGCCTGATGCACTGCCTCCGTTTATGGCTGGTTGATGTGCTTCCCGACCCATGAGTGGCTCCACAACCCTTGTAGGGAATGACCCTCTCCGACCGCTCCCAGCCAGTCTTGGAGGCGTCCATGGTGGTTGTCACCCTAGGTAACACACTGGGTAAATAGGGAGGAGTCCCCGCCTGTCCTCGTGCGGGCTTACTCCCTGTGCTGCCGCCCAACGCTGTAATGGACATGTATGCAGCAGCCCAAGTGGCACCACCTGGGCCGCTGAAGCCATCAAGCCAAGCAACCTCCGGTTAATGTTTACTGTCACCTGCCGCGCTGCAGCAAAGTGGGACAGACTGTCCATCAAAAACATGCCGCCTCTCTGGGTCAGAGGTGCCTGCATGGACATTGAGACCAAAACCGGGCCCACAAAAACCCTCTCTCTGGAGGGGGTGAGGTGGCTCTTTTCCCCTGTTCAGGGTCAGGCCCAAGCTAGCTAAGTGGGCCAGTACTGACCTTGTATCCCTTCTGGCTTGCTCCTCTGAAGGATCGCAGATTAGCCAGTCGTCCAGGTAGTTCACAATGCGAATCCCTTAGTGACAGAGTGGGATCAGCGTGTCTCCTTGCACTTCATAAAAAGTGTGTGGGGCCAGGGCTAGGCCAAAGGAGAAGACCGAGTGATCGTACCCTTTGCCTTGGAAGGAAAAGCAGAGGTACTTCCGGTGATCCCGGTGTATGGGGATATGGAAGTATACATCCGGCAGGGCCACAGAAGTGAACCAATCGCTGTCTCCCACCAGTAGGGGGAGACTGGAACGGCGGAGCATGTGGAAGGGCAGGCGCTTTAGGAAGCAGTTGAGCCCTCTCCGGCCTAAGATGGGGCGGAAGCCCATCCATCTCAGGTGCCGGGAAATACGTAAAATAAATCCCATTGCCACCTAGGGCAGGGATGTTATTGCTCCCTTTTCAGAAACACCAGAATCTCATCTAGGAGAGTTCACGCAGTAGACAGTTTCTCCTGATTTGGGATAACCCCGGCGGGGCGTGTGAACTGGAGCTTGTACCCCGACTCCAAGGTGCTGAGCACTGAAGGACGTTGGGTACGTAGGCGCCATAGCAGGGTTACTGGGGGTAGCGGAGAACATATCCTGCGGAAATCCCTCCAACACACCACAGGCAGTGTAGTGTCGGCTACCAAGCAGAGGCCTAGTAGGCTGGCGCAGGTGGCTAGCAGTAGGCCCGAATCAGTAGCACTGAAGGGCCGCCAGAGACCGCTAAAACCTCAGGTAGCGTGTGTCCACTGACACAGAGGCTACTTCCGGCTTGTCCCTTTTCCCTTTCTTAGTAACAACAAGGAGAAAGAAAATTCAATGCCTCAACAGGACAAAATACAATCAGAAGATCTACTTCCCGATCTACTTCTGCAAGGAAAAAAGGCAGTGAACTGCCTAACAAAAGGTAACAACTCTACAGAGTAATGGTAGCCAAACAAACCGTGATTCCATGTTGCTGGGGAGGGAAAGCCCCAGAAAGCATACTCCGTTCAGGACGTAGCTCCGGGCAATAGGGAGAGGCAAGAAATTATAAAAGGTACCATACAAACCAGTCTCAGCTCAAACTGAGACAAAAAAAGGCCGGATGGCGTACAAGCGCCATATTTATGGCGTGACGTGGTTCCTCCCGTAGTGGTGGTTAATTTGCTATTCAGTCTCCTCCCATACCATGCCGTATTGAACAATATGAAATAGAACCTTCTTCCTCTCTCATATCCAAGTGTCAAAAGTTTGAGACGGCAAGAAATTCTGATTCAAAATTCAAAATTTTTTTCAGTAGATTGACATTGGATTACATAGAAAGTTTGAAGAGGGATTATTTGAAAATGCTACATTTATATTTCACCCAACTCGGGTCAGATATAGGGGAGAACCTCTTCTCTCATACCCAAGTGTCAGAAGTTTGAGACGTTCTAAAATTGGCAAGAAAATCCTATTCAAAATATCACCTTTTTCAGTCGATTTACATTGGATTACATAGAAAGTTTGAAGTGGGATTATTTCAAAATGCTACAGTAATATTTCACCCAACTCGGGTCAGATATAGAGGAGGACCTCTTCTCTCATACCCAAGTGTCAAAAGTTTGAGAAGTTTTAAAATTGGCAAGAAAATCCTATTCAAAATATCACATTTTTCAGTAGATTTACATTGGATTACATAGAAAGTTTGAAGTGGGATTATTTCAAAATGCTACAGTAATATTTCACCCAACTCGGGTCAGATGTGCTGGAGGACCTCTTCTCTCATAACCAAGTGTCAAAAGTTTGAGACGTTCTAAAATTGGCAAGAAAATCCTATTCAAAATATCACCTTTTTCAGTCGATTTACATTGGATTACATAGAACGTTTGAAGTGGGATTATTTCAAAATGCTACAGTAATATTTCACCCAACTCAGGTCAGATATAGGGGAGGACCTCTTCTCTCATACTCAAGTGTAAAAAGTTTGAGACGTTCTAAAATTGGCAAGAAATCCTATTCAAAATATCACCTTTTTCAGTCGATTTACATTGGATTACATAGAAAGTTTGAAGTGGGATTATTTCAAAATGCTACAGTAATATTTCACCCAACTCAGGTCAGATATAGTGGAGGACCTCTTCTCTCATACCCAAGTGTCAAAAGTTTGAGACGTTCTAAAATTGGCAAGAAAATCCTATTCAAAATGTCACCTTTTTCAGTCGATTTACATTGGATTACATAGAAAGTTTGAAGAGGGATTATTTGAAAATGCTACAGTAATATTTCACCCAACTTGGGTCAGATATAGTGGAGGACCTCTTCTCTCATACCCATGTGAAAAGTTTGAGACGTTCTAAAATTGGCAAGAAAATCCTATTCAAAATTTCACCTTTTTCAGTAATTTACATTGGTGGACAAGGAAGTTTGGAGTGCGATTATTTCAAAACGGTGCAGTATCCAAAAAAAAAAAAAAATAAATTAAAAAAAATAAATATATATATATATATATAAAAGCGGAAGGATGACCGTGAAAGCATACAATCGCCTGTCGCGACCGATTTAAGGTGGACCGGCAATTCCGAATCGGGAGCTGCGCCAACCCATACATACTCTGTCTGCCCATGGTATGAGCTTCCCCTGCAGAGTCCGTAGTAAAAGCACTTCAATAATCCCAACAAATCTTCAAAACGAATTCCAACTGCTTATCAATGTATACCTGATTTTACGGTACATGCATCAACATGCAGCATGGGCGGAGGGATGCGCTCTCTTCTAAATTGCTAAGTAAAATGGGCTGTTCCAAACATTGTTCGGAGGAACAACGTAATTTGATTAAAAAGTTGATTGGAGAGGGGAAAACGTATAAAGAAGTGCAGCAAATTATAGGATGCTCAGCTAAAATGATCTCAAATGCTTTAAAATGGCAACAAAAACCTGAAAAACGCAGAAGAAAACGAGCAACTACTGTTAAAACGGATCGAAGAATAGTTAGAATGGCAAAGATTCAGCCAATCGTCACCTCCAGAAAGATGATCTAAAATTACCTGTAAGTGCTGTTACAGTCAGAAGACGTTTGATCGAAGCTAAGCTATCAGCAAGAAGCCCCCGTAAAGCACCATTGTTGAAAAAACGGCATGTACAGAATCGGTTAAAATTTGCCAAGGAACACATCGATTGGCCCAAAGAGAAATGGCGTAACATTCTGTGGGCTGATGAGAGTAAAATTGTTCTTTCGGGGTCTAGTGGTCATCGACAGTACGTCAGACGACCCCCGGGTACTGAATTCAAGCCACAGTACACTGTGAAGACAGTGAAGCATGGTGGCGTAAAAATCATGGTATGGGGATGTTTTTCATACTACGTTGTTGGGCCTATTTATCGTATACCAGGGATCATGGATCAGTTTGAATACATCAAGATACTTGAAGAGATTATGTTGCCGTATGCCGAAGAGGAAATGCCCCTGAAATGGGTGTTTCAACAAGACAACAACCCCAAACACACGAGTAAGTGAGCAACATCTTGGTTCCAGACAAGAAGAATTGAGGTAATGGAGTGGCCAGCTCAATCCCCCGACCTCAACCCCATTGAAAACTTTTGGGGTGACATTAAAAATGCAGTTTCTGAAGCAGAACCCAAAAATTCACAGGAACTGTGGAATGTAGTTTGTTCATCCTGGGCTGAAATACCTGTTTCTCGGTGCCAGAAGTTGGTTGACTCGATGCAACGCAGATGTGCAGCAGTTATCAAAAACAATGGTTATGCAACTAAATATCAGTTCAGTAATTTAAAGTGAAGTTAAATCTTGAAAAATTTCTTCAGTTTATACAGTAAGTGTTTGAGTTTGAAGAGAAAAATGTCGACACTGCTATTTTTTTGAACAGATTAATATTCCTTTTCTTTGCTTCCTGTAAAAAACGCAGACTTAATAAAATTTGTTTATGCTTTGATTTGGAATTGAATGTGTAATGTTTCCACTACATTTGAAATATGGAACTAAAAGCTATTAAAAAATATTTGCACTTTATTTACTTTTTTAACGCACTGCTATTTATTTGAACACAACTGTATATTCCCAAGCATCAAAATTTAACAAAAAGGGCACAGACCTTGGATATTGGTTAAATGGGTCTGGCATACATTTACTTGCTTGACTGTAAAGGAAAAAAAAAATATATTAAAAAAAAGTAGAAACGGGCCGTGCTAAGCAAAGATCAAGCTTTTATTTGATCAATAAAGGTGTGGCTGTGCTAGTTTGATGGTTGTTTGGGGTGTTCACAGCCAGCATTTTTAACCTGGTGAGACATTACAGTCAATCAAATCCCAGCCCTGACAAGCAGTGTACCTCACTAAGTGCTTATGCAACAAAGTCACTCAAGCCAATCATGGTCAGCTGTGGATGATCCATTATTGGACATCTGAAGTCCACGTGCTTTTCCCTCTAAACACCTAGGGCCGTATCTTACACCCGGCGCTAACCCAAATGCAAGTGTCTTTGCTATCTTACACCCGGCGCAGGGTTCATTATAACGCCTAGCGCTCACGTCGTTTAAATACCATGTATTCTCGCGCCCGTTGCAAGTGAACTGGGCGTGTTGGTCTTAAGATGAGGAGTGGCCAGGATCATTTTTGGCGTATTGCTATCTTGAGCCAGCAGAAAGCGCTTGCGCTAAAACCACCACAAACCTGGTCTAAAGTCATGTCGCAATTGTTTACGTTATCTTAACAGAGCATATAAGTGCTTCTACATAGGCGTGTGCACAATGCGCGTACACCCTCCTGTCTGTTACACCCAGGGGCGTGCACAAGCATGACTAAAAATATCAAGATTACAATCTTCTGTTATGGGACAATGGCTATCCATTAAAAATGTTGCTGATAACACCTATATCAAGCCTAATGCGCGAATTGTCATTTACACCTGCAATAGACGAAAATGCCCTTCAGATGTCATTAGCCTACAATACAGCTCTGTTAATCAACCTACAGCCTGTAAGTAAATATAATGGTTTTGACTGAATAAAGTTCAAATCCTTGTCCAGTGAATATTGCATGTATTGTTTTTCAAATAGCCTAGGCTACATTCCCCGGGATTCGCTGTGCATAAGGTTTTTTCCATAGCCTACGGTTAAAAAATGGAGATAAATTTCACCATGTTAACTGAATTTTAGCCTTAGTCTTCGTCCTTCATATTTTCAGGTCTGTTTCGCCTGCATGCTTTAAATTGCACTTTTCACAGTCTTCCCAGGAAAGTGGACTTGTTTTTAAAGCATTAGCTGCTAGTAAAACACATTTCTATATATTGTTTTATAATAGCCTAAAGACATTATAAAACAAGGGAAAATATGCGTGGACCTCTGGGTTGCCAACCTGACAGCTTTATTATATTTAGTGTCATCAGGAAGGCAACATAACAGTATTTGTGTTATTAATCAATATTAGAATGCAGGTAATGAACTTCGGATGAAGCTTGAACTTCGAGAACTGCATGAGAACAGCCTCATGGAATTGATGTTTGACAATGTTTTATTGCATACTCAAACAAAATTTGTTAAACAAGCAGGCTAATTTGGCGTTTTCTAAGGTGAGACGGAAGCCATTGGTAGCTTATTCTCAGCTGTTGCAGGTGCTTTTAACGAAATTTAGCCGCATATATTTTGTATTATAACAGCACTGTCGGGAATTACCGAGAACTCATAATTGTTAGTCCGAATAATATTGATCATACTATTGATCCATATAGCCTATTCCTTGCTTGCACTAAACACGCACGCACATGTCTTTTTCGCCATCATATAAGCAATCCGCCAAGGTGGAAAAGCAGGCTTTTAAAGGGAATGGGATATGACATTTTGATTTGTTTATTGCATGTCACGCCCAAGACACACCTATAATTAATGAAGAGACTAGGTTCAGCCCATTTGCACGTTGCGCCGTGTTTAGCGCTCAAAAAACACGGTCAAAATGGCAAAAGTGGACTTGGACACGCCCTAAATGCGCTTAGATCAAGTACTAAGATCGCCAAGATAGGGACCCTAGACATTTAAGTAGAGTGAAAGTTAATTTTGCAGTTGGTTTAATGGTTTGTGTAAGGCTATATTCTTTTATTCTTTTGCGGTGAATAACTTTGGCAGGATTCAAGAAAAATTTGTCCTTAACTTGGACTTACAAAATAAGCAAGCATTTCCTTCTCTTCACACAGTTTTGGCCATTAAATTCTGGCGATTGCTGGACTCACAAAACTGTTTGTGGAGAAAAGAGGAAAAGATAAAATGCCCGCTATTACTTGCAAGGTCAAAGCCAAGGATAAAAAGTGATTGAATTCTGGCCATTACCTGTTTCAGTCCAATAGATGCAATCAAATAATGGCAGCAGGACACAGGCATGAAACATATTCACAGACCATTTATTTCGCTTGAAATTATTTTTCACACCGCTTATTTTCCCCTCTTCTTCCCTCCATCTCCTTGCTGTCTTTCTTCTGTCTTTTCCCGACGATGGCAGTCACAGAACGAAGGCGGCGGCAGTGGCTGCCGGGAGAGACTCGACTGGTGTCTTTGCTGACAATCTTTACAAAATTTGTCTGTTTTTTTTTTTTTCCACACACACAGCTTTGCTGGGAGGGGGGGCGGGGCTGACGGGGAGGGGGCAGGGCCACAGCCCCACACATTAAGACACGAGTCCACCCAGCGACACTTCGGGTAACAGAAAAGCCGAAGTCAGAGAGGAACGAATTCACTCTGATAAAGGGAATTGGAGAGGACTGACAGGGCATAGAGGGATTAAATGAAGGAGATCCACAGGTTAGGTACAGCAAACAGACCAAAGGAAAAAAACAAACATTTTATCTGTTGTACTGAAATGGGGGAGAAAAAAAAACAAAAAAAAAAAACCTCTCAGCATCCTCCCTTATGTTGGCTGAAGAGAAACCTTCTTTGAAGTGTTCAAAGCAGAGGAACTAAACACCCACCAACGTACACATGGGGGATGTCTGCTAGTGTGGTCAAACAGCAATGTAAATATGCGTGGTGTAAATCACCAATGACAGAAGGATTCCGGAAAAGAGTCCTTGCTTAGGAAACAGTATTTGTCTACTGGGTATGTGTATGTGTACACAAAACAGAAATTAATTTCTCTTGCCGATGTGCGTGTGTTGGTGTAATACCTACACAATGCTAATGTTACAGACAAACAGCTTCTCCCATCATTGGGCATATAATCTAGAACATGTGTACTTCATTACACACACACAAACGTGCACGCACGCACGCGCATAAATGTACACTGTTACCCCAAACAGTCTCTGTAAGAAGCTGTACCTGCAGGTGTCATTTGACTCCACACTTGACAGCAACATTATAAAATTAAAACATAACAGATGTACATTATTATTATTATTATGTACATAATGATGTACATGCAAAAGCACAAGCAACAATCAGACTGAAGTAATAAAATCAAACCATTAGAACAAAAGATTAAAAAGATTGAACAGCAGAAGCACAGTAACAGCTGAAGGGTAATTACAGTGCACTTGCCGTGTTAAACACACACACACACACACGCACACACTTGTGCTGCATACGCATACAAACACACACACACCCTGAAGATGAAGGCAACAGCTATCTCCTGTAGAAGGAGAAAGGGAAAATATATACATTTATATTTATACATTTATATACACATGATATATGTATATAAAAAGCGTATACAATAAATGAAAAAAGTTTGGTCTTGACTGATTACAGAGAAAATTACTGCTTCTTCCTCTGTTCCTCAGACCTTTGATTTTTCTTGTTAGTCACCGGACAGCCAATCAGAGAAAAGGCTCACGCTAAATTGGCCAATCGGAAAAGAATTGCACGTTGAAGACATGACTATGCAGTACTTGTGAGCAAAGTTTCCACAGACTAACCAGGGAAAAAAAGAAAAAGAGAGGGAGAGATAAAGTAGAGTGAGAGAAATACAGAATTAAAAGGTAGTACCAGACCACCTCCAACACAACCCTTTTAAATACGGGGGGAGATTTATGTACACTGGAAATAAAACAATTTTTTCAGAAAGAAAAAAAAATCCTCTCAAATGTATGTTAGCCGGCTGGGCAGAACACCCGATTTCAGATGAAAAAATGTCAAAACGAGAATATTGTATTTATATAAACACACAGTATATGAAAGCGGAGATGCCTGGAAAAATATGTTCATTCAAGTCAATAAAAACTGATGGAAACAGTGGGAGAGGGAAGGACACAGACAGACACAGTATTTTACTACGGTGGCATACGCCTTGAGTGGAACTTTAGCCACTGGACAACCTGAACAAATGAGACTGGCATCCAGCTCGGGGGGGCATGAGCGTTAAATTCTCCGAATTCTCAATTCGCTTGGTTCAAATTGAAATATTCTCTTTTGAAAATGACATTGCCGTTGTAACAAGGACTCATATGTGGCTTTTCCAGCCTCACTGGTTACGGCAGTCCTTACGACATAAGACCCCTAACAAACAAAAGAGTCCAAAGCTTCCTCCGAACAGGAACAAATGGAGGAAGCACAATCCCCAGTCTGACGCTCTGTTCCGTTTGGACTCCACGGAGCTCTGGGAGAGCTCAGGTCAAAGGTCAGAGGGAGGGAGAGGGCCTCAGGTCAAAGGTCAGAGGTCAGAGGTTGCGGACAAAGGAGGAGTAGACCACTCGCAAAAACCCAAACATGTACTTGACACAGCTCACTGCAGAGACGCCTTTTAGGTGAAGTCACAAGAAAGACGGGCCTGGTGTCAGCATGATATCACAGGTTCCTGGCGTGGCCATGATGTCATAAGATCCTGCTTTTGGGGATGACATCATAAGGTCCTGGGATGATAAAGATTTGTGTGGTTGTGATGATGTCACAGGGTCCTGTTGTGAGGATGACATCATAAGGTCCTGGTGTCAGGTATGATGTCAGTCTATCCTAGTATGGGGATGATGTCATAAGGTCCTGGTTTGTTTTGGATGATGTGAGAAGGTCCTAGCGTGGTGATAATGTAATAGGTGTGCCATCACCACGCCTCGGTGTAGCGAACGTCCACTTCTTTCAGATTGGGCAGCTTTGCCTGTGAGGGTGGGGGGGGGGTGGAAAGGAAAAAAAACAAAAAGCAAAAGAACGTGGTCAAAAAAAGGTTGAAAAAAATGGAGTGAGCGGGAATGAAAATTAAAGAAAAAGGATTTGGAGAAGTTTAAACCCTACCACACTACCACATAAAAGTAGATAGTGCCTGTTAATTTAATTTAAAATTCACCAGCACAGAACACCGCTTTACTTTTAAAACCATGTACGAGAAAAATTATCATTTTTAATGGGTATCTTTAAAGAACCAAAGAAAACAAACACTATTATATTAATATAATTTTATCCAGCTGAAATGTTTTTTTATTATTATTAGTATTGTTATTATTATTTATCCTGAAAACCACTGCAGGAGGTTCTCATATACTAGAAATTTTTCATACTGCACACTACAGGATGATTCGGTATTGGTCTCTGAATTCAGAAATGAATTCATGTGAATATCCATACAGAACAGATGTGTTCTAAAATGACATACTTTACTGTTTGTTAATTTGGAAAAAGTGAGCAAACATCTTTGTTTTTTGTCTTAATGAACACTAAATGTAAGAAAGAAATGTGAATCTAAAGGGTCTTGAAAATACAAACAGCCTGTTGCTGATGTCACATTAATTTATTACATTCATGTTATTTAACAGAAAAATGCTCTATCACTGATATCCCCATTGCAAATGGAACCTTGGGAATCTTAAAGGAATTTTGGACATAATGTCTCAATTACCACTTACCCATGATGTAGTTGATTGATGGACCATTTTCAGATAATTCCATGCTGTCCCTTCTTTTGGACATACACACGTTGCTAATGCTAGCATAACACTATGGCAACCGGTAGCATCCACTACCAAACGCACTTAAACACTCCACAGTGCACCCAAAGCAAATAAAATACGACGACAGTCTATCGGGGTTATTTTGAGTGTTTATACCATAATTTTTGAAGTCAAACTATCGTTGAATCCTTTACTTTGTGCTGACCTATATTCTCTGTGGAAATACGGCGGCGGAGCGAACGTGGCCATTGTAAGTATCGATCCGCCGCCGTACTTCCACAGAGAATATAGGTCAGCACAAAGTAAAGGATGCAACGATAGTTTGACTTCAAAAATGATGGTATAAACACTCAAAATAAAATACGACGACAGTCTATCGGGGTTATTTGCTTTGGGTGCACTGTGGAGTGTAAGTGCGTTTGGTAGTGGATGCTACCGGTTACCATAGTGTTATGCTAGCATTAGCAACGTGTGTATGTCCAAAAGAAGGGACAGCATGGAATTAGCTGAAAAAGGTTTCCATCAATCGACTACATCATGGGTAAGTTGTAATTGAGACTGTCCAAAATTCCGAACTAACCCTTTAAGGTCACATGCAAGGGTTTGAGTGACGGGAGAGGGAGGGGGACTCACCTTGAGGTCCTCGTAGGTGTCGGCAGAGAGTTTAGTGCTGTTCATATTCAGGCTGCACAGGCTTTTCATAGCTGCAAGAGACAAGCACACACATGCAGTTACTACAGGCACACATACATACACACAGCCATGGTTACCCACACATGCGCGCGCGTGTGCGTGCGTGCACACACACACACATGTACATGCATACACAGTTACCACACACATAGTTATCACTGTGGACCAGGACTATATTAAAGTTGCGTAGTATCATGTTGAGGATGGAAGCTGTGAAGCCTATCCTTACCAGTGTATGTGTGGTACACTCCTATGTGCGCGCGTGTGTATGTGTGGATTGTACATCGTGGATGATGCGTGTGCGTGCTCTTACAGCTGAGAGCCAGCAGACCAGCATCGGTGACGGGCGTCTCACACAGATTCAGCACCTGCAGGCACGCCAGGTGTTCTGACAGCAACCGTAACCCTGCGTCGCCAAACTGTAGGGAGAGATGGAGAGGAAAAGGGAGAGAAAGAGAGGAAGAGAGGGGAGGGAGGAAGAGAAGGGATAGAGAGAGGGAGGAAAAGAGGGAGGGAGAGACGTAGGGAGAGAGGGGACAGAGGGAGGAAGGGAGTGAAGAAGACAGGGAGGGAGAGAGGGAGGAAAAGAAGGAGGGAGAGATGGAGGGAGAGAGGGGATAGAGAGGGAGGAAGGGAGTGAAGAAGAGAGGGAGGTAGAGAGGGCGGGTGAGTGAAATATTGTCAGTAATGCACTATTTTCCAGAGTACACCTTCAGCAGAATGTTAGTCTGAACGGTTGGCCGGCAGTGCTTCTTTCTGGACTGTGGATCCCACAGAAAGCTTTCACACTCCTGGCAAGAGAAACACTGCCACTTCAGTGAGAGCTTTTCATCCTCAGCTAGCCCATAATAAAACACCGCCTGACACACGTCGTAAAAGCGGGGACCTCACACTCCAGTCCTGCAGGGTCTCACAGTGTCCCTCCGTTTTTACTGCATTTCAGCGCTTAAGGGCTTCATTTATGTCACTGACTGGCTGACGGGTACACACACCTGGTTTTACAGGTCTAAATTAACTGCTGACCAAAAGGAAACCACAAAAACCTGCAGACCCTCACTATGGCCCTCCAGGACTAGTTACACAGGCACTATAGCCCTTCAGGACTGGAGTTAAACCTGCAGGCACTATAGCCCTTCAGGACTGGAGTTAAACCTGCAGGCACTATAGCCCTTCAGGACTGGAGTTAAACCTGCAGGCACTATAGCCCTTCAGGACTGGAGTTAAACCTGCAGGCACTATAGCCCTTCAGGACTGGAGTTAAACCCGCAGGCACATGGACCCTCCAGGACTGGAGTTAAACCTGCACCAAACACTGGTGTACTGTACTGTAATGCATTTATTCATTCAGCTCCCATTATCCAATCACACGCAGCCAGGCACTCAGCCAGGTGCGGGCGGGGCAGCTGACCTACCTGGGTGGACCAGAGGTTGAGCTGCTTGAGAGACGGCAGTTTGATGAGCTGCTCGGCGCAGGCACTGGTGACGTTGGTGAAGGCCAGGCTCAGATTCTCCAGGTTCCCGAAGGAACCAGAGCTGAGCAGCCGAGCCAGATCTGCATCCTAGAGAGAGAAAGAGAGAGAGGGGGAGGGGGAGAAAGAGAGAGAGGGAAAGAGAAAGGGAGAGAGGGAAAGAGAAAGGGAGAGAGGGAAAAAGAGAGGGAGGGAGGAGAGAGAGAGAAGGTAGTGAGAGGACAGAACGTGTTTATATCAGACAGAGGAAAGTGATGTGAATAAACACAGACACAGTGAAGGCTGAATCTCAGACTGAAAGCTGAGATACTCACTGTGGATTTGGAGGGAAGCGTGAGCCGAGTTGGACCCCCCTTTCTTTGCTGTGAGAGGTGAGAGAGAGAGAGTGAGACTAAGAACCAAATAACTCCACATTCAACCAGCAGGTGGCAGCAGTGTAATTTTCTATGCTGTGGAGTATGCTGTGAAATGGATTGTGACCATCTGAAAAATTCACAACATTAATTAAAGCTGGAGTATGCAAGTTTTTTTTTTTGTTGAAAGATATCAGGGAACGGTCATATTTCGTTGGTAGCAGTCATAGAAGGAACTGTTCTGAGAGAAATCCAGCACCATACACTGTGTTTATACCCTCAAATTGTGCATTCTAAAGCCAGCGATTCGGCCAGAATCTTGTTTTCAAAACAAAGCGACCCGTTACACCAGCGCCATTTCACAGAAAGAGAATTAAAAGGGATTGGATAAAGCTCACTGAAAAACTGGAGTAAACATAGGTGCTCATTTCAGAAGGCGGCGAGATGTTCGGCAGCGAAAGGCAGACGTGAAGCTCCCATATTCTACTGGACAGGTAACCTAGGTCAAAAGTTTCAACACGAATGGACTTTCTGCTTGCCAGACAACTGTAATTACCTATAATGAATAGTAGCCAGGTTGCTATTGTTGAAAACATTACTTTATTCGGCGGCTAGTTCTTGGAAGAAGGAAATGTTTGCTAATGTCATATGTCATATAGATTGTGTTAGCTCGAACCAGCTACGCAGCCATAAGTTACCATGCATATCAGCTGTAGCCAGATAATGCCTGGTTCAGACTAATGCTACACAAACTCAGTGTTATGCAACAACAGAAAAGATTCCGTTGTTGTACCTGGACTTTTAGATTACATTTTTACTGTAATGTTAGCTATACCAGTCTGTAATCCTGCGATCTTTATCTAGAAGACCTTCACAACAAGGTCTGCGGAAGCAGTGGGGTGGGGGGTATGTCTCTCTCTGTGGGCAGGGCCAATGGATGGTGTGACTTTGAAATGTTTTGACAACAATTATGACCGTTGGGAAAAGTTGCATACTCTAGCTTTAATCTTTGATTTTATTTAACTTTGAATGTGGAAAAGATTCATAGAAGATATCATTAAATGTTTTTGCAAGCTTTAATTTGGATATAACTTTAACCTGTGTGTTTTTGAGTGTGAATGAGTTGCTGGTATGTGTGTGTGTTTTTGTGTGTAGATTCTTTGAGCTTGTGGTCCATATGGATTATTAGCTGTGCAGAAGTAATGGGTGTACGAGTTGGTTGTGTTGAGATGACATAGATGTGTGATGATGTAATGAGTTGTGTAGTTCTGTAAAATGTAGTATGGTGGTGCACATTTTTGTGTAGTTATATAGTTTGTATGGGTGTATTGCATGGTTTGTATAAATTCATTGTGCAATTGTCAAAATGTTTTGTGTCATCCTATAACATGGTGTTGTTTAGTTGTGTAACGTGGTCTGTGGTTGTGTAAAGCAGGGCTTTTCAACTGGTTTTGATCCAGGGACCCCCACCAATGCTCAAAGGCATCCAAGGGATCCCCATCATTTAAGTTAAAAAGGTTATATTTTTGTTTATAAAGACAATGGTTTTACATTTTCCCAAATCTATATATAGTCATTGCATATCAAGTCTGACCAGGGACCCCCTACAGTACCTTCAAGGACCCCCAGGGGTGCAGTTGTATAAAGTATTGTGTGGTTGTGTAAATGTGTGGTTGTGTGTTTGTGTATTCCTCTCACCAGCTCTCTCAGCTCTCTCTGTCGGTCGCACAGCTGTTCATACATGCTGAAGCCGACCTGCGTGCTCTCCAGAGTGGAGATGATCTGCAGCTGAGTGTCATTATTCTCTATGATGTTATACTCCAGCATCAGGCACAAGATCTGTAACACGCGGAACAGAAGACACAGGTAAAGCACAGAAAGACACGACATACAGGCACAGGCACCACCATGTAGGCACGCACATAGTGAACAGGCATAGAATACACACACACACACACACACACACACACACACACACACAACACACACACACACACACACACACACACGCACACACACACACACACACACACACACACACACACACAGACAGACAGACAGACAAATGCATACAGACACACGCAGAGAGACAATGGCACATACAAGTGGGCACACCCACACACTCATACACTCACCTCCACCATGGTCTGGTTTGCCCTCAGCGCCAACAGCATGCACGGTCCCCAGCTTGTTCTCAGCCAGAGAGAGTAGGAACTTCTTGGTCTTGTAGCACGAGCCCATCAGTATGTGCACCTGGAGAGAGGGGTTTGAGAGAAGGACTAGCTTACAGCCTGGAGACACAAATCTGGTCCTAGAAGGCTAACAATTCTGCCGCTTTCTTTTCTACCTGATAGTTTCCACATTGGAAAGATGGCCTGCTAAACTTGCAATGCCAGTCCAGTTACACAGATGTCACTAATGACAATACTTGCTGGGAGTATGAGGGTCAGTAAGGTGCATTCTGGGCAGGGGGTCATTTGGATGGACAGATCGATGGGCGTACCATACTGGCGAAGAGCTCCCCGTCGTCGTCGCAGGCCACGCCCCCTGGACTGTAGAGCTGGAACCAGCCGTCCTTCCCAGAAGCGAACACTGAGGAGACAGGAGTGTACCTGCAATACACACACACACACGAGTTACAAACACACATGAATTAAACACACACGAACACCGGAGGTATATATACACACATGGGTCATTCCGTGTCAAATCAACCAGTGGTCCCTGCATGACCCTCTCAGATTTTGATGAAACTCCATCATAATAATCCATTGTATGAAAAATGAACACACACAAAAAATTAGCCTCATACGACATGTCGTTTCCGAGATATGGCCTCCTGAATTTTGCTCAAAACCTCCGTCTTTTGCGCTTGCGAGTCGTGAAAACGCGCGACGGATGTGATTTTTTTCCGACTTTGGAAGCTTATAACTTGGGATGGGTAACAGCTATAGAGCTGAAACTTGGTATCCTAACTTACCTTCTTCCGTATCGCACGAATCTGGCCTTCCCTTTTCAAGTCATATGCATATGCACATAGGTTGATGAGTAGATCTAATATATCTGTTTAACTGGTGTAAATTTCAGAAAAAGTTTTAACTGTCCACATGGTGATCCATTGACAAGACGGACAGTTGTGTTTTTGACTTTTTTTCACCCGGACCCAACTTTGGATGGATGTCATTCCTTTACAAATGAATTGATCAGCCTGTACTTGCTATAGATACACCTATAGATAATACATCTGTGATATGGGATGTATATGTCCACTCGTATGGGCACAGGGTGACCTCGAAAATCACCAAAAACATGTGCGACTGAACAACGTGGCTACTTTGGGTGCATATAACTTGAAAGGGGGAAGGGGGGGTACAAGTAATCTGATGTCATATTCTTGCAATTTGGAAGAAAGTAAGTTAGGATACCAAGTTTCAACTTTATAGCTGTTACCAATCCCAAGTTATAAGCTTCCAAAGTCTGAAAAAATCACATTCACACGTTTTTCACGACTCACGAGCGCGAAAGACGGAGGTTTTGAGCAAATTTCAGGAGGCCATATCTAGGAAACGACACGTCGTATGAGGCTAATTTTTTGTGTGTGTTAATTTTTCACACAATGGATTATTATGATGCAGTTTCATCAAAATCTGAGAGGGTCATACAGGAACCTTTCAGAAAACTGGTTGATTTGACACGGAATGACCCACATACCATACCGGTCACAAACACACTTGAGGAACACACCCACGGACGCACGCACACACACAGATTTACCTCTTGTCTGGGGTCTTCTGCAAACCTCCTGAATGACATATTTCAGCTCCCTGTAAACGAAGAGACACGAAGCTGTGAAGCAGTAGCACCCCATTGAAGATGGCTCCACACTGATCCTGACTAAAAGTGGGCCTAAAAAGTCATACATCCACATGAAAATAGCATGACTAATTTTGCTCTGATTGCAATCACCATACTACTACTCATATTAGAAAAAAACTGCTGTAGACCGTTCACCATTCAGGATCAGAATCTGTTCCAACACTACCACTCATGAATATTCATGAGGTGAAAAAGCTGCAGGAACTCATTATTCAGGACAGGGAAGTACTGCATTAACATGATCTTGTTACAATTAATCTCTTGACCTCCTTTCAGCAGGGAGAGACTAGCTTTAGCTCAGAAAGCTGCAGCTTACTCATACAAAGTCACCAGACAAACTGTGAAGACACTTACTTTGTGAATTTTCCATGAGCGAGGGCCCTATGACAGCAGAGCGCAGAAGAAAGATTAGTATATATTATGACACATGCACACACACACAAACACACACACACACACACACACACACACATCAACATAGATTTACGCACATTGTGTCTGCAAGCCAATGTTTACAGTGTCTGCTCTGGGAGCAGGGGCTGCCTGTTGTTGCCATTCAGAATTACCCTGGCTGTTCAGGTGAGCTCTGGCTGTGACATAAGCAGGCCAGCCATAATGAGCCCCACAGCTAGAGAGCCAATTACAGCCTCCCCCAGGAAGCACCTGTTCCGCACCTGTTCCGCCCCTTTCCACCCACAGGACCCCTGCCTATCTGTACCCACGTCAGTGGGACTCCGCGGACTCCCTCCCCCCCCCCGCCCCCTGGGACCCCCCGCTAAAAACCGCTCTGATCCTGCCTCTCCGGGACCACCCCCTACAGAGGAACTCAGCACCTGAAACCACTGATTAGAGCCAATTAGAGCCTTAAAGGTGACACAAAAACAACTCTGCGTCTGGGCCCTCCTCCGCACCCAGGAGGCGGAGTCAGATAGGGAAGTGGGAGGGGCCAGACTAGAGAAGATGGTGGGCATTGCGAGAAATGGGAAAAGCGGAGAGGTGACTCACTCTTTGGGGAAAGGGATAGGCTGCAGTAGACTGGCCAGTGCCGGTCTCCAGTCATCATAGTCAGACCTAGACAGAGAGAGAGATACATTATCAGTATAACCATCCTTATTTTGATTGTTATACAGTATGTTATTATATTACCATAATTTATCAGCCGCGATATCCAGAGCGATTTATAATGAATGAGCACACTGTGCAGTGTTTCCCCTACAATTGTACAGGTCTGGCAGACCACCAAGTCAACAAAAACCCCTAGCAGGCCAACAAAATCCTTCTTTTTTTTTTAAATGCCAAAAATTTACGCAAAATACCTATTAATTCGGAAATCAATAACCATTTGCGTTTGGGAGCCTCTATGCGGCGCTGTTCGTAAACTGTGAGTCAACCTCTGTGTCGTTGCCTGGGAAACGTGACACAATGAGAGTGCCAGCCACTGCTGTCAGAGTCCCTCGCTGTTACTGTAGAGCGAGATGACGAGTGTATGGGATGCGAGTAATGACGGAGTGTCCCTTGCTGTTACTGTGGAGAGAGTGCGCAAGCGTATGGGATGCGAGTAATGACGGAGTGGACCTCAGACATGCTGGCTTATTTTTAATCTTCATCGATTCTTCTCCAAGGCTTCTCGAAGTGAAAGTAAGTTTCTAATATTTAATATTTTCTTGTGGAACCGCAATGTCACTGTATTTGCTCTCTTGTTCGCGCTGTTAATATTACAGCCTAATGCTACCGCATGTTCATGGTCATTGTATCAATATGGTTGGACATAACGATAACGTTACCTCCGTAATCCAACACATTATTATTGCATCAACTCTATTTAAACTACAACTATATTCAACTAGCAAGCCAGCGTTACGCCTCTCGTAGCTAGCTAGCGAATGTTAGCTATCAATGCTGTGATTGAGCAGTCTGAACTAGTTTGCAACTTACAGCCAGTTATTACGAGAATCTATAGCTAACGTGAGCATGATGCTGCCTCCAAGCCAATGAACACAAAGTGCAGCAATCAATCATTGTGTTCATGATACGCTAATGATTTGCAAAGGTGAGAGGAATGATTAATGTATAAGTGCTGCATGAAACCTTGGTTAAGCTGCAAGGTAATGCCAGGCGTCCACATTTGTTTCTCTTCTGTCAGGGAAGTGCGAATTAAGTGAAATGTGACATTTTCCGAAAGCAGCAGTTTTAACAGCTAACACCCCGTTTAATGTTCGGCCACTGTGGCATCAACGGTTAAAACTCCTCACATATCCAACATGTAAAATACATTCGATTTAATTTGTTAATTATTATCAACTACAGATATTAATTATCAATTAAATCACCAAACTAATTGATAGACAGCGCAACCTGTAGGATCAACCTTTGTCAAAATGTACATCTCAAAACCAGATTAAAATGACGAGATTTATTGATAATAATATAATTTATTAATGATATAATTATCAAAAGATTTTTTTTAGCCTCTTTTTAACGAGACCAAACATGAATATGCTAGGCGGTAAATCAGCTCAGCTATTGAATACCTCTATGAAGATGGAAATTTACTCCTGCTTTTAACAACAGAAGAGATGTTTGTGGACCATAATTGTTATGTCCAGCCAGTGCAATCTTCACCTTTTGGGCAAAATATTACATCCATGTGACCTCGCTGACCTCCGCCTGAAACTGGAGCTGCATCCAAAAATGTAAATTCCAAAGTGGCAGGCCTAAACGAGCATAATTTACATAGACAATAAGACTTTCAACTGAATGTCACAGATTGGCATTCAAACTTAGAATAAAATAAAAAAACACCATGTGGCCATGCAGTATTCTTCGGCCGCACTGGGCCCTGACCCGATAAATAGCTTTGTGTTCTGGTGTTTCTCCTCTGTAGGAGCTTAGAATTATATCCCTAGATAAGCAAGCACCTCAGCGTGACCTTTAATTGCAGCATTCCTACTGTCAGATCAACCTGAGCCGGCCACTTAATAACAAGGTAATATTGCGTGGATTGGACTATGAGCAAATTTGCCATTTCAAATTATACTCTCTCTCTTCTCAAAGGCCATAAACTAAAAGCTAATTACCCGACACTCCAATAGCAATGCTTAGAAATTAAATGACCCCAACAACTCTAATGCAATTTAATGTGATCTAATTACATTTATATTGAATGTTCTAAAAAATCTTCTTTGTCACTGAAGTTTATAACATTGTTAAAGATGCTTTATATGCAATTGTTCAGTCTTAATTATAACGTGGCATATGTTAAACAGCTTATGTTAATGCAATATATAAAGCATATTAAGTCATCCCCTCCTTTTCGGTGCGTAACACCATGCCCGAAAAAAAATGTAGGGGAAACACTGCAGTGCATCCACCCGAGTGAAATCGGCCACAGTGCCAGACCATTCCATATTCCCAGAGGAGGGAGTGTATATGCAACGTCATTAAAAGTAATTATTTGATTGTTTTTTATTATTGTTAGGCAGACCTTTATTTCCCCTTGAAAGGAATCAACTTTGCACATTGAATTAGCTGAGCACAACTATCCCATAAAACACACAATGTACAAATACAAATGATTATACAACTACAAATTATACAAATTATTATAGAAATTATTCTCTGATAATATTATCATTTTTGCCAACATGAAGTTTTATTATAATGTTTTAAAATCCATAATATCACCCCGCTTATTGTTCCTGTTTCTCGATTGCCTTTTTCCTTTATTTATGCAATTTGACAAAAACCATGTCTTACGGTTGCCATGGCAATAAAACAGATTTGAATTTGGATTTGAAGTTTTTGATTTGAGACTGAGAGCAGCTCACTCAATACGTGGTCACTTGCCACAATGTGAGTGACATTAGTACCCCAAAAGCAAAGCAAACCATTTGGTCTATGGCCATTTTCATGTATAGATTGGTATAGGAGCAGAATGTTACAAGTATAGTTTGATTTGTTATTTTATATTTAACAAGTATAAAAGTAACTGAGCTGATCATATGCAGCAGTGGCGGCTCCTGAGCTGAAAATTGGGGAGGCAGAAAACTTCCCTTTAAACTGATTATTGGTCTTAATCATTTTTCAATCAGTTTCCTTGATTAACAATAGGCTACATCAGCGTTTAATTCACCAATTACTCAATGCCATCAAATGTAGCCAGTTCTCCTCAATTAGGCTATTAGGCAAGTAATAAAATTATTTTAACTTGCATCGCAAAATTGTGCACATTTTAATCAACATTATAATTGTGGATACATGTGCTCTTCGTTCTCCGCCACTCTTAATTCCGAAAATATCCATGGAAATTAAACGATCTTAAAGCTCAGCTTTTGTTAGATAATTTTTTTAATTATTTTTTTAAAAGAATCTAACAAAAGATGAGGTTGTGCTAAACCTGCAATAAAAAAGAATCTAACAAAAGCTGAGCTTTCAGATTGTTTAATTTCCCATGAATATTTTCGTAATTAAGAGTGCGGAGAACGAAGAGCACATGTATCCACAATTATAATGTTGATTAAAATGTGCACAATTATGCGATGCAAGTGAAAATAATTTTATTACTTGCCTAATAGCCTCATTGAGAAGAACTGGCTACATTTGATGGCATTGAGTAATTGGTGAATTAAACGCTGATGTAGCCTATTGTTAATCAAGGAAACTGATTGAAAAATGATTAAGACCAATAATCAGTTTAAAGGGAAGTTTTCTGCCTCCCCAATTTTCAGCTCAGGAGCCGCCACTGATATGCAGTATAGAATAATAAAATCTGACCCTCACCTAAAAAGATGTTATGCAAGAACTGATCCCAAAAAAAATAGGACTGATTCAAATTCTTCATTCAGTCAACACTATGCTCCGCCCAAAACACATAGGGGATATCTGTTCCTAAGAACCATTCATTGTGCAAATATCTGTTCCTAAGAACCATTCAACACACATACACACACACACACATACCCACAGTAACAGGAAACACAACCCAAAAATAGTTTGATACCATCATACATGTGTCATAATCTTGCTCCATCTTATTCTCAGAAGAGTTGGCATGACATGTATGTCATTCACCAGAACTTCCATCAGTCATTTGAACTGATGATGTCATTGGGACATAACAGCCTCTTATAATTTATGTGACTAGTCTTTTTAATTTGATACTGTGTAGTGGCAACAAAACTATCGTTTTCTCTCATTTATGAGTCATACTTGATCCCAAGGTTTGGAGTCTTGTTTTACGTTTCATCTGCAGCCCTGACTAAATTTTCTGAATTAATTCTCGGGAAGGCATTACATTTGGGTGACTGCATCGATTGGGATGGGGCTCTGTACATTATCTTTGCTGTGAGCTACATGTGACACATTAGAAAAGAGATGGATAAATTATTCTTAAAGTAAATTATGCTATTTTGGCCTCTTTAAAAATGGAAAGACTGAATTAAAAAAAGAAGTAGAATCAGGGATGTGATTATTACTGATTTCATTAATCAAGAGATTATTTTCAGACCACCCATAGGTGTCTGTGAGGACACTAGTATTTGGCTTTATTGCTGAGTAATTGCTCTGCTATTAGCTGTCATGTAAAAGCTGTTGATTTGTGTGCTGTTTACAATTTAGGCATTTATGGAGGCTTTTAAAATAAAGCACACAGAGCAGTAAGTACATTTAACAAGACAAGAAAAGCAACATTAGAGCATGCGTACTGTATGACATCTTACCCTAGTCCTCTGCCTCTGGTTGAGACATTTAGGAACTGAAAATCAGTACTTCCCTTTAAATCACAGGGATGATATAAAATAGTCGCACACAGTCATGACACAACCTCACTGGTAGAAAGCTGAGAAGAGCTCCACCAACACGTACAGTACACTGGTATTGCATTGTAACAATCAACAAAACAATGCTGATGTTAATTGGTGGATAATTTCCAGCTATTCTTTCAGGACCCTTATTGGATATAGCCAGAAAGCATCCACCAATCACTGTTGGCATTGTTCTTTTGGTTGTTATCAACGTACTAGAGTGTACAGTTTTCTACATGTACAATGTACATCATAATTCTCGTCCCCATTTTATTATTCCTGCGATTAATTAAGAAATACTGATTTTCAGATGCTATACGTCTCAATCGGAGGCATACTACCATAAGTACATTATCACTAGCTATACCGATGGTATGTCTAGCTATACTTATTGTAAATCACTTTGGTTTGAAAGTGACCTGCCGATGTCTGAATTATCAAAAAAGTGATACAAGTGATGTCATTTCCTGTTTACCGATTGACCCTAATGAAGGCTCAAATGAGTTGAAATACATCTGTATGTTTTACACTTGCCAATGTGAATAAAGGCTTTCAATGCAAGAGTGCCTTGGCCTCCTTTTTGGAATTGGTACCTATTGCAATGTTATTCAAGGATGGGCACTATTGCCCAAATGATTTATTAGCCTGTGTGAATTAGAAATTGTAATTATAAAACTGTAAACATCAGGAGCTTTTGTACGCTCTGGCAGCTCAGAATGTTCAGCAATCACTGAGGGAAAAATCAGGAAGAATCACACCCAAGTGAAGGGGGATGGAGGAGGAGGAGTAGGGGTGTAGCTTACAGCATCTTGAGAATGAGGGCGAAGCAGCCGAGGACGCGGTCAGCCTGGGCGGGCAGATGGATGGACAGCGAGCTGAGGACGGGGCTGACCAGCAGGCAGTCGATGAGGTTGGGCTCGCTGTCGCCCCCCGCTGGCCCCTTCAGCTTGCTGTGGGCCACGCTGCCGCTGGTGTTGTTGTTGTTACGCTCCAGCTCCACCAGGATCTCGCTGGGCTTGACGATTGAAGGGGGAGGGGAGAGGGGCAGCGGGGGTGGGGAGAGGGCCAGCGAGGGTGGTGCTGAGGGCGGGGGCGTGGGTGGGTCTGGGCGGAGCAGGCGCAGAGGCATGGGCGGCTTCCTGTCACACTGCTGCTGGCAACCATTCCGGATCTCCTTCAGGCTGGGGGAGTTGTCTCGGCTGAAAATATATATAGGTAAACACGTAAGTAATCTGTACAGTACACCAGTATAATATAGGTACACACAGAGGTCACAGTATATTTTTCTACAAAACGAAAATATTACAGATTAAGGGGTCAATTTAGTAAAGGTTTGCGTGTACAAAATCACGTGTAAAACGGTTACCACCGGCAGAAATCAACTAACGAGGTGCAAAGTTAAAGTGTGTGTTAAAATTGAAAGATGCATGGATTTTTCGTTTTTGCGGGTTACCCTGAAGGAATATGCAAAATTGGGTGTCCCTACGTTATTTAGCGAAATAGTTGGAGACGAGTTCATGTAAATAGATTACTTTAGCACGTGTAATGTGATTTATTAAGCCCCAAAGCAAGTTTGGCAAAGGTAATTGCACGTGCATTTTAGTACAATTGGGACGCAGGTATTAAAAGACACGCAATCGATAAGATGACGGCTGTCGGGTGTATTTAGGAATATCCATAACTAAATGTTCTGAATGACTGCATAACTAGCTAACACTCAAAATACACAAAAAGATCATTTGTGGATACATACATCATGGACAGTAAGAATAAATACATTTTTAATTATGAAACAAATCATATTACAGAATACAAGAGTAACTAGTATTTGAATCAAACAAGTAATACAACATCAATTATAAAAAACTGTGAATAACAAAGCAAATAAAGTCTTTATCAAAATAAAACCCATCATCAGGTGGAAATGTGATTTTAGCTGACACTAACAGCACAAGTAGTATAGTATAAGTATAGCTACGATCATTTCAGTCCTGACAAACATCTTAGTCTTGGCAGAAACTAAAAGACGTCCAGCGAAACAGTAGCCCATATCTACACTATAAAAAAATACCGTAAAATAATAGCTCAAATAATGAGTTATTGCTGTTATTCTGCATGATCTTGACAGTAAAATAAGAGTGACAACTCATTACTTAATGGTCATTACCTAAAATAACAGGATTTATCTTTTTTTCCCCCCCATTCATTAAATGGTTTTTCACTGAAAAAACTGCTGTCAGTCTTTTCAAAGTATCACCCCTCATTTCGGATCTTCATAAATCGACCCCTATGTGTGTGTGTGTGTGTGTGTGTGTGTGTGTGTGTGTGTGTGTGTGTGTGTGTGTGTGTGTGTGTGTGTGTGTGTGTGTGTGTGTGTGTGTGTGTGTGTGTGTGTGTGTGTGTGTGTGTGTGTGTGTGTGTGTGTGTGTGTGTGTGTGTGTGTGTGTGTGTGTGTGTGTGTGTGTGTGTGAGAAAGATAGAGAGAGAGGGAAAGAGTGGGAGAGAGATTTTGGGAATCGGAGAGAGTTCTCTCCAGGGCTGTGTAATGACGTCTTCACACACACGGAAAATGGAGTTCCTCCCGGGTGGGAGACAAGTCCCATGGCACAGAGTGATGATGTAAGGAGATGTACATACAGTTGTTATTCCACAGCAGAGACTGACCTGTTGATGAACTCCTCGTAGCAGGAGTAGATGGCAGCGAGACACACGGCCACCAGGTTAGGTAGGACACGGGGGTGGGGGCACTGTCCTGTTGGGCCGTGCATGCTGAAACAGAGACACACAGGTTACACACTGTTCACGCATATACACACACACACACACACACACACACACACACACTCCCTGGCTGGCCAATAAACTATAACAATGATTACGGAGTATTATTATTTTTTTAGCGCAACCATTGTCGTATCGGCTTTCTTTTGAAGATGGCGGCGAGGACTGTTACTGTGAAAATAATTCACCCAGCCCTACCACACATGCTTGCATACACACATACACACACACACACACTTGCATACACACACACGGACGCACGGACAGAGACACAGGCACAGATACAAGCACATGTGCACAGGAAATACTCCGTGGTAATATACATTGTGTGCCTGTGTGTGTTTTCAGTATTCACCTGTATGTCACTCACCTGTGTACAAACTTTTTCACCACCTCCATGCCAGCATTGAGCTCATTGAGAGCCAGAATGTACTCCTGAGTGAAGAGGCGGAGCCGAGGGCACTTTCCAAAATCCTGAGGGAGAGAGAGAATGAGATGGTATGAAATAAAGAGAGCCTGACCCTCAGCACTCTGAGGTTGCGTCCGAATAGACCCCTACACCTTTTTGAGGGCGTATATTTGAGTCCACTTAGTCAAAAAGCTTTTGAGTGGGTGAATTTTTCTCACAAATGGGGGCACTTAAAATACCAGGATGAACCCCTTATTTCCGGGGTTTTCTTGAGGGAATTCAGGAGCACACTCATCTGCAGAACGGTGCACTCATCCGACAATTTCAGTAAGTAACCCCGAAAAAAACGTATATGCATATCTATGGTCCAAGGTTCATATTACAAACTACTCTTTTTATTTCTGTTAATTCTATCTTCATTCATAATCTACACTTTGTAACAATCGTCATATGCTAACTGATTGATATTCTCAATGAAAAAATAAAAAATATTACGGGATTTCTTTTGCACACTGCTTGCAAAGTGAGGGGACAGGGCACATAGTAGATAGGGGACTGAGTGGACAGGGGACAGTGGAACAGGGATCGTATTTGGACACAGCCTGAGATAGCAGTGAAAATGCTGCCCTAAGACCCAACACTGAGCGCCAAGCCTGAACACAGCACCTGAACACAGAACCTAAACACGGCACGCACTGATGCGATAAGTGAATGATGAGTGCAGAGCGCAAAAACACTCACCATGTTGTGTTTGAGGATTCTCTGGACCACAGGTGTGAACACTTCGATCACGACCATCGACCGTGGACGCTCCCGACAGTGCTGCAGAGACACACAGGGCATGGGTCCCATCTCAAAACCACGTTTTGCACCGTACATGACCGGATTTGATACCACACCCGGGGGCCCATCCATGCACTAGAACAGTGCCTTTACAGGATGAGCCACACAGTAGCCCCAGTAATGTAATATTCTTTATTAGTTTAGTCTCCATTAGTTATTAATCAACAGTCATTGCAACAGTCATGTTCCCAGCGACTGATTTTTTCAGCTATTGTACAACCCATTCTACTTGCATGGTACGCGCTGAGAATTAGTGTCCCCGAAATGCCAAAAATAGCTGTGGAAAATATGTCAAGAGAGACCATAAAAATGCCCTTGAAAAGATAAAAATATTTCCTATAATGAGCTGGAGCTGACGTCTCATTCTTGTAATGGAAATTTTCAACAAGCGTCAGAAGACTTCTACCACTGCCCTCCACTACACATTTAGTAGCCATCTATACCCAATCGTCAACTACAGGTGTGAAGACTACATCTGTATAGACTGTATAGGGAATGCATAGAGAGAACTATTTTAATGTTGATGAAAATACTTCAGGTGAATGTATAACACCTACTGCTACAAATGCAACGTTCACTGACACTATAGCAATATCTATACCAAACCCCATACAGCGTGGCAGTTTGCCCATGGTATAGGACTCCGCGAATATCAGAGCTAGGCTAATTACAGAGATTGAAATCTGAATTTTTCCCCTGCAGGTGGAAACAGTTTCAGTTATACAGTTTTTTCAGTTATTTTTTTCTTACAAAGTTTTGGAGCAAAATGAAGCTTACAGATTGCATTTGTTCCTGTGAGATTACAGATGATTTTTGGCAACGCTTTGCAAGGGGGTTTTATGACGCAATGCTCGGTGATGAACAGCAGATGCACAGGCTGGATTGTATTATTCTTATGGCTATCGAGCCATGGTAATGCTTTCCTAAGAAAAAATAACACCACCCCCCCCCCCCCCCTTTAGCTTTGGAGACATAACGCCAGCACCACGCTCTAAGCTATAACACTTGAGTTTTGGATAGATTTGCTCAAAAACCCAGTTTGTCAAACATAAAATTATTTAGTTTTAGTTGATTTAGGCAGTTGAAAGACTGCATTGTGGGATTTTCGATACAACACCCTGGAAAGTCTTATATTCTTAGTTTGCTGCTAGCTAGATCAGCTGCCAACAAAAGAGATTGCAATTGTATATCCAGGTTGTGTCTTTTTGAAACTATGCGAATAGAAAGGTATCCTTTCAAAATTGTTAATGGTCAGATATTGCCCTTTTTCTGAATATTTTAAACATGCCTTTTGTGTTTTGTGTACGGAGGCAACTATGTACTATGTACGGAGGCAACTATGGTGACCCCACAAGGTCATAAGGAACACACTGCATCATGTCTGAACCCCTCCTACTGCTGCTTATGCCAGGGTGTGTGTGTCTGTGTGTGTGTGTGTGTGTGTGTGTGTGTATGTGTGTGGGGGGGGGGGGGGTTGTGATGGATGAATGAGGAGGGGACTATCACAGGGGATCATCATCACAGTTACCTTGGAGAAGAATTCACACAGGTCAGGGGGAGGGTGGTTATTCTCCAGTAGAGGGGCGATAGCCTGGAGAAGGGAGAGGGAAGAAGACTAACCAGTCAATCAGATTCGCACAACCTCATCACACACAATCTGAAGAGGTGCTCAAGTGAGGGTGTGACACACATACTCGCCATACATATACAAACATCCAAACACACGCACCCCGAATCAGACAAGCCACATACACTCGCTGTGTCTTAAAGAGACAAAGGCACGCACACACACACACACACACACACACACACACACACACACACACACTATACATGAACTGCACAGACACATGCACACACACACACACACACACACACACACACACACACACACACACACACACACATACAGTATACATGTAGATCAACTGCACACAGACACACACACACACACACACACACACAGTATACATCAACTGCACAGACACACACACACACACACACACACACACACACACACACACACACACACACACACACACACACACACACACACACACACACACACACACACACACACACACACACACACACACACACACACACACACACAACGCTGTGCACTCACCACAATAATGTTCTCATGTTCTTGAGCACTTAGCTTGGAGTTCTGGAGAGAAACACCAGAAACAGGCTGGGGTTACATTAAGACTGCATATTGCACACTACTGATCGTTTTCCACAGGTGAAGAGGACAGCGCTGCACCACAAATGAAACCGAGATCCCAGGTTCTGCCGTCATATCAGTTACAAACAGTACTGCACCAAACCTAGTAGCGGAAACTAAAAAAAAAATTTAAAAAAAAAACTTGCCTAAGTACCAAGTGAACCCACCAGGAAGAGTAATCCACAAGTGAATCTTGCAGTACTGTAAACCAGGGATACTCAAATCTAGACCCTGACACCAGTAGTACACCGCTGCTTTTATTTTCTACCTGAGAGTTAACTGATTCATGTAACTGATCACCCAGAGATTCCACTTGCCAGGTGAACCAGGTATAAGTGCCTGGGAAGATTGAAAGCCAGCAGTACAACTGGCCTCGGGGTCCAGAATCAAGTATCCCTGCCTTAGACCATCCATTGGTCAAACGCAATCGTGACACATCAGTGTCTGCAATGGTAATTTCTTTCCGTAACATCAGACAGTTCCCTCTGACTGAGTCGGATACAACTCCTCCCATGTTCACGGCTCTCAGAAGCTCTGCAGGAAACAAATGGGTGAACCTCGGAAGTTCCTGATTGGGACGATATCGCCCCCGTTCTCCCTGCTCCTCGTTCTCCAGCATCCGAATCGCATCCAACAGGGTGGAGACGTCACCCCCCCCACACAAAAAAAACACGCCCGCGCCCTGTGGAGATGCGACCCCCGCCCACGTACCTCCGCCAGCAGAGTGGAGATGATGAGCAGGGGGCCCTGGTGGATGGAGTCGTCCTGCAGCGGGGAGGTCAGGGCCAGATCCACCAGGGCCCGGATCTCCTTCAGAACCACCTCCCAGCGGCTGGGCTTGGTCAGAACCTTCCGGTACTTGTACATCTTTTTCTGCGTGTAAACATAACAGAGTTGAGAGGGTTTTTCTGTAAACACGTCCGGCGTGCACTCAAGCACAATAAACACAATGGGGGAAAACAACTGCGATGTCCAGCCGTGGAGTTTACACTACCTTCCATTGCAGAGAGTGGAACCACTGGTCTCGCAGATAACTGTTGGCCGCCTGAGAGAGATAAACACAGAGATAAGACACAGCTACACTCGCTCAAACACAATCACTCGAAAACACACTGGCGCACGCACACAAAACACTGTGTTGCGTGTACGCACATGTCCATTTGTGTGTGTGAGCATGCGTGAATGCCCAAGTACGCATGTATGTGTGCATGTGCATGTGTATATCTGTGCATGTGTGCGCATGTGTGTGCGTGTATGACTGGACGGGGCCCGTACCTGCAGCAGGACAGTCCCTCCATGGAAACTGAGCTGCAGGCAGTATTTGGGGGCGTTGTCCCAGGACAGCAGCTGGAGTTCCTCTATGCTGCTGTAGGATAGAGATGTTTCCATGTAGCCTGTGGGCTGGGGGGGGTGGAGGGGGGGGGGGTGAAGAGAGAGGTCACTCCCATATTCGCAGAAACGCACAAACACACTCACGCAACACAAACACACGCTCGCAGTCACACCCCATTACACACACCACAGCAATGCACGATGTGGGCCGTAAATAAAGGGAACACACTGTGATATCTACACGATATCTACTCCCACTGCACAGACACACACATGAAGTGCAGATTCACAGGAGGGGCCGAGTGCGGTTCCTCATTTATCTGATGAGAGGAGTCGCAGGAGTTCACTCGCTTCTTGTTCATTTGAAGCCCTCTGCTTTTACGTTTATTCCCACGGTTTTGTCAGCCCCAGTAGCGGCCTTCAGCCCGACACTTGACGGGAACCTTGTCCGTCCCTTTCCGATGAGCGTAGCGCTTCTAGCCAACCAACATTTCCGCTGACGCTGCAGTTCCACTGTGCAGTTCCTGCGGCGAATGGCTAAACGCCCTTGCCAGACGGTGGGAGAGAGCCGCAGGCACCCAATTGGCCAGAGCGCAACAGGGTTTGGGTCCGCTGTGGGTTTCCGACAGCAGCTTTTTCCTGGCCGCCCCACACAACCAGAGACAATATTAGCCCGCTGCGCCAAAGGTCCCCAGCTAAGGGAGATAATTGTGCCCTTATTGATTCTCCGGGGGATGACGTCACAGTGTGGAGCAGACGCTCACGTGCTAGCTCATGTCTACAGCTGAAACTGGCACAGCCAGGTGAAGAAACCATGGGGCGCATGAGTTCCCTGAACGGTCAAGTTGGACACCAGCAGAGAGGTCCAATTTGTGGGTTTCGCCCAAGTGACGGGCCGAAGCACATCCCCCTCGTCCATATTTCCCATTCTAACCCGGACCCCAGACAAGTGGAAGTCAATTAGGCAACATATAACAAGTCCTCGCTATGAGAACTTTCATGGCTGGCAAATATAGGAAGTGAATATACAGGAAACCAATGTGCTTGTAAACATCAATGCTGATGTGAACTAGAACTGCTGGCTGTACACTTAGGGGTCGATTTACTAAAAGTTTGCATTTACAAAATCATGTGTAAACCTGTACTCACAAAAGAATCATCCGGGGTAATCAACTAATGAGGTGCAAAGTGCGTTAAAATTGAAAGATACGTGGATTTTACCTGAATGAATACGCAAAATTGGGCGTCCCTACATTATTTTGCGACATAGTGGGAGGAAGTTGTGGAAATGGATTACTTAGCACGTGTAACATGGTTTACTAAGCCTGAAAGCAAGTTTGGGGAAGGTACTTGCGTGTGCATTTCAGTACAAATAGGAAGCAGGTATTAAAAGACACACAATCCATAAGATGATGGCTGTCATTGTAGCAAGACACGTACGGGTGTATTTGGAATATCCATAACTGAACATTCTGAATGATTGTGTAACAATGGGGGCTAATTAACAGGACCATTCTAGCTAACACTGAAAATACACAAGAACAGAATTTGTGGATACATACATCATGAACAGTAAGAATAAATGGGTCATTCCGTGTCAAATCAACCAGTTTTCTGAAAAGTTTCTGAAAAGTTTTCTGAAATTAGTAAAGGAATGACATCCATCCAAAGTTGGGTCCGGGTGAAAGAAAGTAAAAAACACAACTGTCCGTCTTGTCAATGGATCACCATGTGGATAGTTAAAACTTTTTCTGAAATTTACACCAGTTAAACAGATATATTAGATCTACTCATCAACCAAATTTCAGCTTTGGTACTCAACTCCTTCATGGTTTGATAGCATTTTGGAAAGTACACATATTTAAACATATCGGGAATTCACATAAGTAGTAGGGGTGTCACGATACTGATTCGAAATCGAAAATCGATCGAAATGAGCGTTCGATTTCAAACTTCGAAATCACAAGCTGGTTCGCGATTCTCCAAGTTATTTTTTTCTCTCCACCCTCTTCATGTACACATACTTTAAACCATACACTATAAATGTTAAATTACCACATACTCTGTCATATAGATGTGTACAGTTTGTCATTTACTTGATAAATGCTGGCAGTTTGCCTTGAATGTTATTGAAGTCGTTAACAATTAGTCTGTAGTGACAGCCTCCACGTGAATACTGCTTCCAAAATAAGTGTCATTGCATTGTAGGCCTAGGAAACAAAACTATGCATGGTACAGTAACAGCAGCACACGCATGTTTCGCAGTTAGTAAATAAATATACACTGCCCGGCCAAAAAAAAAGTCGCCATTGCACCCGTCATGCATAGTGCCCACTGTACAAGCCTCTGGAGGCAGTGTTATGATCTGGGGTTGCTTCAGTTGGTCAGGTCTAGGCTCAGCAACGTTATGCAGCAATAAAATGAAGTCAGCTGAGTACCTGAATGTACTGAATGACCAGGTTATCCCATCAATGGGCATATGCCAGGATGACAATGCCAAGATTCATCGGGCTCAAATTGTGAAAGAATGGTTCAGGGAGCATGAGGAATCATTTTCACACATGAATTAGCCACCAGATTCCTGACCTTAACCCCATTGAAAGTCTTTGGGATGTGCTGGAGAACATTTTACGGAGTGGTTCGATTCTCCCGTCGTCAATACAAGATCTCAGCCAAAAACTTATGCTACTCTGGATGGAAATAAATGTTGTGACATTGCATAAGGTTGTCGAAACAATGCCACAACAAATGCGCGCCGTAATCAAAGCTAAAGGCGGTCCAACGAAATATTAGTGTGTGCGACTTTTTTCTTGGCCGGGCAGTGTAGTTGGGATGTATTCTGTAATCGACGAGGCTCACTGATGGGATCTCAATTCTTGAATGATAGAGCTAGAATGAAATTGACCAAATATTGTTGCCTGGTAATGGGAAATCCCATCATTGCGTAATGGGTTATCCCTGTATTTACCTGACATGGGAAAATACCACATCTAATCTTAGCTCTAGGCCCTAGGGGGAATCAACTTTATTTTACCCATCTCCTGTGATAAATATGCATGCTGTGATCAGACCTTACGCACGTAGATCGGCCGATTTCAAGTTTTGTATCCCCGGAATTGCGCAAAATTTGTATTTTTCAAAATGTGGTTTAACCATGAAGGAGTTGAGTACCAAAGCTGAAATTTGGTTGATGAGTAGATCTAATATATCTGTTTAACCGGTGTAAATTTCAGAAAAAGTTTTAACTGTCCACATGGTGATCCATTGACAAGACGGACGGTTGTGTTTTTTACTTTTTTTCACCCGGATCCATCTTTGGATGGATGTCATTCCTTTACAAATGAATTGATTAGCCTGTACTTGCTTGTGACCATAGACATACACCTATAATTAATACATCTGTGATATGTCCACTCGTATGGGCACAGGGTGACCTCGAAAATCACCAAAAACATGTGTGACTCAACAAAGTGGCTACTTTGGGTGCATATGACTTGAAAAGGGAAGGCCAGATTCGTGCGATACGGAAGAAGGTAAGTTAGGATACCAAGTTTCAGCTCTATAGCTGTTACCAATCCCAAGTTATAAGCTTACAAAGTTGGAAGAAATCACATTCATGCTTTTTCACGACTCGCAAGCGCGAAAGACGGAGGTTTTGAGCAAATTTCAGGAGGCCATGTCTCGAAAACGACATGTCATATGAGGCTATTGTTTTGTGTGTTCATTTTTCATACAATGGATTATTATTATGGAGTTTCATCAAAATCTGAGAGGGTCATGCAGGGACCACTGGTTGATTTGACATGGAATGACCCAAATACATTTTTAATCAAGAAGCAAATCGTGTTACAGAATACAAGAGTAACTAGTATTTGAATCAAACAAGCAATACAACGTCTATTACAACAAACAGTGAATAACAAAGCAAGTAAAACTTTATCAAAATAAAACCCATGATCAGATGGGAATGTGATTTTATGTGACACTAACGGCACGAGTAATGCTAGTAAACATAGTTATGATTATTTCAGTCCTGACAAACACCTGTAACTCCCGGCAGAAACTAAAAGACATCTAGTTAAACAGTTCATAGTAAACCGCCAGCTTGTTCAGTGTAACAGTAGCCTATCTACACTGTATTAAAAAAAAAAAGAAAAAAAAGAAAATACCATTAACAATGGCAGCAACGTTTCCAGTGAAAAACAGTTTCATGAACGGGGGAAAACTATGAATCCTTTTATTTAGCTGTAGCCTATAAATTCTGTTATTTAACTAAATCCTGTTATTTAATGGGATGACTGTTAAATAATGAGTTATTGCTGTTAATCTCCATGACTTTGACAGTGGTAAAAAACTGTGAAATCCTGTAATAGTTGTTTTTTACAGTGTACTGTGGAAAAAACTGTATTTTTAAGGTAAAATATTTGTATAAAAAAAAAACACTGTCAAAGTCATGTAGAATGATTATTTAAAGGTCATCTCCCAGAAAAACTGGATTTACACACTTTTCTCCCATTCATTAAATGGTTCTTCATTGGAAACATTGCTGCCAGTCTTTTCACTGTTTTCTTACAAGATATTTTTTACAGTGTAACCATTCCAAACATAGAATCTCTATGAAATATGGCTGTTTGCGGCTGGAGTAATTTACATAATGACTCTTAGTTGATCACCCACAAAGTGTAAAATGATAACACATGGAAATACTTTGTGCATGCAAAATAGCACCCTTTATTTGGGATCTTAGCAAATCGACTCCATAGAACAACAACAGTTTTTTAAAGTTTTTTTTGCTTTTGATTTTATACTTTATACTGATTTTGACTGGACAGTTTACCATATATACATATAGTATATACCTCTATTACAATTCATATGGTTAACTGTTTAAACTGTAAAGAATGAGTTGTAATGGAAATTGTTCAGGCCGTTTTGAGCCTTTGGCACTCCTCAAGGAGATTTTAATGACAGTCTTTCACCACTACTGCTAGCTGATTTACTGCAGGTCATACGCATCCAACAGCAAACAGCAAACAGGCAGTACTCCTGCCTC
>CM056395.1:6420932-6540932 GCA_029718625.1 Synaphobranchus kaupii | reverse complement strand
TATTAAACTGTATTACTCCACATTCTTACTGAGTCCTGTAGGATTTAAACTCAATCTCAGTGAGTACTGACGGAGATATCAGTGTTTCATAGACACACTTCTTTCCTCCTGGCCACCCGAGTGTGGCAAAAATGGGTCAAAATACACTAAAATTACACATTCTTACAAAATACTTCCAAAATAAAAGTATCTAAACTGCAGTAAACATGTTGGAGGCATAGGTTGCTTAGCAGTTTGGTGCTTAACACCATACAACAACAAAACATGAAAGCAACCTGTATCACATGTAAAGGGCGTGTATCAGTGCATACTGGAGTACATTAAAAAGGGTTTTTTCCAACGCCAGATCCCATTAATGGGGGAGCGAAACGCTTGACTGATGGAGGCGTTCGCTGCCGTGAGCTGCCCCGCGCAGCATGAATGCGGAATGAGTCTAGAGGTCAGAGAAGCGAAAAGTACGCCCGGCCCACAAGGAAGTCTTTCAATGTCTGGAAATATTGCCTCCGCAGCTGTTCTCAGAACAGGAACGGTGCCAGCTCACAATGGGGGGGGGGGGGGTGACTGTCCTCAGAGATGGCTGTCCAATTATATTTTATTAACGTCACAGAGGACGTGACGGTGCTTGTTGAGGCCTTGGTGCACTGAGGTCAATCTATGCCACAGGTCACAGGTAAGACATAAATCCCTGGATAGTGCCCCCCCCCCCCCCCCCCCCCCAAATCTTCCTCCTGTTAAACCACCTCCCAGGGAGTCTAATCTAATGCCACTGAATTAGACAAACCCAAATTTCCTGATTCCTCCCAAAGGAAATGGCGCAACCGGTGCCTGCTAAACCCAGACAACATGTCTTGAGCTGTTGTGCGAGAGGTATAACGTGAGCTCAACTCTAATGGCGCTTAAATGCGTCCAACAGGGACAATATGTACTCTACTAGAGCTAGAGGTAGTAGATTTGATTTTAGACTGAACATTTTGCTTTGTTGGGCCACCTTGCATGCGGGCCTAGTAAGCTCGGACCATATGCCCCTGCACACCTCCGCTTCTTCTGTTTTTCAAAAAAAAAAAATCAAACTGCATCCGCAGAAATGTTTTTAACATTGCACAGGCCTGCCGGCCTATTGGATTGATTCTCTTCACTTCCTCCAGATTAATGGAAAGTAATTAAATGGCAAGTGCAGTATATTCCAAATGGAACCTAACAACCGCCAGTATATCTCCCGCAACATGGATGGTGCTAAAAACACTAAGTTCTTTCTGCCATTAGCATGCTGCAGTCATCATTCTTCAGGCACAGTGTGACAACATGAACATCCCATTACACAATGTCGAGAATGCAAATGCAAAAGTATTGGGACAGTCACACAATATTTGTCGTGTTGGCTCCAGCACATTGGATTTGAAATAAAATTAGATTACTGTAATTCCCTGCTATCTGGCTGCCCTAAGTCCCTGTTAAATAATCTCCAGCTTGTGCAGAATGCAGCCACTCGCATTTTGACTAGAACTAAGAAGTATGAGCATATTACCCCAGTGCTAGCATCGCTTCATTGGCTACCAATTAAGTATAGGATAGACTTTAAGGTTTTACTTCGGACCTTTAAAGCTTTAAATGGACTTGCGCCAGTGTATATATGTAATCTGCTTTTACCGTATAAGCCAAAAAGATCACTCCGTTACCAAGATGCAGGCTACTTAGTCCCTAGAATATCTAAAAGCTTGATGGGTGTTAGAGCTTTCTCCTACAGAGCGCCACTACTGTGGAACACCCTGCCAAAATGTATAAGGGAGTCAGACACAGTCTCAATATTTAAGTCTAGATTAAAAACGCACCTTTATGATCAGGCTTATAACGAGTTGTAGTCTGGAGACAGGACCAGAGAAGCCTTTAGCCATAGAGTAATGTGGGGTGGCATCCTTTCCTTACTGTCACCAGTCAACAGCTGTGACCCCATCTTCCTGGGCTGATAGGTGGGTAGGATTGTTTTCCCTCTCATGACTGGATGGGTTCTCAAACTCTGTCTTCATAGCTATGCAGCCATTGATTACTCCTAGCGGGGGCACTTGTCCAACCCCCCCCTCCCCCCCCTCCCAGTTGGTGCTCCTGCTGCTCTATTACACTTTCCCCTAACTGTTTTCTCTCTCTATTTATTCTACATTCTGCCGGCGGGCAGATCTCTGCCCCGCATCTCGAGAGTGGCTGTCAACTGGACCCCCTCACCGCTGCTGTCCGGCTTCCTCTCCGTCGCCGCTGTCCCTCCCCTCCTCACACCGCTGCTCCCGCCGCCATCAGCCCCCGGTTCCCCACCATCATTGCCGCCACATCTGGACTGTCATCTAGCTGCTGCTAATTTTTATTAACATGGACATTGACTGTTTTGACCATGCTGGTCATTAAGCCCTAGACCCTGAGCTGACCAGAGGAGGATGGGTTCCCCCCTTGAGTCTGGTTCCTCCCAAGATTTCTTCCTAGCTAAACCAGGGAGTTTTCCCTTGCCACTCTTGCCACTCTTGCTCTTGTGGGGGTTTAGGCTGGGTTTTTCTGTGAAGCGCATTGTGACAACTAGTTGTGAAATGCGCTATATAAATAAATATTGATTTGATTTGATTAAAACGATGAATATGATGTTAAAGTGCAGACTGTCAGCTTTAGTTTGAGGGTATTTACATCCATACCGGGTGATACGTGTAGGAATTTCAGCCCTTTCTATCCCCTTTTTTGGGGAGCAAATGAGACAAATGAACATAATGTGAAATGAGTCACCATATTTAGTACATGGTTGCAAATCCTTTGCATTCGATGACTGCCTGAAGTCTGCAACCAATAGACATCACCAGATGCTGGGTATGCTTTGTGGTGATGCTCTGCCAGGCCTGTACTGCAGCCATTTTCAGTTCCTGTTTGTTTCTGGAGTTTTGCTTTCAGTCTCCTCTTCAGCAACTGAAATGCGATTAAATTGGATTCGGGACGGGTGATTGACTTGGCCAGTCAAGAACATTCCACTTTTTGGACCTAAAAAACACATTGGTTGGTTTAGCAGTATGTTTGGGGTCACTGCTGCAAGGTGAAGCGCCATCCAATAGTTTTGAGGCATTTGGTTGGATCTGATCACTGTGCACTTCAGAATTAATTCTGCTGCTGCCGATTGTTGGGTTTATCTTGTTGCTATTAGGGAATAAAACATTTTTGTGGTGAAAAAATATTTTCATAAACTCACAGATAGACACTATTGTCCACTGTGTCACGCATGCCTAGGTATCGTTGCAGGTGAGCCTATGGACTAGCTACGTGATAATAGCTAATAGTGGCACGTATAAACTCATATATTCGGTATAGCTGTCACAAATCGTTTAACTAATAAAGCTAGAACATAGTTTGTTTTTTTACATTTGGGTGGAATAATAAGAAGAAATAATAGAAAGAACAGTAAGTTTGCTTTTTCAAGCCAACTTAATCAAACCTCCCGGTGTAAAAACTAAGTGAAATGCTTGCGTTTGCCAAAAACCTAAAAAGACAGGAAATCAAATTGATCAGCCCTAATGCTAACATTACCAGCACAGAGCTTTGAAAACTACTACAGCCCTGTATATGTCTACTGTACTTCAAACACTCACCAGAGTGGGTAGATTGCTTAAAGGCATACTGAAATTTGTTAGAACATAATGTTGTATAGCTACCTGGCACCGATATTAGTCATAATATGTACTCTCACCTTCATGAGTTGCTCCAGTGGTCAGCAACTGACTGACGAACAGTAACATTTTTTCTCTCTCCATTCACTCCCATTGCATGGCGAAATAGGTCTCAAAAGCACACTTTTAGCACATAAACGAATGCAAACAACGCCGATTATGCTGATATCGAAAATCACGACATCCAGAATCGGGTGTAATATTGCCTATCGTAGCTCAAATTAATGAAACTAGCTCTATTCCAAAGCAGTGCTATCCAATCTTTCCTAAATTATTGAATGTATAATAAATAAATGTTTAACTTTGTTGCATTACTTTAAAGTTGTGCAATTAAAATAGTGTTTTTTAGAATGGCAAGTTTTTAACAGTTGACTATAAAACTTATCGGTACCGATACCAGCATCGGCCGATGGCTCGCCTATCGGAAATCGGTATTGGCCAGAGATTCATATTGCAGAAATTCGGTGCATCCCTATTTGGTAGCTAGCAGCCTCTCAAAACAATCAAGTTACTTCATACCTACCCTGTTCAGAATGTCTAGTGCTGTCCCTGAGTGCAAGCACAAAGGATTGATTGGATGGTATATTATTAGTGTCCCCTCCATTATCATCACAAAGAAAATGTACGGTCATCTATCACTGTGGTAATCCGTGGTCTACCAGGTTGTTTGCTACTGCTGAGCTCACCTGCTGAGCATTTTTGCTACCTATCAATATATCAAACAAATGATTTTGACACACCCAATATCTGTGATCAATTTATTCTGATTTTTCAGCCTGGTGATGGCCTGCTTTACTGGCATAGGCACTTATCTGGTCATCATGTTGAGAGACAACAGCAACACACCTAGAATCAACTCTCCACCTTTTGTTAGCTTTCCTGTGCATTTACTAATGATGTAAAGACACAAAGCTGGCCAGCTGAGCAGCCAAGAGTCCCATTACTTTGGCTCCCCTAAAATAGGAGGGAGGAGGGGCTATGTATAAAAATGGCTGTAATTCCTACATATGGATGTAAATACACTACAATTAAAGCAGACCATCTGCACTTAAACCTCATAGTCATAGTTTTGAAGATATTATTTATTTTACTTTTATGCAATGTCCCTTGTAGTGTAGGTTTCAGCATAGTAGAATATAGGTTCATGAGATTAACTCCTTTGCGTAGAAGGTGACGCCGGCGGGACCTTTTTGCTGAACTGAGACATTCATTGCTACTGCAGCCAAACTATTAGTGGAAATCACAAACTCTGTGTTTTAACTTTATTGGTAGATGCCCAGCTAACAAAATTAGGTCCCCGGGACGTCTCCTGAACGTCTCGAAATGTCATCAGGACATCGTCTTGACGTCTTTTTGTAGGGATTTCTAAACGTTACGTGGACGTCACAGAGAACGTTCCCGGGACATTCTAGTAACTTCCCTTAGACATTCATTACATGACGTTATATTGTAACCAGTGACAGACGTTGCAGGAACGTCCCCGAATGTCCCATGAATGTCCCATGAATGTTATGAGCACAACGTCATATCATAGCCGGATAGGGACGTTGCTTGAACGTCCCCGAAAAATTCTAATTAAATGTCATATTGTAACCAAACAGTGACCTTCCTAGGACTTTAATAACGTCCTAGTAATGTTTTTAGGACATCCCTAGGGAACGTCACATCATAACTTTGAGAGGACTAAAATGGTACGTCCCTAGGACGTCCGTTGTTTGCTGGGCGGTTCGTGACGATTTCTGCCGAATACGGAGTTTCGAAGTGTCACTATTTCCCACTAGCAAGTCCATTTAACAAGCAACCCCCATCTAGTCTATACCTACCCATGCGTGACATAGTGGACAATAGTGTCTATGATTGAGTTCATAAATATATTTATTCATCATATAAAATTAGAATAACATCATAGCAACAAGATAAACCCAACAATAGCCTGATCGTATGCCAGACAAGCAGTGAAAAGCCCTGCTCACTGAAATGCAAAATAAACTGTGAAAGTACTGTCTCATTCTACCATGTATTCTACTAGTAATATATGCTACTAAATATGAAATAAATATACAATCCTACCATTGGTTTTACACATCGAGATGTTCCTTTCAAAAGTCAGTGGTCATTTATTGTCTGGTACAATCACTTTGATAAATATACAACACTTTATACTGCTATTACACTATCTGAAACGTCGACTCGTAATACCCCCATGCCCTGTAAGCCTGTCTTGTTCATTGCAGTTCATTCTGGTTTAATTGTCTGCTTTTTTCATCCAATAGAGTACATCATAACCTCAGCAACAGTATATGCCATGTCTTTTTGGGTGCTTTGAACAATTTACTACAGCCCAGCCTAACGGCAGCTTTCGTTTTAACGGTTTGGTATTACGCAAGCTCTATAGAAAACGCATTAGGAAGGGGAGTTTCCCTTTCCCGATATATAAGGATTCTTGCGTCTAAAATGCCGTTGGTCTTGCTGGCTACATATGTACGTTCGTGTTTCCACTCAAGCACTGTCTTTCCAATATGTTTGATAGCCCTATTGTTCTTTTCACATTTTGAGTGCATTTCACATACTGTAGTGCAATCATTAAATTTATTTTTGATGTAAGCTACCGATGTTCATTGAAGATAGAACATTTGGCAGCATTTTGCAGATGGTGGAATACTATTTTATGTTCATGTTATCGTACATAATATAGGCTATGTCGTATATACTTGTCTCTTAGGGCATGACAAGTGCTCATTTCAATTTACTGTGCGCTGATATGTGGTAGATTAAGGTAAAACTTCAAGCCAACTTTTAAGGCACAACTTCCTTGGAGTCATTATGAATGGGAACATTAAAAAAATAAAAAAACTACAGAAAAATGCAATCCCAGGACAAAAGTATACATACTGTAGAGTACAGGGGAAAGTGATGTTTTATTGAGGTACAAGAGTGAATGATTAGGCAACATATTTAGGTGTATGTAACACTGTGATATCAATGTTTTTTTTATCTTAAGTCATCAGAAGGAGCAAATGTATATGCTTTATAATGGACAAAATTTATTTTATTCATTTTTTATGACATGTTTTGCATAGGGGTTTTGGACCCATAGATATCTACCCCCCTATACTGATGAAAATATAGTAATTCCCACTTGAAAATAATGCAAAAGTGAGTTTTATGAGCCAAAACTGTTGATTTGTAGTTAAATATATCACAATTTCTTTTATTTAGAGCAGTGCACAATTTAGCCATTTGGATAGATTTGGAGACACTAATGGACAACAGGGTACACGGCTATATTTTGCATCATAGACCTTTGCATATCATCCTCAGATTTTGCAAAACTTGTGGACATAGAGTTTATGATCCAGGAAATGTATATATTTTACCGATTTCACTTATGTAGCTCTCAGTATTTTGATTTTTAAATTTTTTTCCCCCAAAGTTTCTTTGCATTTGTGGCACTTTATTTTGACTTAAATTATGAAAATAAACAAATCTAAGTTGGTATTGTAAATGGTACACCTGTCTTGTTTCATTTGAGCCATTTACCAAGTTTATGTGATGCTCACACCTGGAGTTATTAAGCCTTAAACAGAGCACCCCCTAAATAGGTGAAATTTGCCATCTGCGCCAAGGGGTTAAGACCAGACCCTTGTGTCCCCTACAGGGGACAATAATGAATTAGCAGTCACAGGAGGTCCCTGAATTGGCAGGTCATCCCTAAAATTAGTGTTATTTTAGGTTCATTACATTGAACATGATATACAGTGCCCTCCACTATTATTGGCACCCCTGGTAAAGATGAGTAAAAATGGTTATAAAAAATTCACCATTTGGTGAATTAGCTTAATGTCACAATGAAGAAATGAGAAAAATCCAACCTTTAATTGAAGTAAATTTATTATGAGAAAAAAAGATCCCTCATCAAGAAATAATTATTTTTAACAAAACCACGTCTGCCACAATTATTGGCACCCCTGCACCCCTTTTTAATATTTGGTCACATATCTTTTGCATGCCATGACTTCCTGATGTCTGTGCCCCAACAACATCAAAAGAAAAACTCTTGATATCTTATTTTCTGGTACTCTTACAAGCGATACTATAACGTCTCTGCATTTGAATGGATCTCTATGGGAATTGGGGGGTGGGACTAGATTTAGCTGCAAATTATGCTGGGACAGTATGGAATACATGGTTCATAAAATGGCTGTAAGTCATCAAGGGTCTGAGGTATCAAACAAGCCTCAAACCATCACTCTGCAGCCATTTAGCCAACCATGTGTTCCATACTGTTCCATTGTAATTTACAGCTAAATCTAGTCCCACCCCCCAATTCCCATACCATCCCTGTACCAATCATCATAAACCTTTATTTATATTTCGGTGACAAATTGAGGGAAATACCCTCATTATCAAGAGTGCTGAGTTACAAGGGCAAGAGATTAAAATAAATAAAGTAAAAAGAAAAACAAAATGAAGAAAAAAACAACAGTAAGGTAATGAAATAATAATAAAAGTTTGCCAAGAAATAAAAGCAAGATACAATCAAATTTTACAAGATTTAAAATCAATGCCTGGAATTCTTTTAGTGGCTTTATAAATTAATAAATACCAGTGGTGTCTCGCCCTCCAGATAGAGAGGGCCAACCAACATTTTTATGAAGCAGGCAGTTATGTGTACAATTATTATCACCTGTGATAAACATAAGTGCAGATTGATATACAGCATCTAATGGTTTAAGGGTGGTGGCACTCACACTTAAACAAAATATCCACAATCCAAAACAGATAGAAACAGATTGATTCAACTATTTTATTTTATTTTTTTCTGTAAAATAAAGGAAAGCAGATCTTATTTATCGGAAAGCAGATCGTATTTCCTTTCCTTTATCTTAATTTTTGCCGCAATTTTTTCACAAGATAGTGAACATGGTTTCTAAAAGTCGGTTTTTCATCTATCCAAATGCCGACATATTTATAATGATTGACTCTCTCTAGGGGTGGCATTCAGAGAGTAGATCCAAAAACCACCATAATCAATATTTCTTGCTCTGGAAAACAACATCGAGGTTGTCTTATCAGTGTGTATAACTAATTTATGATTAAACAATTACTGTTGTAGAGCATTAAATGAAAGTTGCAAATTATCAATAGCCAACTGTATTGAGCTGGCACAGCAGTACAAAACAGTATCATCAGCATATAAATACAGGTAATGAATGAAGAGATGATATCATTTATATAAATTTTAAACAGAACTGAACCAAGGACTGAACCTTGTGGAACACCTTTAGTGATGTGCAAGAACTCAGACTGGACTTCACCAACATTAACGCATTGGTGCCTATTGCCCAGGTAATTGCACAAACAGCTAGCAGGGTCAAGGACAATACAGGACAATTTGTTTAGAATGAAGGAGTGATCTACAGTATCAAAGGCCTTTGACAGATCAACAAAAAGAGCAGCACAGTGTTTTCTATTATCTAGAGCAGATATAATTTATATCATCCAAGACCAATGAATTGGGGAAATGGTACTATGCCCTAAATCCAGATTGATAAGGACTTAGCAGGGAGAACATAGAAAGGAATGACTTTAGTTTCAGTTTATTATTTACTAATGATTCCAGGATTTTTGCCAGGAAGGATCCTGGGTGCCAATTATTCATATCATCTTTACTTCCTCCCTTAGGCAGAGGAAGAACATAGGTAGTCTTGCATACTTTAGGAATTATACCTGACGTGAGTGTAAGGTTAAATATGTGAGGTATGCAATGTGGAATCAACATTTCTGAAAGTTTAAGAAAACATGGGTCCAAATTAACATCACCAGTTCATTTTCTAGAGGCAGGTGGCGAAAAGAGCATCAGTAACCACCCTGGAGCTGAAGGGGGTCAGGCTAAGATGAGGGGCAACCAAAAGCTCGAAATTGCAAGGAGGGGAGGCTCTGGATAATTTACACAGTTCACAACCATGTTTTCAAACAGATGACCAGAGGCAGCAGAATGATTTCCTTATGCTCAGTTAACGTGCAATGTCCAGTGTTCATGGGTTTTGGCAAGGAGGTTCTGATGTTACTACTAATAATTGACTTAACTACCTTTCAGCATTTTCTTGGATTATATGAAGAATTTGGTGAAAGATTGTAAGTAAAAATCAGACTTGGCTTTCCTCAAACAGCAGTACATTTAATCCGGAGCTGTCTAAAAGGAAGCCAAAGAGAGTCCTGCTGCATCTGGCCAAGGCCCAAGATTTATTCCTCAAGGAAAATAATGCAGATAATTCGGTGGTGAACCAAGAACTGGATCTGTTTTTTTAGATCTATGGAGCTATATGTTATGGGGGCAACGGTCACTGTTGGGGAAGTGAGGATTAAGTGAAATGTGACAGTTTCCGAATCCAGCAGTTTTAACAGCCAACGCCGTTAAATGTTCCGCACCCTGAATACAGAACACAAGTAGCATCAACGGTGTACCGACTGTACCAACTTTGTATACATACAAAGGTGTTGTGTGGGGTCATTTGTGGGGTAGCTCTATAAAATGTAAAAAAAAAAATGCAACCTTTCTTTTTCTTTCTTTTTCAAACATAAAAGGCGTCATAAAGTGTGAACATAATATGAGGGTTAAAACAAAATCAAAAGGAACAGTTTGCACCAAAATAAAAATGGTTAAAACAAATAAAAACAAAATGAAAACGACATAAAACTAAACCAAAAATAACAATGAAATAAAAACGAAGAGTTTGCACCAAACGCAAATGTGGATCTTCGCACTCTCTGCATTGTCCAAGATGTGTGTCTACACCCTCCTGTGACAAGCATCGACAAGCTTCAACAAACACTGACATAGACTGCCTATATACAACGCTTCCCGCTGGCTTGTTAATAGACTATACCCAGTGCTTAGCTTTACTTACACAGAGAAAGTAAAAATTCCCATCTGCCAGTATTGATAGATGTATGAAAACAACACCACATTTTATTTTGTTTCACAAAAATTGGCAGCGCGCTCCTTTAATGGTCTAAATCACAGTATAATGCCTGTTTAAATATCAGAGACAGACTGTTACCAGAGCGTTTTGTTTCGTTATTTTGGTCAAGTCTAATGCCAATAACAGGACAGGGCAGTCATTTAAAGGTCAAGGAATCAAACAAAAAATATCAGAGGAGAAGAGTTGTTTAACATTCAGTGAGGGATAGACCGATGTCAGACCAGTATGGTCCTTTCATGGTTGAGTCTTAAGCAAATAGTGAACAAACAGGGCAGCATGGTCCATGGTATTAATGGTTCAAGAACACACCAATATCAGAGCAGGACATTTGTTCAAAAGTGTGGCGGATCAATACCAGAACAGCATGATCTTTTAGGTCAAGTATACGGCCAAATGCTGGGCTGTATAGTCCGAAAACACTGTGTTTTCAGAACAAACCCACACGGAAGGTACACATTCATTTTCGTTCTCTAAGAATATTCTTGCCAAGCTCACTCATACAGTACATACTGTACATACATACACTTCCTTTCTCAATCTCTGTCAAGCCTGATGTTGGGTGCAGAATACAAAGCAAAGAGAAACATACTCCATATACTGATGATAAGCCTTAGGGACTTGACTTTTTAAAACCCCCACTCCTTGCACCTGCGTGTGTGTACGTGTGTGTAGAATACACACACCATTGTAAACCATGTCATACAGATGCTGACGCGCCAGGATTGATCTGTTCTGCTGTGAATTAAGAATGAGTAAAACATGGCGGCTTGTCATGCCCTGTGGCTTAGCATTACTCTCTCGCCGTGCCGGATTCAAATTTCAGCCCATAACAAGCGCAGGTGTGTGTAAATGCGTACCAATTACAGTAAACTGAGCTGGCAGACAGCTCAATTTACCGTGCTCAAGCGTGATTGCAATGTCCCCCACTCCCCAGCAGAGGGGGTAGTGGGTGGGGAGACGGGTGGCTCACTCACCCTGTCCTCCTCCTCCCTGAGGTCGGGCATGGTGCTGATGCAGAGGCTGACCACGGTGACGACCACCATGATGACGGAGAGGCAGGCAAACACCTTGCCCGGTATCCCAGAGTGCGGGTTCTCCACGGTGTCCCTCAGCCAGCCCATCATCTTGCGGGTAGCGCGTCTCCTCCACCGGGGGGCGGACCTGAGCCTTGCTACGCCTCCTCTCCTCCTCCTTGCGCTCGTGCTCGGTCGCCTCCTCCATGCGGGTGTACATCTTCCGCTTGCAGCAGCGCTCCATGTAGGCCATCTCCACGCCCCAGTACGCCAGCTCGTCGCTGAGCGACAGGGCGCACATCTCCCGCAGGAGGCGGAGCTTCCCCGCCGCCAGGAAGTTGAGGATGACCCGGAAGGCGGAGGGGCTCCGGTCGAAGAAGAACTCGCGGGCGGCCTCGTCGTAGTCGTCGCACACCTGCACGATCTCCTCGTAGCTGCGGCAGAGGCGCAGGCGGCCGAGCCGCGTCAGGGGGAATTGCTCCAGCGTGGTCCAAGGGAACGTGTAGCGGTTGCCGCCCACGTTGATGACCGCCAGCGCGGCGTGGTCGACGGAGAGCAGGTCCTGCGGCCGGCGAATCAGCTGGGCGCGCTTGTAGTACACGCCTTTGATGGTCTCGGTCTCCGGGATCTCGGTGAAGATGCGATCGAGGCTGCTGTCGTCGCTGAGTGACAGGTTGCTGAAGTCGTGATTGGCGTTGCTGATGATGGGCATGGCGGCATGAGGGCGGGTGCCCGGGGGGCAGAGTCAGTAGTGGAGTGGGAGGGGCGAGAGGGTGTGCCCTCCTGACTGGCGGCTCAAGAGTTCAAGGAGGGCCGAGGGGGGCAGCTACAAGCAGAGGCTGCGTAAGAGGAGAGAAAGAGATAAATCACCTCTGAAGGATGAAAACACACGCACGTACACGCACACACACACACACACACACACACACACACACACACACACACACACACACACACACACACACACACACACACATACACACATAGAGAATACATAAAAATCTATTAATTTTTTTCAAGTTCAAGTTGGTTTATTGGCATGACATTACACAATGTTGCCAAAGCAAAGATGACAACTAAAATAGTAGTAAATAACATGTTAAAAAACATTAACAAACAAAATAATTACATTTAGTTAATGTTACTTACTGAGTAAGAGTACATGTACATTATATGTAGGATGTATTTTACATTGGCTAAATATATTTAGAAGAAGTATAATATGAAGAAGGCAGGAGAGAAAAGTTAAGGAAAAAGGAAAGGTAGCCTAAAGGTAAAACATTTTTTAAGATAAAAACGTAAAGTGACAGAAATTAGAAAACGCTCAGTGTGGGACATTTCCTGCTGAATAAAAGCAGGTGGACCTTCGCAATGACAATGGGGATTTACTCTTGAGGTCTTTCTCTCCTCTTTGTACTCTTTTCGACCTCTTCCTCTCTCCCTTTCTCTACTTATCAGTATTCAGTTTACAGGAGATATGCATGCTGTAAAACCAGCCGCCCAATTAACTGTTAAACATAAAACCGTCAGATTGTTTGTGTGGTAAAATTTACTACGTTACAATTTCTGAACAGATAGGGGCTTATTTAACGTGATGTTACCGTTACTAAATTGCATTTTACAACGTTATTACTTGCAGATACAATTATACAGACCCTGGATTGCAATTAATGGGAAAAAAGCAGAGATTACATGCGGGGTTGGCAGTAATGCAACTGCAAATTGGCAAGCTGCTATCAACTTGCTTTAAACAGCCTAGCCGGAGGGGCAACAAATGTTCACGTAAAACAGGTGAGCGACTACCAAAAGCTACGCCAGAAAAAAAAAACTAAATTCTGGAGAAACCCCATCAGGTATTCAATACACATTGCCGTTGCCAAGGTGTTCCATCTCGTTCGGGGGAGGGAAGAGTGATCAACTATTTATTAACGGTACTACTGGTAACAGCATTCCCAGCGGAGGGCGGGTTGCCTTGCCGAGTGGAAAGTTAATTGAAGGAAGTGTTTTAAAGCGCCGCAGTGACGACGTCAGGAGCATTCTCTCCACTAACCCGGGAGACTTGTAAGAGTCCTTTTCCGGAACCTCGGAGGGATCTCCGTCGTACTTCGCTGTAGCCTGCACACTGTATGTCAATTAGCCTACTTCTGTTTTAATAGGAAGCTTGAAATCGCATTTTAAAAAGGATTTTAAATAAATAACTACACCGGTAGTGCCATAAATGAAGTAAGCGAATAGCCTGTTTTAATCAGACATAACGATGGCGCTCAATGTCATATAAAACAGAAATTACAACTAAAAAATATGGCATTCGTTTTGGGAGCATGGAATACACTGAAACAAAAATTCCTCTGGGAATGAAGATAACCCCACGCGTCGTGTATTTCAAAGAGTGGGCATAAAAAAGTTGTTTATCCTGTTCTTTGCATTTGGGATTTTTTTTATTTTTATCATGGGCGAGGGTCAGTTTGCCTGCAATGAAGAACGATTCGTCTGATTTTGCCTCGTGCACGGTTTGTTACTTTGATTAAGCGATCTGACATGACTTCAGGCCAGATTAAGACAAATGAACAAATACATTGCAACTCCTCCTTTCCCCCATCTCTATCACCTCCCTTTCTTTCTCTCTCTCTCTCTCTCTCTCTCTCTCTTTCTCCATAACGTGTTATGGTCACATCCCCGAGGGCTAGATATACAGTAGCTTAAACTCGCTTTCGAGGTATTACCCTGTTAATTAGCAGTGCTCAGCGTCAGAGCCAGATGTCTATATGAATCATATCAAATGTAGGCTACATCAGTTTCGGTACCCGATGATGAGGATTTTGGTTTGATCGAATTAAGAGTACACATTTTAAATATGTGAGATCTCAAACCATGTTACATGTAGGATATTAAATATTGAAACCACTGGATGAAAGCGAGTTCATCTGCGATTAAGGTTCCCCTCCGGAGACAAATTGTTGGGGGGGGCAAAAGTAGAGAAAAGATTATAGAAAATCATGTAGCCCATGTAATTAAACAAGTAAATACCGTAGCATTTCTGACAAATACGCAGTAAAATGAGAAAGTTTACACTCACCATAGTTGTGACGAGAGTCTCTACCTCACTTATGTAAAGCGATTTTCACTTTTCGAAAGATGTTGAAAAACATTTCTGCTCTTGTTGGCTCTCCACTCCAGTAATTCTGGTACGTCCGCGAGAAGGATGCACTTCCGCGTTTAAGATGCTCCGGTGCCAAAGGAGTAACGCACCTGTCCCATTCGTGTAAAATCCGTTTTCGGACACATTCAGAGAAAAAGACAGAGTGGGGACGCACAACTATCCCGTCCGGTCTGACAAGGCTCCCAGGCAGAAGTCGCTGGTTTTGATGCGCTGTGCGCGCGTGCGCGCAACATCGTCCGCACCAGCGCTAGAGGGTAAGTTTGCAGAGTCAGGTGTGCGCATTTATATGAGAGAGCGTCTTCATAATCCGTTGTCGGCACTGCGCGTTCCATCCACATTCTCAGTAAATTGGAATTTAAGCCTTTGCTGATATGATTAAAATCATGAGTTCACAGTGCGAGGGATACTGGGGGTAACGGAGATTATCGAGGAGTCTTTGTTACTCGTTCGGTCACACTGCTCAGACCTGACTGTAGTATTTTTTATTAACTTGTCTGAGATGGGATATGGGTGTTGGACTAGATCCGACGAACTAATATTCAGTTTCCGGGAGGAATATGCAGTGCAGGCCTTAATACGTGTAGCTATTCCGCAATTCGAGATTTGGGGGAACATTGGACGTGGGCTAATAGGCCTATATTTTCAGTGGGTGATTTCATTAATCACAACGTGTTGTCGACAATCTATCGTAAATCTGAATTACACTCATGCAACATGTTTGACATTGCCCTTCATTTGTCTGTCATCTGAACCAGAGTTGTGTACTTTTTAAAGTTTTCTTCTTTTTTTTTTTACACCTCACATTACACCTCACATTGTGTAACATTTTCTAAAGGAAGCAACCCTGATGTGTATTTCTATTTGTTGATTTTCCTTGTGATCCCATGTTGAGGACTAGCTAGTAGTCCTATTTTACACATGTAAAATCGCAAATAAAAATAGAATTACGCAATGAAAAAAAACGGGCGTAAATGGATAACTCACGGTTCACGGTTTAATGTGCTTGGGCTACTATCCAGTGTGAGAGACAAAATACTATATATTGTAGTTATCTCTATTTTTGCCGTTATGCACATACAGTTGAAGTCGGAAGTTTACATACATTTAGGTTGAAGTCATTAAAACTCATTTTTAACCACTCCACGGATTTCATGTTAGCAAACGTTGGCAAGTCAGTTAGGACATCTACTTTGTGCATGACACAAGTAATTTTTCCAACAATTGTTTACAGACAGATTATTTCACTTTTAATTCACTATATCACAATTCCAGTGGGTCAGAAGTTTACATAGACTAAGTTGACTGCCTTTAAATTTTTTATATTTGGTCGCATATCCTTTGGCTTTGCATGCCATGACTTTTTGATGTCTGTGACCCAACAACATCAAAAGACTCTTGATATCTTATTTTCTGGTACTCTTACACACAATAATATAACGTATCTGCATTTGAATGGATCTCTATGGGAATTGGGGGGTGGGACTAGATTTAGCTGTAAATGACACTGGAACAGTATGGAACACATGGTTGGCTAAATGGCTCTAAGTCATCAAGGGTCTGACATACGTATCAAACAAGCCTTGCACCATCACTCTGCTGCCAGATATGCAGTAGATATAGATGGATCACTTTAAGGGTTGTTTCTCCTGACAAATTTTCCTATTGAACTCTATGGAAAAATAAGTCAGGAGAAGAAACCTTTCAAGTTGTCCATCCATATCTACTGTATTTCTGTCAGCAGAGTGATGATTTAAGGCTTGTTTGATACGTCAGACCCTTGATGACTTAGAGCCATTTAGCCAACCATGTGTTCCATACTGTTCCAGTGTAATTTACAGCTAAATCTAGTCCCTCATGCACAACGTAGATGTCCTAACTGACTTGCCAACACTATAGTTTGCTAACATGAAATCTGTGGAGTGGTTAAAAATGAGTTTTAATGACTTCAACCTAAGTGTATGTCAACTTCCGACTTCAACTGTATAGTATCCGTCACGCCGCTGTTGCTGCATACAGAAAAGGGACCCGATGATTCCTGACCGAGCAGGGCAAGTGGAGCGTTAATATGCAGATATCCATACACGTAATGTACGCCCCTCAGGACATATGTGTATGTGCACTGACATATGCCTTTGCATGTTAACACATACTCTGCCGTTTATTTATTTATGTCTCTCGCTTTCTCTCTCTCTCACACACACACACACACACACACACACACACACACACACACACACACACACACACACACACACATACAGATTAACATGTACTGTAAATGTTGTATATATTATACATATAAAGGATCCATTAGAATTAATGTACATTTTCTGCAACAACAAGGATACATCAGAGACATAGCCTATTGCACATTATGTAAAAAGAGTTGCCATAGCCTATAAACCATGTAATTCATTCAGAAATGAACATATGCACTTAAAAACATTTTTGTGCATGGGAATGTGAGGAATCAAAATGGAGGTCCAAGACCTATAGAGGGCGGTCCCTGAAGGGGGGGGGGGGGGGGGGGGGGGGGGGGGGTGATATGAGGCTTCGTACTCTGTCCTTGAGAGCTCATTAGGTTTTACATGTCTGGGGAGATGCTAAAACAAGCCGGTAGTTTGTAAAGTCCTTATCGTGGAGGAGTGGAGACATTTGCATGGAGATAATGGATATCGAGCCAGGAGAAGACACCTGTGACACAGACACTATGAAAGATTATTTATCCTCTCAATCACTCAAGGACTTGGGCTTTGTGCATGTACGTTAACCCAGACAGGTTTAGAGACATCACACACACACACACACACACACAGTCATGCATATGCACACACACAGAGACGCACATACAGACTGCCTCTCCTTCTGGATCGCATACTCTCACACATCGACAATCATACCAAACTCTCTTAACACACACACAAGCAAGCATGCACACTATCTTCTACACAGAGACATACACATGTGCACTCGCATTCACTCAAACGCATACATCCCTTGGTTTCTCTTTTTCACCTAAACATTCACACACACACACACACACACACACACACACACACACACACACACACACACACACACACACACATATTCACACTCTCCCACAGACACATACATACACATGCACACGTACGTGCTCTCTCACACTTATAAACCACAGACCCCCCCCCACACACACACACACCCCGTCTCTCAGTGTTTGCGGGCACCCCACTACACTTCCTGCATTGCAGGTGGTCTCATTAGTACCAGGGTGCCCAGCACCTCTGGTAGGATAAAATAAAAAAATCAGCACAAGGATTAGAGCTAATACCTAGCAGCGCTGGATCAGATGTGAACAGCGAGCATACTGGGAGATCACAGGGAACGCTGAGAGACGAGGAGCCACATATGGACGCAGTCATCCCTGAAGCTCCCCTGCCTGAAGCCTGGGCGCGGCCAGGCGCTTCGAAATGACCGCAGGCTTCATTGGGCTAATCACTCTCGCGGCATACTGTGTGAGGACACAGTATGCAGATTAGCATCGCTTCATGGTGGTTAAATCTGTGTGTGTCAGTGATTAACAGTGCCAGATATTGCTTATAATTACCTCAATATAACAGTTGTTAACCCTCCTTATATGAATTATTGTCCAGTGGCCACATGTATAAAACTCTTGAGTAAAAGAATGCGTAAAAGAACGCTCAGGGTTTAAGTCGGAAATCTGCTTTAAAAAAAAGTTTAGCATTTTCTACCTCTGAATTTCGGTCACTATGTCGCCATATCACACTGACGCCAAACATTGCATACATATGGTGTCCAGCGTGTGCAGAGGTACGCAGATTCTCACAGCACGTGTTATTTTATACATCTGAATTTCTGCGTGGGAACTGACTTACGCGGCTTTCTGAGGGCATTTTTCTGCTCAGTACTGTTTATACACGTGGCCCCTGGTGTATCAGCAATTAATTCTACCTGATACTGATCATTCCCTGTGTGTCCGAAATCAACGCTGTATAATATCAGCTATTTTCTGTGTGTGTCAGCAATTAACACTGTCTAATATCAGTTATTTTCTGTGTGTGTCAGCAATAACACTCTACTGTGTGCCAGTGTGTGTCAGCGATTAATACCATCTGATATAGGTTATTCCCTGTGTATCAGCGATTTGTCTAATATCAATTGTTGTTATTCCCTGCGGGTGTCAGCAATTAACACTGTCTAATCTTAGTTATTCTCTGCTAGTGTGTGTCAGCGATTAGCCTAATACTGGTATTGGCTATACTCTCAGTGTGTCAGTGATTAACACTGCCTCATATCAGTTCTTCTGTGTGTGTGTGTTGGTGACTATCACCGTCTGTCATTGGCTATACTTTTTTGTTTTTTTGGTGACAAACTTTCTAACATCAGTTTTTTTTTCTGTGTCTCTGATTACCATGGGCAGATATCAGTTCTTTTCTGCACTGCAGTAAATTTCACTGCTTGATACTGTTTTTTGTGTATCAATGATTCACACTTCAATATTTGTCTTTATGTATTGGTGATTAACCCCAGCAGATAAAGGCTATACTGCCTGTCGAGCTATTTTAATTAATCTCCCTATGTTGCAGATTGATTTTCCTCAACATGGACCATATATTTATTCAAAGGGGTTGCACTATAATACAATACGATCCTACAAGATTGTAATACACAGCCCCCTGATTGGATAATACGTGCAAGTTTTAGTCAATCATGGCCATGCATTTCCTTTGCCACCTTTCAATGACAAGTGGCATCGTTATAATTTACTGATTAAGACACAGGTATGCTAATCTTCCTTCTGCTCTGATTAGTCAGAATCCAATCCTATAAGATTGTAATGACATAGGCCCTGATTGGATAATACGTGCAAGTTTCAGTCGATCATGGCCATGCATTTCCTTTGCCACCTTTCAATGACAAGTGGCACCGTTACAGTTTACTGATTCAGACACAGGTATGCTAATCTTCCTTCTGCTCTGATTGGTCAGAAGCAGTGCTTGAAGTGGGCTGGAATGGACTGGAACGCCATACCGGGAGTTCTGTTTTGCTGATATGAGTACCGACACCTTTTCTAGCATTCCGCTACTTCTCCCAACCACCTGCCACTTGTCCAGATATCTTATTCCCTTCTCATCTGGTCACCCTAGATCTGCGCTTATTTTTTTCCACTTCAAGCACAGTTGAAATGAATTAAACACTGAGACTGAACGGAACTCGCAAGCTATTATACGTGAAGCAAAATATAGTTACCTTCACAGTCGCTATGATCCAACCGGGTGTTTATTCGTTTACAGTACATTGATTGAATGGAGCGGCTTACAATGCGAGAGAACATTAGTGCTTCCACGGGAGATATATGAGCCACAGTGACAAAGGCCAGGCTAATGACATTCTTAGACCAGAGAATGTGTTTGCCTGCAAGCACTATTGTAGGTTAACTACGTCAACCATGACAGAATTGTAAGTACATGCAATAACATAAGTGGTTCTTCCACTACCATAACAATCACACGATTAATTAAAGAGCCAGTCCTAGGGGGTGGGGATGGGAGAAGTGCCACGATGTAGTCTGAAGAGGTGGGTCTTTAGTCTGGTTCAGAAAAGGGCCGGTGATTCTGCTGTTCAGACCATTGTGCGAAGCTCATTCTACAGAGAATCATCGACATCGTTGACGTTCCACAGTACATTAGTTCCCTGTCCCTTTAAAAAAGAACACAGTCCACACTCTTTTTGCATTTTTTGCCATATTCACACAGGGGGAAACCACACACTCAGAAATAAAGGTACAGTGGAGGTACTTTTTTTGTTCTTTAAGGAACACATTTCCCAAATGCACCCTGAAAGTAAAATAATATTCTATTTGGGTACCCTTTACAAGAAATGTAATTATGTATTGCTGGCAGGGGTACAATTTTGTGTACCTATAGGCAACCACCCGGTGACAAGCATAGGCACTTTTTCATTACTTTTTGTTCTGAGAGTACAGAGACAATAACGGCTACACGTAGAGAAGGGACCATTGCGCAGAAAGCGCCATGGTAGGGGTTCAAACCCCCTACAGTGCAGGTGATTAGTATGTGGCTTGAGAGCCGGCTGCTCTATGGATTGTACTACATATTTCAGCATACGCCTATTACTTTCAACCATGAGAAAAAATCTTGCTAGTTACACAGAGTAATAATTTTACATTCAATTTGGCATCTCCAATCCCGCCCAAATTTGGAATGTCCGATTCGCGAAATACGTACAAGTGTGCTCATACACGCCCCCTGCTACCGGCTCAGGAGAGTGAAGACAACAGCTTCCAGCTGCGTCTTCGCACTGCAGCCACAAGCCGTGTACGTGCAGAGTGGGGGCGCGGAGGAGACCCAATCATACTCGTGCGCAGAGGGCAGGCCACGGGCGCCCGGACAGCCAACAGGGGTCACTCGAGCAACGAACACTATCCCCGCTGACTGAATACCTCCTGTATATCCCTGGGGCGTGGATGGGCCAGATTTGATCTGAGACCGTGGTGCTCACTCGTGCATCGCAAGCAGCTCTTTTACCGAGTGAGATTATACAGAATACTTTAAATAGAATTCTTTGTTAGAAAGGTAGCGGTGTGGTATAATTGTTAGGGAACAAGACTTCAACTGTCTTATTAATGTACTTAACCCGAATAGCTGTTGTAAATATAGTATCTCTGGGTAAGAGCATCTGATAAATGCCTAAAAATATAGCTAGATGGTAGGCAGCATAATGGTCATTTATACATTAGTTCAGCATATTACTGCTTCTCTAAAAAGAAATGCACCAAAATAATTTCCTTAAGTACAGAACCATGTCACTGTCACTGCTGCATCTTGGATGACCATTCCTTGCTATAAATGGGATGTGAGAGCCTCTAATTGGTTGAAAGTGATGCATGGAACTGTGAAACCTACTATGATTGGCAGAGGTGGAAAGTCCAGGAAAGTCCTGCCATGTGTTTCTTCCACTCATGAACTCAGCCAGCTGATTTCACTAATTAGGTCGAGCCTACCTCCTGGCTGAAGAATTGTACTAATTAGCAAATCCAGGTGATTGGAAGAAAATACTTATACTTTCTGAACCTGGATTTTCCACCTCTAATGATTGGGCAGGGCGGGGTGGGGGGGATCTGAGCTAACAATACACTTATAAAACATAAATTATATCATCATCCATAAATACATTGAATGACATCTTAATTCCACAGATACAGAGCCAAATCAGCGACATGTCTGCTGATGAGGGTGGATTGTTCTCTGAAAACAATGGGGCACCACCAGGGATTATGGGCCCCACTAGGCCAGGCCATCCACTGAACTATATAGTTCTGTGAGGCTATCCCATCCCTGCGCAATTACAGCATCATTTTTTGATGGCCCCTGGATTTGTTAATTAGCACAATTTTTCAGCAAATGGTAGAACTAATTCATGAAATCAGCTGGCTGAGTTCATGGGACAGTTTCACATGGCAGGACTTTTACTTTCAGACCCCTGGACTTTCCACCTCTGTGTTGGAGCATGATCATTGGGTACGTTTACATGCACACTAATACTCCGATCTGAACCCGGTTATGGCAATACTATGGTTACTGAAATGGTCATGTAAACACCTTTATCCGATAATGTAAGGTCATAATCCGTGTTTTCGAAACCCGATTAACACCCCTGGTTTTTTGGCCAAACTTTCGATTTTTTGGGGCATGTAAACACCTTTCTCCGGTTTCTTTCGGCTTTTCAAAACTACACATGTCAGGCAGAAGAGGCGGTATAACGTCAAAATGATTCCACCCGTCAACATTTGCTATGCCTGGGGTTCCTTCAGCATCTCACTTCCAGAATTTCATTATTAAATTTGCATTTCACCGGTGAAAATATATTGTTCAGTGTTACGTGCTTGTGTTTGTACTACCTAGTTTGTAGCTAGCACATTAAATAACTGAAATTTTCGGGAAATTGGCCAGATTTAGAGATCGGTAAAGCTTGCTAGTACAATAATATAAATCAACCACTACTAGCAATTAGCTATAAATAAGTAGCTATAATAATTACTAGCTTGCTATAATAATAATAATAGCCTACTAACGTAAATTTTTGACGGGCGGATCATTTTTGTTCTTACAACGGGAAGCAGTTAGTAGCTACGTTTTCCACAGAGCCGATTATGGAGAGAATCATGTAAACGCGGCTTTTGGAATAATCACATTTCTTATGTCCATGTGAACGCGACACACATCCCCTGATTTTTATTGATACTGATATCACATCCAGCTTGGTGCCAGGAGTAGGACCTGCTCCGAGTTCCTCAGCTCCATGTGGGCGAGTACAGGGGACCAGGCCTTCTGATCCTAACAACAAGACTTCTATGTGTAATGAGGATTAACTGGAAGAATGAAGAGCGATGAAGCACACGCTACGGATGTTCTCAAATCCAGATACGATATTCGGCAAAGCACGAATAATGCATTTTATAAACATATTTGTCCCTTCCGAATTTGTTAAATATCATTTGTATTCGGAAGCCTATCCCTATTGCTACAATCATGAGGAAAAAACAGCTACATTCGACTGAAAACAACTTTTGACTTGTTTTTCCTAACTGACTTCAGATGGGAGGGGGCAGGGTTAGTTTGTGCTCATAAGATAATTCCTATCTTTGGTATCACTCAATGGACAGTGGGCACACAAAGTCGCGGTGATGAGAGAGCTTAGCCTGTTTACTTTTTTTCAGAACATCTGAAGTATACATTTTCTATGTCCTTTGGGTTGTACTTTAACTAAACAGATACATTGCACCATGCAATGAAATAACAATAACAATGATGCAACCTTGTATTCAACAGTATCCAAACACAACATTTAGGTAAGTATCTTAACATAATAATCTCATCATCAACTTCAACTTCCCCATCCTGTTTCTTGTTTTTCACCATGTCCTATAGTGCATGTTCTACAGTACAAAGTCTTTCAGGTGGCTTGGCAGCTTTATGAGCCTTGCAGTACGGCGGACACTTGGAGTGGCATTACTGTCCCCCTGTACTTGTGCAGTATTCGCTGGCTGTCTCTGGGCACTGACTTGGGGTTCTGACCCAGAGCTGGAATTTCCCTCACTGGGTTGTGGTTGTACAGGAAAAACCTCTGGTTGTGATGACACCACGACGGAAGTACTGGGAGAGTGGGTGTTGTGCGCATCGAACACATCCGGCACTTCTGCTGTCTCTTCACGTCTAGACAGTACCTGGTCCACATGTCGGCGTACTACCCTACCATCTCCCAGCATGACCTTATATGCAACAGGACCTGTTTCTGTTACAATGAATCCAGGGATCCACTTCAGTCCATGGCTGAAATTCCTTGTCATGACAGCATCTCCCTCTGTTCTTTGTTGTTGTCTTTCTGTTTTCTTTGTCTGCCTTCTATTTTCCTGTTTAGATCTGGATGTAGTAAGTCAAGAGTTGAACGCAGCTTCCTCCTTAACAGCATCTCAGCAGGAGAGAGACCTGTGGTGGACTGGGGTGTTATTCTGTAGCTGAACAGGACACGTGATACCTTGGCTGACAAGCTGCCCCCAGCACTCTTTTTCATCATCTCCTTGAACATTTGTACAGCCCGCTCGGCCAGTCCATTTGAAGATGGGTGATAGGGAGCAGCCGTCATGTGTACTATTCCGTTGTTCCTCATGAACTCTTTAGCTTCAGCACTAACGAAACATGTGGCACTGTCACTCACTACCATTTCAGGAATGCCCTGGTTGCTGAAGCTCTGGCGCAGGCAGTCTACGGTAGTGGTGGAAGTGGCACTGTTCACAGGATACACATCCATCCATTTGGAATGTGCATCTATGATTACAAGGAACATTTTCCCCATGAATGGTCCTGCATAATCTATATGCAGTCTCCTCCGTGGCCTATCAGGCCACTCCCAAAGGTGGAGAGGAGCGGCTGCTGGTGTCTTTCTGTGTGCCTGACATGTACTGCATGTTTTGACTAGGTTTTCTATGTCCTCATCTAGCTTTGGCCACCATATATAACTCCGTGCCAGGGCTTTCATACGGGAGACCCCAGGATGGCTTTGATGAAGCTGCTCTAAGACAATTTTCCTGGCTGGCTGTGGGATAATCACCCGTGCTCCCCACAACACGCACCCATCCTGAACACTGAGTTCAGCCCCCCTCACCTTGTATGGTGCAAAGTCCCCCTCTGTTTGCTGCGGCCACCCCCTTACCACATGTTCACATACTCTGGCTAGTACTGGATCTTTACTTGTCAGTGCCTTTACCTGTTCCGCTGTCACAGGTGTTGTCTCCATTTCCTCCATCATCAGCACTCTGTCCTCCGGCGCATGTGCTGGAAGGGCAGTCGGCTTAAAGCGTCCGCGTTGCTGTGGTCTTTCCCCGCCTTGTAGACCATTACGTATTCGTACACCCTCAAGGTCACTGCCCACCTCTGCACTCCTGGTGACACCATGCGCGGAACAGCCTTCACTGAACAGGGAGAGCAGTGGTTTATAGTCTGTGCAAATGGTAATCTTCCGGCCATAGATGTATTTGTGGAACCTCTGCACACCAAACATCACTGCTAAACCCTCTTTGTCCAATTGGGAATAATTATTTTCTGCCGGTGTCAGAGTTCTGGACATAAACCCTGTTGGTCTCTCTGTTCCATCTCCCATTTTGTGTGACAGCACAAGTACTGCATTGCATGAGAGAATGATTTATTTATCTCTGTCATAGTGTACTAGCACACTGGACGACTGCATGAGTTTCTTTGACAGTTCAAATGAGTCCTCTTGGTCTTTTCCCCACTCCCAGTTTGTCTCTTTTCTCAGGAGTAAGTGGAGCGGTGCTAACGCTGTTGACAAGTTGGGCAGAAACCTGTTGTAATAATTAAGCAGTCCTAGGTATGCCTTCAACTCTGTCACATTAGTTGGCGCCGTTGCTTTCTGGATTGCTTCCACTTTGTTTTTTAGTGGATGGAGTCCTGTTGCATCCACTCTGTGACCCAGGAATTCCGCCTCTGTCCCCATGAAGGTGCATTTGGTCCTCTTTAGACGCAGGCCTTCAGTATCCAGTCCTTGCAGCACTTCTGCCAACGTCTCCAGGTGTTGGTAGTCGTTACAGCCTGTCAGGAGAATGTCATCCAAATACATTGCCACATTTGGAACCCCCTGAAGCACTGCTTCGATAGTTCTCTGGAAGATGGGCTGGACGACACTCCGAAAGGTAAGCGTGTGTATGTAAACACCCCCTTGTGTGTGTTTAAAGTTACCAACTTCTTTGTTGCCTCGTCCAATGGAATTTGCAGATATGCATGGCTCATGTCCAGCTTTGTGAATTTTTCTCCCCCTGCCAGATTTGCAAAAATCCTCTGTCCTTGGAATTGGATATTGCTCTAGCTTGGATACTCTATTCACAGTCAGTTTATAATCACCACATATTCTCACTAAGTTGTCAGGTTCTGTACTGGCACTATGGGCGAATTCAGCAAACTTGACTGGCTCTATAATTTCCTCTTTTAAAAGACGGTCTAACTCTGCGTCAACTCTCGGTTTTATTGCATATGGCACAGGTCTTGGTTTGAAAAACCTTGGTGTTGGATCTTTCTCTACATAAATCTTAGCTGGGGGGCCCTTAAATGTTCCAAGTTTTTCCTTGAACACATTCTCGTGTCTGGCCAGCACCTTCTGTAACGTCAGCTGGTTACCTTCATTTATCTGATTTACTGCAACCCTCCAGTCTATGTTAAGGGCTTTTATCCAGCCCCTGCCTAACAGGTTTGGTCCTGAGCCTGAGACTACAACTACTGGAAGGTGTTGTTTTGTACCGCGGTGTTGTACATCGACTCTAGCAACCGCTAACATGTCTACTCTTTCTCCTGTGTATGTTTTAAGCTTAAGGGAACATTTCTCTAATTCAGGAACTTTTGCCGTGTCCCACAGTTTTGAGTAATCTGACCTTGTCATTAGAGTTACACTGCACCCTGTGTTCACTGCACCCAGTTCACTTTTGATTCATTCAGTTGTAACTGCAATGTGATGGGGGTACTTTTGGTATTTTCTCTGAGACACTGTACATTGTGAATACATCCTCTTCCTCTTCTTCCACTTCCCCTGTGTCAGCTTGTCCGCTGATGTGATGTGCTCCATGCCCCCTCTTCATTCCCTTTTGTGGCCCCCCCCCCTCCTTTAAATTTGGGTTTCTCTGGGGGTGAAGTAGCCCTACATGCCCTCCTTATGTGCCCATGTTTTCCACACATATGACACTTTTCATTTCCAAAGTGACACTCACTTGCCATGTGGTTTCCCTTGCATCTGTAGCACATCTGCACTTGTTCCTCCCTGAAATGACGCATGTTCAATTTGTGCACATTTGCCTGGCCTGACCCCTGCTTCCAACGTCAACACTTCCATCAGCACTGTCCAAACATTTTCCATGCAACTCCTGTACATCTTCGCAGTCTCAATGGCTCGAGCAAGCGTCAATGCTTTCTCAAAGGTAAGCTCAGTCTCGGATAATAATCTACGCTGGATGCGATCATCATTCACCCCACAGACTAGCCTATCTCTTAGCATTTGTGTCAGATTGTCCCCGTAATTGCAATCTTGAGCCAGCTTGCGCAACACAGCAACATAGTCCATAATTGACTCACTCTCGTTCCTGTTCCTCGAATTGAATTTAAACCGCTACATGATTTCACTTGGCTTGGGGTTGAAATGTGCCTTCAGCAATGCCACGATGTCCCTGAACGATTTCTCCCCTGGTAACTCCGGACTGAAGAGATTTCTCAGCAGACTGTAGGTTTAGGCACCCACGGTGACTAAGCTATGTCATTCTTCTTCTGCCCCCGCTCTACACTGGTAGTGCATTACGGTAGATGAAGCCTAGAGCTCCACCCAGTGGATAACCTGAATATATCACAGTGAGGACATTTGCATTGCTTGTTAGGCTATTTTTTCCTGTTGCAGTTAGCTCTATAGTTAATCATCAACTTTTGCCATTGGGTCTGCTGTTTGACTGGGAGGAGATTAGCTTAAGGCCCCAGTATATTTAAAACTAAATCAAATTTGGCGTATTCGGAAAGGCTGTCGAACTGCTGTCGAATAAGATGCTGTCAGTACTTCCACGGAGAATTTAGGTGAGCACAAAGTAAAGGGTTCAACGATAGTTTGACTTAAAAAATTATGGTATAATCACTGAAAATAACCCAGATAGACTGTCGTCATATTTTATTTGCTTTGGGTGCACTGTGGAGTGTTTAAGTGCATTTGGTAGTGGATGCTACTAGTTACCTTAGAGTTGCGCTAACATTAGCAATGTGTATATGTCCAAAAGAAGGGACAACATGGAATTATCTGAAAATGGTTTCCATCAATCAACTACATCATGGGTATGTCGTAATTGAGACATTATGTCCAAAATTCTGAACTATCCCTTTAAGGTGGGTTCTCACCAAATCCGGTGAGGTGCCTCGGTTCGACCATACAGTCTATGGTCGTATGTCATCGCTTCGCGCAATGAATGATGGGATATACAAGTCCGCATACTCGTTTGGCGAGTTTGCATCCGATGCATCCTCGACATTTGGAGCAGATCAAGTTCATTTCCAGGATCTTTGAGCGTCCTGGCTTCTTTGCGTTCTTCTTTGGAACAGAACATGGCCCGTTATATGACTTCACCCTATTCACAAGAACGTGTTTTTGCAAGTGCCCTTTTGTAGGGACACTTGACAACACGTGCGTCACTTGTGCGGACTTGGTATTGAGAAACACCCAGACACTGCTCCCTCTGTGGAGATTGCTCCCCTCTATTTCCGGTTCTGTCGGAATTGTGATGTGTCGGCCCCTTATTGGATACAACCCTATCACGATTGTTTAGCCTAATTATTATCTTCTGCGCTTGTGTACTTACAGATACTGGGTACGTTAGTTAACTTAGTAGCCTGAGAGCTATAAACGTAGCTAACAAGGCTACCTAGTTACCTAGCTAGCTAAGTAATACATTGTTGAGTATTATGATCTCATGCTTGGAAGAGCTAGCTGGCTAGCACATCAGATAATTGCAATTATCAGTAAATTGGCCAGATTTAGCCATCGGTAAGTAGCTAGCTATAGGCGCAAGCTACCTCGCTAGCCAGCTACTGACAGCAGCGAGCTAGCTACAAATATACGTTATGTAATAACATTAACGTTATATGTAAGTACGTGTATCCACCTTGCCAGCTAGCGTTAGCTAGGTGGATACACATACTGTTATTACATATATTTGTAGTGTCGTTAGGTACATTAAGAATTTGGCAGTGAAAACAGATAGTTAAAACGTCTTAACAGTCATCACATGGAGGCACCAATGAATGTGCAGAATATATAAATTTATATATGGCTTCACACTAGGTGCAAAAGTATAATTAATCAGTCCCATAAAATGAATTATTAAATCATGATTAGGAATTTCAATGTTAACTATTAAAATAATAATCAATAACTTAATCTGAAGGCAAAGTTCTTTTGGAGGATAGGCTCAAGTGTTTATCCAAACAACAATCAGACTGACGAATGTGGCCAGATTATGGCCAGATTTAGCCATCGGTAAGTAGCTAGCTATAGGCGCAATCTACCTCGCTAGCCAGCTACTGACAGCAGCGAGCTAGCTACGAGTATACGTTATGTAATAACATTAACGTTATATGTAAGTACGTGTATCCACCTAGCCAGCTAGCGTTAGCTAGGTGGATACACATAACGTTATTATATATATTTGTAGTGTCGTTAGGTACATTAAGAATTTGGCAGTGAAGACAGATAGTTAAAACGTCTTAACAATCATCACATGGAGACACCAATGAATGTGCAGAATATATACATTTATATATGGCTTCACACTAGGTGCAAAAGTATAATTAATCAGTCCCATAAAATGAATTATTAAATCATGATTAGGAATTTCAATGTTAACTATTAAAATAATAATCAATAACTTAATCTGAAGGCGAAGTTCTTTTGGAGGATAGGCTCAAGTGTTTATCCAAACAACAATCAGACCGATGACCAGGTTTAACAAAATACAATTTATTAAATAACAAATACGTCTAAACTGACATCCTAAAAGCAGTGAATGATATGGAAGGGAAACGAAGTGTAGACAAAGAATGAGGCATATAGAATTCACAGTTCTATTTCTGTATGTGTGCCAGAACATGTGGTGTTCAGATCACAAGACGGATACCTCGAGGGGGAAATACAAATCTAGCTTTAGCATGAAGCTAACACGGCCTGAAACATGCCGTGTATTGAGGCTATAGAAATTTAGCTATGTCTAGCTAAATTCCAGGCCCCTATCCGTTCACAGGCACGGGATCCTATATTTAATGGATTAGGTATTAGTACAAAAGGAGATTGCATGCACAGATCTTGATTTAAAAGGGAGGTGGATTGTAAGGATGTTAGTACAAAGGGAGATTGCATGCACAGATCTCGATTTAAAAGTGAGGCGGATTGTAATTTAGTGTTGGAGTCCGTTAGAGTAGGCTCTGTAACTTTAGCTTATGCTAGGCTAATTGGCTGTCGTTAGCCTGCAAGCCATGTGTTGAGGTATAAGTTAACGTTACTCTATACACACAATGGATACAATCAAACATGTAATTAAAATAAAGTTTTCCTAAACTATTGCCTGGATGTGTGCAGTCTTACTGGTTCCGTGGCTTTGACGTGCCTAGAAAGCCCATTGTGTTTAAATTTACATTTCATATAATCTATTATCTAATACTAGATACATTTTTCTGAACAAACATATGCCAGTAGGCCTGATGTTAGAGCGAGCTGTCCGAAGATACCACTTTTACCTTAGAGCGTATTGGCAAAGGTAGCCTATTGGTCAGTCTTTTGTTTTTCTGTGTGACGCTGTGCGACGCTTGTTAAAATTGCTTTATGGTAAATCGAACGCATATCAGTTGCACTCAGCATTGCTAAACGGACCATCGGAATTGGCGGAATTTCACTGCTTGTTTCTTTGATAACAACTTGTAAACAATCTTATTTTCCAGCAAACTAATAAAATGATGTTAACAGTCAATATTAAATGACACCCGTTTTCATTCTGAAAGGTTTGTTTTATAAATAGGCTACACATTTTATTTGCCAAATAATTCACGTAGCCTAGCCTATTCTCCGTCCAAAATTAATCTTCATATCGAGGGTATAACATAATACCGTAGCTTATTTTGTGAAGTAACCTAGGCTATTTCTTTCATTTAACTTGAGAGCCAAGACTCGCAAAGTTCTGCTACTAACGTTAGCTTAGAATGAACTCTGCAAGATAGTCTACTGGGTTCACCCACTGCTGAGATGCGGGGAGAAGCATATCATAGACTTTTCCTTGAACTCCAGCTCAGACGGTAGCCTATTTTCTCTCGTTGTTTCCATCAGATCTGTTATGGAGCTGCGTTCCTCTGGGGGTGGGGATTGCATAGAGAATTTATGGTACGTAAAAACAACAGGGGCCCTATCTTACACCCGGCGTAAAGCGGCGCTAACCCAAACGCAAGTGTCTTTGCTATCTTACACCCGGCGCTGGGTTCATTATAACGCCTAGCGCTTACGTCGTTTAACTACCATGCATTCTTGCGCCCGTTGCAAGTGAATTGGGCGTGTTGGTTTTAAGATGAGGAGTGGCCAGGATTATTTTTGGCGTATTGCTATCTTGAGCCAGCAGAAAGCGCTTGCGCTAGAACCACCACAAACCTTGTCTAAAGTCATGTCGCAGTTGTTTACATGTTATTTTAACGGCGCATATAAGTGCGTCTACATAGGCATGTGCACAATGCGCGTACCCTCCTGTCTGTTACACACAGGGCGCGCACAAGCATGACTAAAATATCAAGATTACAATGTGAAATAGTATTATTGTGTAGGCTATATCAAAAAATGCATAAAAATAAAAGGGTCCATAGCCTACCTTTCCCTCAGCGAAGGGAAACGATGCCACATTACATTGCTCTCAGCCCACTCCATCAACATCCAGGCGATGTGCGATGGTACGGGACAATGGCTATCCGTTAAAAAGGATCTGATAACACCTATATCAAGCCTAATGCGCGAATTGTCATTTACACCTAATGCGTGAATTGTCATTCAATGGAAAACTCGCGCACGGCAATTGATGGATATTTGAGTTCTGAAAATGCGCTTCAGATGTCATTACAATACAGTTCTGTTTATCTAGGAATACAGCCTGTAAGTAAATAGAATGGTTTGTGACTGAAAAAAGTTCAAAACCTTGTCCAGTGAATATTGCGTTTATTGTTTTTTAAATAGCCTAGGCTACAGCGGATTCGCTGTGCATAAGGTTTTTACGATAGCCTATGGTTAAAAAACAGAGATAAATGTCACCATGTTAACTAAATTGTAACCTTAGCTATTCTTCGTCCTTCATATTTTTTAAATTACAGTGACCAAGTTTCCATACTCTCAGCTTATTAAAACCCAGCTGATTTCACCTGTTATTCCATAACTGAACAAAACGATTTTAAAGAGAACTAAGCGTCTAATTAGAAACGAAAACAAATTTGCAGCACGTTACACAACTAATTCACAATTAATGATGTTGCACAATTACTGCATGTTCTCTGTTTCCCCTGCTGTAAGTCACAGGGAAAGTGGATTGTTTTAAAGCATTACACTACGAGTAAAACAGGTTGGTCACATTTCCATAAACAGGACATTATTAAACAAGGGGAAATATGCGTGAACATATGGGTTGCCAACCTGACAGCTTTATTGTATTTAGTGTCATCATTAAGGCAAAATAACGGTATTTATATTATTAATCAATATTACTATGCAGGTAGCCTAATGAACTTCGGATGAAGCTTGAACTTCGAGAACTCCATGAGAACAGCCTCATGGAATTGATGTTTGACACTTTCATTGCATAATCAAATTAAATTCGCTGAACAAGCAGGCTAATTTGGTGAGACTGAAGCCATTGATAGCTTATGATATTGATAGCTTTTAACAAAATTTAACCGCATATATTTTGTGAAATAACAGCCCTGTCGGGAATTACTCGGAACTCATAGGCTAATGGTTAGTCCGAATAATATTGATCATACTCCATTTAGCCTATTCCTTGATCACACTAAACACGCACGAGCATGTCTGTTTCGCCATTAAGAAATCCGCCAAGGTGGAAAAGCAGGCTTTTAAAGGGAATGGGATATGACATTTTGATTGGTTTAGTGCATGTCACGCCCAAGACACACCTATAATTAATGAAGCGACTAGGTTCAGCCCATTTGCACCTTGCTCCATGCTTAGCGCCAAAAAAACACGCCGTTAAAATAGCAAAAGTTGACTTGGACACGCCCAAAATGGACTTTATGCCATGCGCTTAGACCAAGCGCCAAGATCGCCAAGATAGAGCCCCAGATGAGTTGTGAACACGGCGTAAGGCGGGCTCGCCTCGGGATATTCTAACAAGTGCTTTTTTTTCTGTCTCACGTTTAGGCAATAAGAGAAAGAAACCTGAAGTTTGTTTTATTCCTGCTTGTATCCACTTTGCTACACACCACTGTGGCGGGTAGGTTTGATACATTTACAATTCTGAAATATACCCGCATTTGGCGGGTGGCGGGTGCAAATTTCCCACCCTGATTCTGACAGCACTTGAAGGCAGCATGAAAAGGACTGAAAAGAGGTCATTTGATTAGCTATGGTTGAATCCAGCTGATGCACACCCACTGATAAATATTCAGCATAACCCAGTTCATTGTCAACCTGCAACCTTTGTGCATCTTCCGGTTAAAACCTCGCCCACCTCCGTTTTATCCGGATACAAATAGTGCCCTCTCTGAACACCCCTAGCACACGCAAGCATACAGTGTGAGAGAGAGTATGATGCACGATTTATGGCCTAAATGGCCACTCACACACACACATACTCTACTTCCATGCTAAGTAGCACATATAATGAACAGGACATGACCAGACTGAGATTTCAGAGTCTCAGAGTCTTCTAACCTAAGCTATCTGCGTAAGAATTCTTTAAATATATAATTGTGCTGGCTATTGAGCATCCATTCCTCTTAATATTAACTGTGCCGAAGGATGCCTGGTGCTACTTTTAGCACGTCTGACCTGAACGAACCCCACCCTTAACCCCCCCCCAGCCTATCAGAGGATACACATTCTCTCCCACAGGGCAGCTGCAAACCTAGATCTGCCAATCCAAACATACGTTGTACCTCCGAGCGACAGAGAGATTGAGATAGCTCTCTCTCTCTCTCTATCTCATGAGAATGATACAATTAAATGGGGCTGTGTGTATTTTTTCTACGCTCCTGCTGTGTCATCTAATGCTACCTTTTCTGGGACAGGTGCACCTGGGAAAAAAACCTGAGAATGTTCTTTAACCTTGTGGCCCAAGAGTCCACTTACACCCGGACGTCTAGTGTTTCCCCTCCTCATTCCACCGGTAAGGTTGATCAATAAGTGTTATACTTCCACATGGGCACTATACCTACCCAACCTCCTCTCCTCTCTGTAACAATATACACCATATATGTAGGGCCTGTGTTTGTGTGTGTGTGTGTGTGTATGGGAGGCCATTTAGGACATAAATCATGCATTATACTCTTTCTCAGACACTATTATACTTTCTCGCACACACCATTATACTCCCTCACGCACACCATTATACTCACTGACACACACCATTATACTCTCTCACACACCATTATACTTTCTCAAACACAATATCATACTCTCTCACATACACTATTATTCTCTGTCACATATAAATGTATAACCTGTTATGCACAAACATAAAATGTCTTACCCGCAAAACAAAACATTCGAGAGAATGTAAGAGAATCGACTGTGTGAGAGACAATAATTGTCCGTGTGAGAGAGAATAGTAGTTAGATTGAAACAGAAGGCAGTTTAAATTCTCAGTTCCTGATTGGCTTCCTGATAAGGCTGGCCCCTCTCAGCATCTAAATCAAGCCACAGCTAGTTTAAATAACACTTTAAATTCAACAAGGTTTGTTAGTATGATAGTAAGGCTGTCTTGATTTTTCCGATTATTTACCCTCATTTTTTAGCTCAGTTTTTGTTTTTGGAGGTGAATGGTAATGAGGAGGACATGGAGAGTGTGTGAGTATATGTGGTTGTGTGCATACAAATACATTGTATATTTATACATGTATGTTTGAGTGTGTGTGTGTGTCCATAAATGTCTCTGTCTGCCTATAAGGTATCCATGTACATTTATACATGACTGTATGTTATGTGTGTGTCAGGGACGTGCAGAGAAAGTTAGACAATTTCCGAAAAGATTTTTTACAAATAAAATTAAATAAATAAATGCCTGGAATGACCACTTTTGCGACACTGCTAAGGATTGGCATTAAAATGGATGAGCTAGAAAGCCACCACTAAGGTTGGCTCAAACACTGTTACAGGACAGTTAATTGACTTTTCTTTAAAAGAATTTTTTTTATTCGCACTGCACAAAATGTCTGTCTTAACAAGTGTTTTAGTCTTGTAATGAAACTTAAACTGATTTCACCATAGCACAAGCTAGCAATTCTAGTTGGCAAATTTGGCGAGCCAGTTGCCAATATGGTTTTAGCCTACTTGGTAAATAATGTCAGTAAGCAATTCATATAGTGCAACAGTGCATAAATAGCAATATCAAACAAAAAATTGGCATACCATGTACGACACCACACACGCTGACCGACTGACACAACTGCCTGTCTGATGCCCAGGAGTGACAGAGAGCGCCGTGCATGAATCCATCAGGTCAGCAGGCTGTGCGGCGCGCTAACAGAGATAGGCCTATATTTTCTTTATTGACATCTCCAGAAAAAGGGCACCTTGTCTCTAGGAGGCAAAAGGGCATGTGTGAGCCCTATCTCTGCACGTGCCTGGTGTGTGTGTCTCTGTGTGTGGCTTGAGCACCGTGTGAGCCCTATCTCTGCACGTGCCTGGTGTGTGTGTCTCTGTGTGTGGCTTGAGCACCGTGTGAGCCCTATCTCTGCACGTGCCTGGTGTGTGTGTCTCTGTGTGTGGTTCACTCTCGAGCCATGTCAGCATGTCACTTCACAGCCAGTGGCATCAATTTCCACTGCACTCTCCCATAAAGTGCAGCAGAGTGGAGACGAGAGGTGGTGATACACCTGGGCGCTCCAACCCCTCACACACACACACACACACACACACGCGTGCGCCACTACGCACACACACACGCGCGCCGCAACGCACAGCAATGCGCAGCCACACGCCGACGTGTCCTTGCAATCTGGATATCAGCCAGTGGCTCTGAACATGGAGCCTAATACCACGTATAACACTGTTTACACACAGGCTTAACTCCCCACTTCCTGTGGAGTGGAACCAACATTTTTTATAAGGGCGTTCCGTTCTGTTCTCAAAGCTTTTTATCCTCTGCTGAGACACAGAAGGCCATCCATAGCACAAATGAACTGGGGCAGAACCATTTAGGCCACTGATATTCCTGGCTGTAATGGGGAGCCATTTACCTGCTTTCAGCATTCTTCATTTGAACACACAACACGGCCTCTTCTTTTTTCTTGCATTAGTGCTGTCCGAAAGTAAAGTAAATGTAATAAGAAGAAGCAGAAATGCAGTCCCGAGGGTACTGGCGGAGCTGCGCTGGAGCCATGTTGGCTCAAAGCTGTCATGCATCTGATGCTGTTACAGGGAAAAGAATAAGAATTGCTGCACAAATTAGCACACTGGAGAGGCCTGCGTGCCTCCCCTTCTTTAATCTCAGAAATCAGGCAGTCCCTTGAGACACACACATACACGCTCGCACGCACACACACACACACACACACACACAATATACATATACAGTGATGTGAAAAAGAAAGGACACGCTTTTTCAATTAAATGGTTTTATATATTAGGACATAACTAATCCTCACCTAGTCACACCCACACACATACACACACACACACACACACACACACACACACACACACAAAATATACACATATATACAGTGATGTGAAAAGAAAGGACACGCTTTCAATTAAACGGTTTTATATATTAGGACATAACTAATCCTCACCTAGTCACGCACACAGAGTAAGAAAAACACTGGGCTGCTCAGTGTAATTGTTACAGAAGTATCCGAGTGGAGCACTACAGTGTGAAGCAGTGGCTGGAGCATTAGCAAGACTTCACCAGCTCATTTCCCCATATCTCATTACAGACACAGTTTTAATCCACACATTTGCATTCCATAAGTTAACAAGTTTCTTACATCTCTGAGAGGGAATTAAAAAACAAACGTGGCGCCGCGGTGGTGCAGCGGACAAAGGCGCAGACTTTCTGTCTGTGCGGTTGCACAAACCACTAAACAACTGCAGCTAGTGAAAATATCTGAGAAAATATCTTTCATTACCTACATACTTTAATGAAGAGACTGTTGTCAAAGCAGGTGTACTTACAGGATCTTAAGCAGGCCCAGCTAGCACCGGTCAGAGGGAGCTGTTTTCATCGTCAGATGAAGATTTCTGGGGCATGGATTGTGTTCAAAGCCTAAAGAATCTCCAGCAATAGAATGTGAATACAGAAAAAATAATTAAAAATCAAATGTAGAAGTATCTGTTTTAAAGGTTTCCCTGGTGAGAAAAAAAAACATTTAAAAGGCATTTATGTAATAAGAAGGAGAAGAATCGTCGGTAATTGTTATTATCATTATTATAGTTTGTTGGTATTGAGAATGAGTCCATTTTTTATTAAAATTGCATTCACTGACTGCAAGGTTAAGGCCAACTGTACTGCACCTTACAAGAACTGGTCGACCTTGTGCCTTGTGTAAAAAATGCTTATTGCGCATCTTAGCATTATGTACACAGAGGACCTAAAGATCCATAGTGCCTCAGTCGGTCGAATGATTTCTGCGCATTTGATCGGAAGCGAGGTGCCGCGGGACCCGTGTAACTCCATCCCAGACACATAGACCCCTCCGAAGTGCTTCAGTGTCGATTCGAGCGCATCCCACCCCTCTCCTCCCTTCTCACGTTGGAAATGCGAAACCCAAGCCGCGCTTGCACCGAGATCACTTTCACTGACCTCAGCCTTGCCCGGCAGCGGTACCTCGCCGCGCATTTATTATTGAGAAAAAAAAATGAACCAGTGTCACGAAAAGAGGCCTCGCACTTAATCAACACGCATAGCAGGAACGTGCCTCCGTCAGGCTATATCAGTCATGTTTGTCACGTAACGGCACCGGGACTGTAAATCTTTGCCGGGGAAAAAAGTTCTAAAAGAGGAAAAGCAATGCCCAGCGGCCAGCGGGATCCTAATAATGATTTTTTTTTTTTAAACGCACTGTCGGGAGCTGGCTAAAAGTCACAGAGGCCTCTGAACAAAATTAGCACCTCCCCTTCCCTTCCGCCTCCAGTCCCGCTCACAGCCTCGCCCTTTAAAAAGACCAGCTGCCGAGACCAAGGAGACGAGAACAGAGCAGCAGGTCTGAGGGACCTAAAGTGGTGTTTCAGAGGAGGGTGGAGTCTGGAAACCTGGCAGCTGATTGGGCGGATTGATCCCAGCAGAACCTGAGAGTTGTAGACTGACCTGTTGACTGAAAACAGTTTTGTGAATTAGTATATGCACTTAAAAAAGGGAGTATTAATACAAAATGAGTCACACGTTTCATTGATAAAGACATAAACAGTTACAGGTGGGGGCATGTCTGAATGAAGCATTTGCATCTCAGAGGTACTACTGTTCTAATCCTGAACTGCTCCAGAACATGTCCATGGGTCTCCACTAATTCTGTGCAACCAATCCTGGATTAGGGCATCTGCCAAACAAATGAATAATGTAAAAAGGTGGAGAGGCCTGTATGCGTTACATGAGTCTGTGTTGGACAGACAGTCCCGGGCGATGCATTGCATAACGTCAGGATGACCCGTGACACTTGAGCTCTCATAGCTGACAGAGGTAGGTAAAGAGGTGACATCACCAATCGTGTTTAACCCTTTTAATGGTCTAATCAGACAAACTCTCTGGCACCGATTTTGAACAATAATATCTTGTTAAAAAACCGATACTGCGAGATCTACTTTTGCCATCAACCGTCTTTCAGGCAAGAAAGCATAATTTGTTGTTTTTACTGAAGCAAGTATTAAAAAAAGAGAATCAAAAGAAGCGGTTAAAATAATCTCTTGGTTTTTATTGGTTAAGTTAAAGGGTTAAAGGTTAACAGTTTACCATGACAGCGGGACGGACAGCAGGCAGACAGACTGAATTACACCCCCCCCCCCCCCATCCCCTGATGTCGTTCAGCCTGCGAGTAGACGGCTGGCTCCATTTAGAAGGTGCCGGAATGTGTCCATTACCGTTTTCCCCGTCCTACCTGCCGGGGTGAGATTACCGAGGGAAGGGTCAGGTCTCCAGAGAGTGAAAACAGAGGAGGGGGCGAGAGAAAGAGAGAGAGAGCGAGATGGGAGAAATGCAGAAATGAGAGTCGGGTAATAACGTCTGTAATGAGCGGTGCAAGGACTCACTCCCTCTTCCCACGGAGAAAGTACATGAATGTATGCCCCTTAAATTCATCCGTTCCTCTCCATCAATCGCTCTCTCTCTCTCTTCCCCCTCCTTGACATAACCCCACCTCAGCTCTCTCTCTCCATTCTTCTGTTCTCTCTCTCTCTTTTCTCACCCTGTGCCCCCCACCCCCCCCCCCCATGTCTAACCGGTCCATTTCCTCTGCTCTCCATCTCTGACTTTCCCTTCCTCCCCCTTCTCGCTCTGGCCTTCTCTTTGAGGGCACAGTAGACAGAGGACACTGGGGTGATGGGTGTGTGGTTGAGCTAGTGTGCGTTATGTATGTGTGTGTGTGTGTACATTTATATGTGTGCGGGTGTGTGTGTGGTGGGGGCGGGGGGGGGGGGGGGGGGGTGCTGGAGGATCACTGGCCCCTCCAGGAAGGACACGGGCGTGATTGGGGAGAACAGACTGCTCCCAGAAGGACAGTCATCCATCAGGGAGGCGAATGAGGGCTCAGCCGCGCGCGCGGCTCAGACTCGCATGCCCCCCACTCGTTCTATACCCTCGCTCTCCTGCGCGTGCCATTATAAGCGAGTCATCGGCCCACAAGACACTTTTAGCACCATTTTCAGGAGGAATTTTGCAGAGTGTGAGCGCTTTGCTGACGCCTGCAGCGGCCTCCAAGGTTTGACATGTCCAGAATTACAAATGAGATGGGATCTACTGATAGAACTCGTGACTCGTTAGTATGGAAATTTTTGTATGTTTCATTTCTTAGCTGTCCTTTGACACGTACAGTGTTGTCTTTACTCTGAACTGGGCTTAAGAAAAACTAAGTAAAGAAAGACTGAAAATGTGAAGACGGTTTACTGGTACTGCAAGCAGAGTGCAGTTAATAAACGAGTAATGTTTTGGGGAGACCGCGGGAGGATGAGAGGGTGAGTGAGTGACCCTCCCCCCTTCCCACTAGTCCTCCTCACCTTTCCAGAGAATATGGAAACCACAAAAATACTCTTTCGTGACACACATACTTGCCTGAGAAATCAGGAGAATTTACAAAGGAGCTGAGTGTTATTAGTATTTTGTTCTTTTGAAAAATTCTGTCAGAACAGGAGAAAATTGTGAGAATTGTGAAATCGGGAGGACAGTGAATATCAGGAGTCTCCGAAAATTCGGGAGGGTTGGCAAGTATGGCGACACAGTCATACACCCCAACCCCAATTTTAAACTTGACCCTATACCTATGACGGAAGTAGTAAGTGGTTTATAAACAATTAGTATGGAAAAGAGTATTGAGAAATTGGTTTTAAAAAACTCATTTTCAGATTCTGTTTATAATGAATTCCCATTCCAAACTTGCAATTCAGTGGTGCCCTGATAAAAGATATAAAGAACAACCAGTGAATGTCAAAGTGAATAACATATCTACGACCATATTACTATCGGCTTATTAATTGTTTCAGTGTACAAGTCATACTTTGTTAATAGTTAACAAGCAGCCTCAGTTGGTTGTGTTGGCTTCAAAGTTTTTTTCTTTTTATTATGACGGTTATTGGGTGGCGTCAGAAACTAGCCATGGTTAGAAGCATTGAAAGGCATGCATCTGAAAAAGGCATTAACCAATGCCATAATGTCGATTGTACTTATCCCCATCAAATAAAGAAATAAAATGAATAAAACTAAACTGATTTCTAATTGAACACAAGCCCTTAAAATTAAAGCACCACCATGCCTTCTAATCATGCTTTGACTACACACACACACACACACCCAGTGGGGCTAACCGGTGTTGGAGAAGAAGAGGAAACAGAATATAAGAGTGGAAAACAAAAAGCTTCAAACGCAACACTCTTCAGTGGCCAGCAAAGCATGCTGTCCCTCCTGACGTAACTGATACTGTTCTGTGCGCTGAGAAACTTTCATAAATCATCTTTCCCTTTTTGGCTTTCGACCACCTTCACTTTTAATTTTCCCAGCAGCAGCTGTGACTTGCCTCCTGTACATATTAGAAATCCAGTTAATTATTGTCACTGTCTGTGTAACTTTTTCCAGGTGTGATGGAGCAACGTGGTCTCACGCGGACTCGTCACATAGCGACGCTTCTGCCCAAGCGTCGCTATGTGACGCCAAAGGTAGCCTTTTGCGTCGTATATTGACGCAGCCTTTTGCGTTGTATATTGACGGTTGTGGCCACATAATTTGTCTTTGGTTGTGGATCTTCAATATTATGCTTTTTTATGCTTTTTTTTTCTTCATCTGGTAGAGAGTTACGTGAACTCTTGTGGTCGGGCTCGCCCACTATCTTAACAGTTCGGGCATGAGCCCGAGTTACATGAACTCCTGTGAGGTTATGTTTAGGGGTTGGGGGTGGGGTACGGGAATCACAAACTCAGAAAGATCTACGCGCACACGGCGAAGACTGAGCGGGCATGCTCGCAGTCGGTTATCATGAGCAAAGCCTTCGCCATAGTAGGATTCGTAAATTCGAGACGAGTGCGTCAAATAATGACGCAAAAGGCCTCCTTCTGCGTCTAAAGGATGACGCCGTAGGAGCTGCCCAAGCGTCGCTATGTGACGACTTGGGAGTGAGACCAGGCTGGATGGAGTGGGTTCAGGGTGTTATAGTGGTGTACAGAGTATGAAAAGTACACTTGGTGTATGAAAAAGGGAAAATGGATACCGGTTTATTGCATAGTTGTAATGGGGCGTGACGTGTGAGGTAGGAGGAGCCAAACGCAGCAAGGGGATTCTTTAAGCCCTAGGGCCACTAAGGCGGGAAACCCCGAAGTTAAAGGAGGAGACAAGACAAGGAACACACGCCACAGCTACAGACCGGCTCACTGTTACACACCAAAAAGTAGAAGCACAAACGCCTGGTTTAACAACAAGAAAACCCAACAAGGCGAAAGGGAACAAAGAACTGCTACCCCATACTTCTACAAGCTAAGTAACTAAAAAGCAAGCCGGAAATAACAAACGCCCTGTCTCGGCAACGAGACGCATAAGAACAGGCGAGTAGCATAATGGCACAAATACACACCAACGTACCGAAGCTAAGAACCGGCACACTATAACACGCAAATGAGTAGAAGCACAAACGCCTGATTTCACAGCAAGAAATCCAAACAAGGCGAAGGGGAACAAATAACTGCTACCCCATACTTCCACGTGCTAAGTAATTAAAAGGCCAGCAACAATAAATGCCCTGCCTCAGCAATGAGGCGCAAGAATAGGCGAGTAGCATAAAAGGTACACATAAAACACACAACCAACAAACACTGAAAACTAATGCGAATTAGTATACCAGGAGGCGAAAGGAACGGGGATCTAACGTTCCAAGGCTACTCTCAGACTCGCAGTCAAACGCAAACCTGTCAACAAAAACGCCCAAGCTCCATGTAAGGAGCCATACCTGGAGAACGAACAGAACTACAGTTCTGAACAAAATCGTCCCGCAAGTACAAAGGACGGAACAGAACAGCAGCACCGGAATTACATAAGCTCGCAGTCACATGCAGAACATAAAGGGGTAAACGCCCGATCTCCCAGGAGAGAGAAACATTTTACAAGCAAGCCGATGGAGCATCGTCGTCCCATAACTTTAGTATCAAAAATGACTAACACAAGCTTAATAGAAAATAAACGCCCTAGCCTCTCAGTAAAGGGAAATGTAACGAGGCAAAGGAACCAATAATTAAAGCTCCAAGGCTACTTTGAGACTCACAGTCAAACGCAAACATGTCCACAACATTGCCCGGTCTCCCTATGGGAAGACATGTACCGAAGGGCGAACAGAACTACAGTTCCGAACAAAATTCCATATATGGAGAAAGGCACAGAAGGATGAAAGGACAGCTGCACCGGAATTATCGGCTATGAGACTAGCGCAAGCTCCCTGCCTCTAAGAATAAATAGAGCCCTAAAGTCAGTATGATAAAACACCCGGTCTCTTAGTAAAAAGACTCCTCTTGCTTTCACAGAAGACAGCAGACAGAGAGAGGAGAAAGAGACAGCAAAGGGCAAACGATCTAGGCAAAACGACAAACAAAGGACAGACCAGAAAGCGGCGACTGAAATGAGCACACAAAACTTCATTTAACCTGAAAGCTCAAAGCACAAAGCCAAGTCCCGCAAAACTCCAACAAAGCACAACAGAGCACAACGGAGCAAAACGGTCTCCTTAAAACACTAGATCAACATACTAGCTTACAACTTTAAAAGGGCTAAATAAACCACACACAAAACAGCACAAATAATGCCAAAAAAAAACACCACAGTACAAACAACAAACAATCAATATCGAAGCCCCGAATGAAGGAAACGGAAGGCTTATATAGCTCACCGGCAACCATGTACAGCTGAGCAATGCTGATGAGACTTCTTCGCGAGAAGAAGGAACGGAGCCAAAACTCCAACGAAGCAGCGCCCACGTGTGACGACCGAGGAACACGACCGCAAGGGAAAAAGGTCATAAACCATGACAATAGTATGCTGGTTCCCCATTTATTCCCCATTGACTGTATTTTTTTCTGTTATATGCATAATGTGGTTAAATGCAATCTGACTATATTGTAATGAAAATTGATTTATTTATAATGTGTTCCCTGATTGCTCCGATACCCTCCCCCTGTGCTGATGCCCTTTGACCCCTGTGGGTAAAGCCCCCTGCACACAATCTGTGTGTGCATAGAACAAGTATGTACATACACTGCCTGGCCAAAAAAAAAGTCGCGCACTCTAATATTTCGTTGGACCGCCTTTAACTTTGATTATGGTGCGCATTCTTCATGGCATTGTTTCGACAACCTTATGCAACGTCACAACATTTATTTCCGACCAGAGTTGCATACATTTTTGGCCGAGATCTTGTACTGACGACGGGAGAGTCTAACCACTCCGTAAACTCCAGCACATCCCAAAGACTTTCAATGGGGTTAAGGTCAGGAATCTGGTGGCCAATTCATGTGTGAAAATGATTCCTCATGCTCCCTGAACCACTCTTTCACAATTTGAGCCCGATGAATCTTCACATTGTCGTCCTGGAATATGCCCATTGATGGGATAACCTGGTCATTCAGTACATAAAGTATAATTTTCATATTTGGTCGCATATCATTTGTATGATCTTACTTACTGAAGTCTGTGACCCATCAACATCAAAAGACTCTCGATATCTTATTTTCAGGTACTGTTACAAGCGATACTATAACCTCTCTGCATTTGATTGGATCTCTATGGGAATTGGGGGGTGAGACTAGATTCAGCTGTACATTATGCTGGTACAGTATGGAACACATGACTGGCGAAATGGCTGTAAGTCATCAAGGGTCTAAGGTATCAAACGAGCCCCAAACCATCACTCTACGGCCAGATATGGAGTAGATATGGATGGATCACTTTAAGGGTTTCTTCTCCTGACTTTTTTTCCCCATTCTATAGGAAAATGAGTTAATTTCAGTTTTTGATTTTTAATACATTTGCAAATATTTCTAAAAACATGTTTTTACTTTGTCATTATGGGTTATTGAGAGTAGATTGATGGGCAAAAATTGCAATTTTATCCATTTAAAATGAAATCTACAACACAATAAAGTGTGCAAAAAGTGAAGGGGGTTGAATAATTTTGAGTGCAACTGTACATATATATATAGATAATATAGATATAGATATATAAAATGTAGAAAGGAAGCCAAGTGTTTCACCCATTTAGATATAGATAATGTAAACATACTTACACTGCCTGGCCAAAAAAAAAGTCGCCGTTGTACCTGTCATGCATAGTGCCCACTGTACAAGCCTCTGGAGGCAGTGTTATGATCTGGGGTTACTTCAATTTGTCAGGTGTAGGCTCAGCAACGTTATGCAACAATAAAATTAAGTCAGCTGAGTACCTGAATGTACTGAATGACCAGGTTATCCCATCAATGGGCATATTCCAGGACGACAATGTGAAGATTCATCGGGCTCAAATTGTGAAAGAGTGGTTCAGGGAGCATGAGGAATCATTTTCACACATGAATTGGCCACCAGATTCCTGACCTTAACCCCATTGAAAGTCTTTGGGATGTGCTGGAGTTTACGGAGTGGTTAGACTCTCCCGTCGTCAGTACAAGATCTCGGCCAAAAATGTATGCAACTCTGGTCGGAAATAAATGTTGTGACGTTGCATAAGGTTGTCGAAACAATGCCATGAAGAATGCGCGCCATAATCAAAGTTAAAGGCGGTCCAATGAAATATTAGAGTGCGCAACTTTTTTTTTGGCCAGGCAGTGTATGTACATACTTGTTCTATGCACACACAGATTGTGTGCAGGGGGCTTTATCCACAGGGGTCAAAGGGCATCAGCACAGGGGGAGGGTATCGGAGCAATCAGGGAACACATTATAAATAAATCAATTTTCATTACAATATAGTCAGATTGCATTTAACCACATTATGCATATAACAGAAAAAAATACAGTCAATGGGGAATAAATGGGGGTACCAGCATACTATGCAATAAACCGGTATCCATTTTCCCTTTTTCATACACCAAGTGTACTTTTCACACTCTGTACACCACTATAACACCCTGAACCCACTCCATCACACCTGGAAAAAGTTACACAGACAGTGACAATAATTAACTGGATTTCTAATATGTACAGGAGGCAAGTCACAGCTGCTGCTGGGAGAATTAAAAGTGAAGGTGGTCGAAAGCCAAAAAGGGAAAGATGATTTATGAAAGTTTCTCAGCGCACAGAACAGTATCAGTTACGTCAGGAGGGACAGCATGCTTTGCTGGCCACTGAACAGTGTTGCGTTTGAAGCTTTTTGTTTTCCACTCTTATATTCTGTTTCCTCTTCTTCTCCAACACCGGTTAGCCCCACTGGGTGTGTGTGTATGTACTAAAGCATGATTAGAAGGCACGGTGGTGCTTTAATATTAAGGGCTTGTGTTCAATTACAAATCAGCTTAGTTTTGTTCATTTATTTGATGGGGATAAGTACAATCAACATCATGGCATTGGTCAACCCCTCAATTTTATCCATTTTAGCATTTTTGTAGGGCAGAATACCCTTGGGGGAAAGGGCACACCTCCAACCCAATACCTGTATGCATCTCGACCCATGTGCACCTCGATCTGTGTGTGTCTGTGCGTGAATGTGTGTGTGAGAGAAAGTGTGTGTGTGTGTGTGTGTGTGTGTGTGCGGAGGACCAGGCAGAACGCAGACCACACCCCTGTCCCACCCCCTGGCGAATCACAGCCGTGACAGTGTCAGCCGTGACATTCCGCGCCGTATCTGGGCTCTGCACTGTGCTCGTTTCGGGGGGGAGGGGAGGGGGGGAATTAAAATAAAAAAATTATTTCATCAGTCATGCGGAATGTGTGCATCCTCCTGTTCCCTTCATCCCGCCGCCAAATGCCAAAATTGCTCTTTGCGATGAAACGGGGAGCACTGGAGCTGTGCGCTCCATAAATTCAAGCTGGCCTTATGAATGCGGCCTGTAATGAACTTGCGTGCTCAGAAGTGCTTCAAATAAGGTCGCTTGAAATTGACACGCCCGGGTGGTTGGGTCGTTATGTTTCGATAACTGCCCGGTGATTAGTATTTCTCTAAAAGGGACCGGGCATTCAGCTCAATGACGGAGAGAGAGAACTGATGAAAAAGAATAGGAACTGATGAAAAAAACCCAGAATTGAATAAAGGGTACACAAAATGGAAAAACAGGGGATTGCACTCAAATGGTGTGGGGGAGGGGGGGGGGGGGGGTAAAATTGAACATCAGGAACTGACCATAGCACCGAACAGAGAGAATGAGTTTTGGGGGAGGAGGGGTGGGTGCTGGTTGGCGGTGGGAGTGGAGGAGAGGTGGGGGGGGGGGGGGGGGGGGGTGCTGGGTGTCAGCCTCAGGAGTCTAAAAGTGCTTTTGGGAAGACGAGTTTGAATGCAGATGGAAGGGAATCCATTCTGCTGATGATATGATATTGACGGGGGGAACATCACTGTCAGGTGGCGTCACTGCTGTACTATGTCTCGGCGCACGCAGCTGGTTCTCTCGCTCTCTCGCTCTCTCTCTCTCTCCTTGAATCCTGTGAAAGTTTGCAAAGAAAAAATTGTCTCTAATGGTGGGCAACTCACCTGACCTCTACCCAATCAGCTCTGTAATTATAAAATAAAGAGTGGAGCTTTACGTGGCATTCCACAGCATCAGTAATCATTAGCTCTTGCGATGTCACTTCAGCATTTGCCACTGTGTGAGGTCTTAAATGCATTAACGCATCCTGCCAGAGTGTGGTGAGTTAAGAGTAGAGTCACTCTGTATTGATACACCAACCCAAGGTAAACGTTAATTAATGTCAGCTAACATCTGCAAACATAATCAGACTTCTTTTCCGTTTTCCACACATTTTGCTAACGTAAGCTAGCGGTCCGAAAAGGTAGTGCGCAGTGAATAAAAATAGCAGCTGAAGAGGAAGATTCTGAGAGAACAAGTAAATTGCCAAGCATATGACTGTAATAATTCACTTTAAGAAAATTAATATTCGTTCTAAACTTTTAAAACAATCTGCATTGAATGTATCTGTCGGGAAAATTACTCTCCTTCATCTTAATCAAATTAACATAATCAGTGAACAAACTAGAACATTTCAATTTGAAATGGTTACAAGGGAACAGTTTGCCAAGATGATTTGCCTTGTGGAACACACATCACATTTTAAAGCTGTAACAGGTAACAGTCTGACAAACATGACCTAGAGACAACAGCAAAGATGTCATTTTTGTTAGACACAGTCCACAGCATGTTACAACTAGGCATCAGTACATGCAGTGCAGTATCACTGACACGTGCCAATAGATTTTTTTTTTTTTTATCCAATATCGGGGTTCATGGTGAGGACGGATGAAAGCCATGGTTGTTCCTCCATATTGTTTATAGATCCTTAAAGCCTCCTTTTCATGTGGAGGACCCAGCTCTACCACTGACCACATCCACACATATTCAGTTTCACCATCTTGTGTCCATCAAAGTAGCTAATGGTCCTTTGGAAACATGACACTGCTACACACACACTCTCACGCACGCACGCACGCACGCACGCACGCACGCACGCACGCACGCACGCACGCACGCACGCACGCACGCACTCATTTGGTTTTGAGACAGTATTATACTTATGCAGTTTTACATATAATTGATCGATTGATACCGTTGAATATCTACTAAATTAAATTATGATTAAATACGTTGCTGAAGGGCTCCACAGTAGGTATCCACCCAGCAACCTTCAAATTTCCTAACATGCCACAGTGAGCTCTGTTTCAAATGTCATACCACTTAAAATCCAAACAATTGTGTAGAATCGCCAATAACTATCTACACGGATGACTGAAGAAAAGTGTGTTCTTCCCTAAACTGAAGTGTGAGAAAAAGGCAGGCCAAACATCTTCGGACGAAAGAAAGTGCCAATCTTACCTGTTGGCTTTGGCAGACCTCCAGATAGTTTGCTGGCTTTCTTTCGTGTGAGTTGGACACATCCCTTACCCTAGGATAATGGGCTGAAATTAAATTTAATGCTTATGCAGAATATATAATAACATAAAACCATATCTTTGATAAATTATCAGCAATACATTAATTTACAATGAACACATTCATATTTAAATGACTAATGACAGAAATGGCTTAGGTATGGATTATGTTACAGTCTGGAATTAAATCCAAAAACTTGACCCAACAGCTGCTTCACAAAACAAGAGCGTTTATAGCATTAGTAAAATTCTTATATGCCAGAAACAGTCTTAAATCTCCTCATACCACCACCTACCCACTCGTCAGAAAAAATGTTAAATCTCCCCCAAACCAAAAAAATGAACGTACTCCTTGTGCCAGGCAGGTCAAGGAAACGCAAGAGTATATGCATTTTCTATTGCTGAAAGGTAAACTAAGGTGCTATGCCAATCTGCAATGACACAGCTAGTGCATTTAGCATATATACTTATTTTGACAAGTAAAAATCTCGTACAGTAATGTATTAACACAAGGTGGATGAGATCTTTGATTTGACTGAGCTCAGCTGCAGCCCACAACCCTGTGCCATTATTACCCAGAATTCCCTTGGCCTTCAGTATGACACCATTACTAATGCATGGCCCTTCAATGTATGGAAAATATTCTGAAATATCAAAGGCTCAAACTCCTCATCCATAATCTAGGCTAACAAGCCTAAATATTTCATATGACCCACAACCCACCTGGGTTTCCGCTCTGGAGAATTTGTGAATACATTACCGTCAGAGCGACGATCTCAAAGTTCACAACCACAGACTGGCTTTTCCTGAAAGGCATCTAGTACAGGGGGTTCTGTAATACAATTCCTGCTATGTTATATAAGCAGCTATTCCACGATTGCTAAGACAAGCCATCCAGTTGATGTTTGTTTGATGCAAACAAATTTTTATTGCGTTTTCACATGATGGAGTTTTATATGTTGTTTCAGTTGTTGACATTGTCATATGAATGAATAATACTCTTTAAAAGATTAGGTTGTAATAGGGAAAAAAGGTATTTCTACTTGAAGAATTCAAATTACAGTACAGTTTTTTTTTCCCAGATGAGTGACAAAAATATGTACCTCATAAAAAGCAATTAGTTCAATATATTCATTATTTCCACCATTTTAACCAGAATCCATCAGTCTGGTTCTATTTTGAATCTCAATTACAGGTGTTCATGCTGCTCTACGGTAAACAAGAGGTCTATCGATCGTAACCAGAGACCTTTTGTTTCAAAAGCTTGAACACGGTCATAATATTCTAACACTGTATGCTACAGAGCAGCAAATGATTCAATACATAAAACATGGTGTAACAGCACGGACTGAGCCTCAAACTGCTATAGAAAACACTGACCTGGCCAGGGTCTCTTCCATTATAATTGGGGGGGCGGGGGGGTTGGTAGTGAAACTTTCAGGTAAGCACCTCCTGTCTGTTTAAATTTAGAGGGAAAGTGCCCAAGCTGTGGCAGTAGACCTGTGTGTGCGAAAGCTCAAATGAAGAGTGTTTTTCCAAAACTGACTTAGCCCACTTTTACCAATTTTGAGAAAAGTTTTTTATATGAAAAATCACATTTTTATACTTAAATCCCTAAGAATAATAGTGTAAAAGTAAAACTGCAAATATCTGAACCATTTATCAGAAATATTGTGCCCACCTTGAAAAATATGGTTAATCAAAACTGGACTCAGTGAGGTTTGGGAAAAACACTCTTCAAATGGATTTTAACTTTCATTTTTTGCATCAGTGTGAGATGATGATGATGATAATAAAATGAAGATGTAATCATTACCCAAAGGAGAAATGTCACATTTCTGTAACAAGATCAAGGTGTGCCAGTCTACCAGTACAAAAATTCCTGAAAGGCAAATAAATATTCTTAGACTAATGTCTACTCTTAGGCAGATTACATTATGCAGCACTCAACTTGATTTATCCTGAGATTATCTGGCTCGAACATCCTCGTAACTTGTTAGAGCAGCAAAATGTCGGCACACTGTGCTCAGTAGTAAGTTGGCTGTGGGCATAGTTTACTGCAACAGTAAATATTAGCCACTGTCTTGTCCTGTGAGCCTTCCCTCTGCGTAAACCAGAGCTGTCACAATGTCTGCTGGTGTTTATGAGTTCCGTTCAATCAGCAGCCAGATATGGCCTTGAGAACGAAGTGTGTGGATTCTTTAGCCAATCACCAACTTTAATGAACCGCTGGTGCTGAAACACACCATAAGCCAGCAGACACTGAGGCCCTCCACGGCTGGATTCTGACACCTCTGTTCTCGGCAGATGAAAGCCCAGACAGTGATGTTAGCAGCGTGCATGACAAAGCTGTGGGTAGACCTTGGCAGATTTCAGTGATTTTGCTCGAAGATGTTCAAACCGTCTTCCTGTGCTTGGTGAGAACTTTACCCGGGGGGGGGGGGGGGATGTAGCAGATGTAACAACATCTGCTATTTCAACACATATTAAAATTGCCTGGGTAAATGCTGGCCATCCCCAATGCTCCTTTAGAAAATTGGATCAGCACACGTTGCCATGCCGCAGTCCGTCTTGCCCTGATCTTTGCCTCAGTGACCCAGGCTTTGGGCCTGCCAGGTCGCGCTAATGGGCCGGTAAAACAAATGAAGCGAGTGGCTTCACACACGCAGCTGCATTAACTGTGGAGGGATTAAGTCCGCGGAGCCTCTGGGAGAACATACGCGGACAACGGCGAAGCGCGGGGAGCCGGCTCCTCGGCAAAATGCCCGAGCGCTAGATCAGGGGAAGGCGCTGATGAAGTAATCCACTGCTGACCTGCTTTACGCTGACAGGGCTGCTTTAGGGTCAGAGTGAAAGGGTCAGTCAATAAACCCGCCCCTGTTCCGGCATTAGAAACACCTCTGCAATATGCTAACGTGTCTCCAGCGGAGCAGGTCATTGCGAGAGCTGGGGTATATCGACACAAGATGAATATCGGAAAGAATGCGCACATTGCATACACAGTTACACAGGCAGTCACCTACACGCCTTAAGTGCTGAGTGTTAAGCTACGGTAGTTCTCTCTCCCTGTGAAATGCCATTGAGGTCTCAACCCCCCCCCCCCGGTGATAAAATCTGTTTTTACGACCACAGTAGCGTTGTAAAAGGCCATTTCACAAAAATGGCATTTCACAAACAATATTTTTGCCTTCTCCGACAATTACGGCGTACTGTATTCGAAAGGCAAGAGAGTCGCAAAACATTTCAGAGAGTGAATGACGTGAGGTGGGAGCTCAGAGCTTGATATTTTCACGTGCGTGTCAGACGCATTCTCTTGGCTTTTCCTCCTCAGCCATTTTCTAAAAATGCTCTGTGAAAATGAACATTCCATTCTGAAAATGTTCTCTTTTGTAGGGCACTGCTCGTCCGCAGACACAAGTTCATTCGGCACCAATGTCATCACGTAATGGACCGGAAAAATGCCTAAAATGTGAATGCCAAATTCAGTGCCTGAAAACGAGTCAACACGGGTCAACTGGTTTCTCATAATTATTTTCACGTCTGATAATAAAATATATTATAAATATATTCAATCATGTTTGTAAAAAAAAAGTCCTGTAAAATTCCATTCTGGTTATATCATTTTAAAAATCTAGAAGGCTACACAGCAAAAATCTGTACATTTGAGACCATGGTCTCATATAAACACCCTAGGTGATAAATGTACACCAACAGTGTTAGATTTACACAGACATTTTTGCTGCGTATGTTTGGCAGAATCAACATTCATAATATTGTCAAGCTATTAAATATATATTTAAAAAATTAATCAACAACCAAATCATACAAGTGTAACATTGCAACAAGCGGCAAACTCAGTTTAAAGTCACATCACGTTAGCATAAAATATGTGACCGGTGACCTGTTTTCTGTTCACAAATATAATTTACATAGATACAGCCTGTTTCTTTGGAGATTTCTTTACAAGGGGTATTTGTCTACATAAAGAAATGACCTTGGTATACTCCTACCTTGACTGTTCCTACACTCTTGGAAACAAAAGGTACGAAAAGTACCTAAAAAGGTACACATGCTTGCCACTGGGGTGGTACCCTATAGGTACATGAACTTGTACCCCTAGCCAGCAATACATAATTACTTTGTACCCTTTTTTGCTTGAAAAGGTACTTATTACAGTTTTTTTACGATTGCTTTGACTCATTTTGCACAACAGAGTTTCAATGTGCAAAACTTTTAACACAGAATGCTATACTGCTCATTTTGGGTTCAAAATGTAATATAGCATGCAAAATAAAAATACCAGTGTCAAATCAGAGAATATTATATGCAAAGGTTTATCACAGCACCAGAACATTAGATATTTCAAACAATGAAGTTAAATCATTGCTGCATTTTCAATATACAACAGTCATCATGAAATATTGCTGCCAAACACAAAATCCTTCTGATAAAAAAAGAGTTTGAAAGTGTTTTTTGGTCATAACGCAAAATGCTATACTCCTAATCTTGGGCTTAAAATCATATATAGCATGCACAATAGAAACAACTGAACCAAATTTTGTATTTCATGCTAAAGTTTATCATAGTGACTGAACAGTGGATATATTCATCATTGAAGTTTAATTATTGGTGCATTTTCAAATACAATGGCCATTATCAAATAATGCGGTCAAACACGAAATACTTGTTACCAAAAAAGACTATGCAATGGTCATTTCCTCAAAAGTACTTGCAATTATGTACAGCAAGCATGATAGACTGCAGTTTTGCGCTTGTGTTTTTATGAAAGACAAACAAAATATTTGATTAGATTATGTGAAGTTTAATCATTAAAGAAAAATCATACAGTAATGCAGTACTGTAAACTCAACTATATTGTACAGTAAAAACAAAAACAACAGTAAAAGCAAAAACAGTTACAGTAACAACAAACTTTACTGTAAAGTAAAAAAAAAAAACTGCTTCTCTGTGCTTAACCAGCATTTTGCCTCTCCGCTGCATTTGGCCACAAAATTTTGTCGACGTCGCATCTGATGTCTTCGTTGGCAAGACAGCGCTGGTAAATTTTTTTAGAGTGCCTTATCCACCCCTGACACTGCTGGGCTGTAATGTCATCGCTTGCCTCATCCATGGCCTGAAGGAGCGTTTCCTGCTCATATGGACCTATCGTATACCGGTTGTACAGCCCATCCAGAAAATGTATGAGGCACACGGAGTTGTATGCCCCCAGCAGAGGGTCAGGCTGACCAATCAGGGATGGATGTATGTGGGCCTGCCCAATGGCCTCAGGACTGGGTCTAGGCAAAATAGGCATGTACAGTACCTATTACCTATATACTGTATATTTACTGTACATGGTCCACGACCATGACCATGACCACGATCACAACCCCGTTCACGACCCTGTCCTTCATTACCAACCTCGACCTCACTGACCTGCTCCATGTTGTCAGAAACTGCCATTCGGGTTTCTAAGCAGCCTTTTATGTAGTGGTGAAGAAATGATCAATTGTGTTGCAATGCTACTCACCTGGGCAAGGTTGTTGGAAGTACTGAGACATGACTACAAACACCTGTTGAATTGATTTAATGATCTGCATTTGTAGTAATAAGCATCTGAACATTGTTGTAATATTAGGTGGCTGTATTCTGAGAATGGAGCATATGATTTAGAGTTTGGCACTTTGTATTAACAGTTTTGCACTTTGTATGTCAGCATAGGATGTAGTGTCTTAGAGTATGAAAGTCAGTTTGGCACTTTGCATTTTGAGTTTTGTACATTGAAATTCTGCTGCGCAAAATGAGTCAAAGCAATCGTAACAAACTGTAGTACGCAAATAGAACGTTATTGTACTTTCAGGTTACATTTTGGAAGTGTGTTCCTTAAAGAACAAAAAAATTACCTCCACTGTACACTGTAAAAAAAAATCCCGTTAAAAAACAGTAAAAAGTCTGGCAGCAAAGTTGCCAGTAGACTACCATAAAATAACTGAACATTGCTGTAAATGTAATTACAGAGGAAACCCCTAAAAATTACAGTATTTTTTCATTCATTCATTCATTCTCATTTGTTGACAAAATCACATTATTAAATGGTATTTCCCCATAAACCTACGAGCAAGACCATTTAAATAAAAGTAACAACCTTCAATTAACAGACATAGGGCCCTATCTTGGCGATCTTGGCGCTTAGTCTAAGCGCATGGCGCTAAGTCCATTTAGGGCGTGTCCAAGTCTACTTTTGCTATTTTAACGGCGTGTTTTTTGGGCGCTAAGCACGGCGCAAGGTGCAACTGGGCTGAACCTAGTCTCTTCATTAATTATAGGTGTGTCTTGGGCGTGACATGCAATAAACCAATCAAAATGTCATATCCCATTCCCTTTAAAAGCCTGCTTTTCCACCTTGGCGGATTGCTTATGATGGCGAAACAGACATGCTCGTGCGTGTTTAGTGCGATCAAGGAATCGGCTATATGGATCAGTAGCAGCAGCAGTAGTAGTATTATGAGTTCCCGGTAATTCCTGACAGTGCTGTTTACGAAATATATGCTGTTAAATTTCGTTAAAAGCACCTGCAACAGCTGAGAATAAGCGACCAATTGCTTCCTTCTCACCTTAGAAAACGCCAAATTAGCCTGCTTGTTTAACGAATTTCGTTTGATTATGCAATGAACTCATGTTCAAGCTTCATCCGAAGTTCATTAGGCTACCTGCATTCTAATTTTGATTAATAACATAACTAACGTTATTTTGCCTTAATGATGACACTAAATACAACAAATCTGTCAGGTTGGCAACCCATAGGTTCAGCATATTTTCCCTTGTTTTATAATGTCCTGCTTATGGAAATGTGACCAACCTGTTTAACTGGTAGCGTAATACTTTAAAACTATTCACTTTCCCAGGAAGACCGTGAAAAGTGCGATGTACAGCAGGGGAAACAGACCTGCTCATGTAAAGCGAACATGCAGATAATGGAATTAAAATTAATTGTGTAACGTGCTGCAAATTTAGTTTCTAATTAGACGCTTAGTTCTCTTTAAAATCTTTTGTTCAAGTTATGGAATTACAGGTGAAATCAGCGGGGTTTTAATAAGCTGAGGATATGGAAACCTTGAATACATGCTAGTTTAAGGACGTAAGCGTTAGGCGTTATTATGGACCTAGCGCCGGGTGTAAGATAGCAAAGACACTTGCGTTTCGGTTAGCGCCGCTTTGCGCCGGGTGTAAGATAGGGCCCATAGTCTGTCTTTTTATATTTATGGGTTATTGCTGTTATTTTAACAAGAGATCTTTTATATAAAGCATATTTCTGTAATTTTACAGAAACTTTACAGAAATTTCCCATTTTTTGAGGAAAACAGGAAAAATTCAGTAAAATTTACAGTAGATTGTCTGTTAAAATACTTTTTTTTTTACAGTGTACCTTTATTTCTGAGAGTGTATCGGAACAAGGTATGAAGGATCGAGTAGATCTACGTTGACACGTTGAATCTCGGGACACCACAGTAACTGCAATGACCTAAAACCAAGTAGCTCACAAAGAGCAAAGTTTCTTCTCAAACTCTCACCGGTTGTTGACTTTTTGATCTGAAGGAGACTTTGGACGAGCCTTGGGGGGTGAATACCTCCTAGAATGACACCACTGAAAAGGGACAAGAAGGGCCACTCCTTTGTGTAACAAAACGTCCACAGGATCCAGGCTGCTATTTTACCCTTTTGACTGTGAATGGCCTGTGACTTAATGGACTACACTGGCTTTCGTTCCTGCTGTCCAGTGGTACAACTGCGTGTTTGACGCGAGCCGTGTTTCGCCTGCATTTCACACGTTCTTTCACCCGCATGATAGAAAACATGAATGCTGGACACACATGGGATGAATTCATAAAGCAACTCAAGAGTAGGTGTGCAGATCTAGGGTCAGGTTTCCCCAGATCATATCCTACTCCTATCCATGGGTTAAAACCCCAAACCTGATCATAGACCAGCACTCCTGCTCCAAGATGCTTTAGGGATACAGACCATTGTGTCTTAAAAAAACAAAAACAAACAAATAACGAATAAAACATCTGGCACGTTGCAAATGAAGTGCTGATTAGAGGCCAATCCAGTGGTGGGGTGTGGCCGGTGTCGGGCGTGGTCAGCCCAGCTTGTGTCTCGTCTCCTGGCCATAGTAGAACACCTGCAGCAGAATGGCCACGTCCAGCAGGATCTGAACCGTCCCGCACACGCAGAACTGGGTGGGGCTCTCGTTTACCACGAAGTACGTCGTCTTGAAGACGTCACCAACTGTCCAGAGCAGCACCATCTTCACGCTAATGGATGAAACGACAAAGGAGGGACAGACTGATCATTAACTTACACCTGACAATATGAGTTTCTAACACCTATGACCTGATGAACAGCAGTCCTCTGCTTTATCAATATGTCTTGTGTACGGATTCTGAATTTATTTATGCTTTTATCATTTTTTTTAAGTAGCCGTCAGACACCTATCAGGCAGCCGTTTAAGTTTACGGATTGTCAGTCCGCCAGCGCGTTTTGCAAATCAGCACTACAGCGGTCTGCTGACAGCAGGACCATTCACCAGTTTGTTTGCGTTCTTTTAACAGCTGTTCCACATCCAAACTGCCTCACCTCAACTTTCTGGCAGACCATGGAGTGCCCAGAATTCGGATTCAGCTTGGCAGTGCACAATGACGGTTAAAGATGTGGGCAGCTTCTAACTTAGTGGCTGCTGGCGGATTTCAGAGTAGGACTGAGGGGTCGGCTGATACTACCCGTTTCATTTTCCTGCCAGGTTATGAATAATGCGTCTGGCTCCAGTCAGACTCGACTAATCCAGAGGGACATAAAAAACATGATCCAGCCCTGTGCTGATGGAGGGAGAACTTTAGAATAGGGGTTTCAAACACAGTCCTGGGGCTGGGCCCACTTGTGTATGCTGGTTTCTGTTACAGCCAATTGCTTGAGACTTGATAAATGAAGTTTGTTGAAAATAGGCATTTTAACTTATTCCATACTTTTTTCCCTGAAGCATACATTTAAAACAATGCAGGTTCGGCCCATTGCATTTTCTATAAATGGTTTACTTTAAGTGGCGTCCACACACAACTTCAAGTGATGTCGACACTTTGATTAGTAATTTTAATCACAATAATGATGTATTCCACTCCACTTATACTTTCACTTTAATGTGAAACATCTGATTCAATGGAATGTCTTTATTTAACATGTTTGTTTGTGTTTTGTGGGTCTGCCCCACTGTTTGTTTTTTTTGTGCTGGCAACTACAACTGACGTTCCCTCACAGGAAAAGAAAAGTTATAATATTCTATTCTATTCTATTATTTTTGCTTGGCACGCCCATGTTATTCACTTTCATGCTAATGTAGGCTTCAAACGCGAGCACAATCGGTTTGCGTTTGCGCTGAGAATGACTAGCGAACAGAGACGAGGATGACCTGTGACCTTTCGGTGAGATAGCGGTATGTTTTCACTTTCAGTCTGATTTATGGTGGCTTCCGTGGTGCATGAGAACGGCCTCAATTAGGACCCCGCTGATTCCACCTGTCAGTCTATAATCTAATTAAATGAAAGAAATTCAAAGGACTCTTTCCAAAGGACTCATTTGCCATGTTTGCACATTATAGAAGATTAAAGTGTTAGTTGTTATGACTTACTTATGGTCGAGTACAGTGAACATGGAATATATTCTATTACAGTTGAACGTAAAAGTTTGTGCACCCCATGTCAACGTGCAGGTTATATGTGTATGCTGCGATGCATCACGAAGCTTCGCCTAGGATGCTCAAACCTGGCTGCAAATGGTTCTTTCAGTAAATCAAGCTGATCCCAAGCATACCTCAAAATCAACCATTATCTATTTACATGAAAGAAAGGTGAAGGTTTTGGAATGGCCGTCACAGTCCCCAGACTTGAATATTATGGGAAATCTCTGGGGAGATCTCAAACAGGCAAGGAGACCTAAGCATACTTTCTGGGGAAACATTCTCAAAGCAAGAATAGAAAGACTTAACTACAGGAAACATGCAAACTGTTATATCTGCCAAAGGAGGTAAATACTAACTGACAGGGAGCCCAAATTTTTTCATGTGCCCTGTTGACTTTAGTTTATTATTTTTAATTTGTAGTAAACGCAAATGCTTTAAAACTTGTAGGTGTCACATTTAACTTTGTACCATGAAGTCAACTTCTGTTCACTTCCAGATTCATTGGAGCATACTTTCATCTGGGATGCCCAAACTTTTGCATACAACCACAATTATAACATAATGTTTCTAACATCAGTCATACCTCAGTGGATGTTAAAATTGCATAATTAAGAAAAAGGGGTCCAAACAGTTCAGTAGAGTTGTAGTACTCAAGACTGGTCTTGGTCTCGGTCTTGTCTCGGAATCGACTGCATTTTGACTTGGTCTTGTCACAAATTTCTTTTCAAGACCGGTCAAGACCAGTGGCGTGTCCGGGGGGGGGGGGGGGGCATGTGGTGGCACCCGCCCCCACAGAAATTTGATTGGCCACCACGGAAAACTAGTTACAGATGACAAAATATGCTACTATTTGATATCATTGATTTATAGGTTTAGTGGATGGAAATTTTTGCTAGATCGCTAGATAAAACCACACATTAATGATTTAAATATTAATTTACCTCAAAGCGTAGGCCTGGTTGTAAATGGGTCAGATTACACCAAACTGTTTATCTATATGTCACGTTTTCGGTCAAGGATGTTCGCCAAATTCAATAAACCTGTGATCTGCGTTAGGTTATCTGATCCTAAGGTAAAAGGTAACTAGCTAAGCAAATGTTACTTTACCCACGGTTTACCAATCATATCAAATGTAAGTAAATTTTACATGAACCTAATCGTTATATTACTATATTATGACTATACCATTAACCTAATCGATATCCAAAGACAACGTTTAATCTGGCCGCATTTTTTTTTTAAACGTTAAATTTAACGTTAAGTCTGAATGTTATAGATTCAAATTGCTTCGAAATGCAGCATAGGCTGAAGTTTCATTAGTTTCATAGGCTGAACTGAAGTAATTCATTTTTCATTCTCATCACTGGTGATTATTGATGTTGACTTTTTGTAGGTAATCCATTGTGTTTGATTTTGGGTTGTCTCTTTTAAAATGTAATCAGTACTCATACCCTCAATGTTATAATCTATAAAAATCTTCGCTGCTTTTTGAAGAAATGTTTTTAAACAGGAAGTGTAGTCTACCACCATCTGAAAATGGGCTAAATTCTTAGTTTTACACAATCCATAAAGACTATTTTGTCATACTTGAATGAGCTACATGGTATTTTCTCTTATTGTTTCAAAAGGTTAGTTAACCAACATAGGGACTGCCACAGTCATATCTGTACAAGTATAGCTCTGTAATTGAAATGGTAAACAAGCAGGCACTTTAAGGATGCCAACCTGCATTTGCATATAGCAAAACCAACACAAATTATTGATCCTTTGTAGCAGTGCAATGCCTACTAGCAAAGAAACCCACCTACTGTAACTAGACTGCATTGACTGCTCTGCTAAATGACTGCACCTGCTAAATGACACTACATACAGGTTTAGTGCACCTGCTAAATGACTGCAACTGAAGTTTGACAATTATTTGAGAGCCGTAGGGAGATTGTGGAGGGGGTCCTGCAATATACGTACATATTTTATTTAGTGTGACTGCAATATGATCAGTCTGTCTGTCTTTATATCTTTCCCTCCCTCTATCTCCCTCCCTCTATTTCTCCCCCCATCTCCCCTATCTCTTTCTCCCTCCCTCTCCCTGTATTTGTCCCTTCCTCTCCCTCTGTATCTCTGCTTCCTTTTCCCTCTGAATCCTATATTTTTTCTCTCTCCTGTATTTCCTCTATCAATCCCCTCTAGCATATTTACCTTCTGTCTAACTTCTGTTTATCCTGACCTCTATCCTCTCTCAAACCTCTGTCCTCTATATACTCTCTATATGTCACCTATCACTCTGTATGTAGTGTCTCTCTATCCTCTATCCATCAATCAGTGTGTGATATTCATATTGTAATTGGTTTTATTAGTAATCTGCAATGTAATTTTAACAGTCAATAGATTGTTATAAGATAATTTAACAAAATGAACATTTGACAGTATTGGAAAGAAATGACATTTGGTCTGGTCTCGGTCTAAGTCTTGGTCTTGACTCAGACTCGATACGCTCTGGTCTTGGTCTTGACTCGGTCTCGGTTTAGGTGGTCTCGACTACAACACTACAATTCAAGGTTTTGAAATTGGTGGAACAAAAACCAGCTTACACGGGGGGGGGGGGCTTGAGAACCCCGTGAACTACAGAGTTTGAGAACCTCGTGTTTTAGAGGGTACGTCCACCCTCATCCATCATCGATAAAAAGGACATTCCGCCGGAGTGTAACAGCTGTGAAATCTCCGAACCCGGGGCAGGCGGCGCGCAGACGACGCGGTTTTCGCCTCGTCAGGACACCACGTTCCCAGAGGCGTTTATGCTAATTCATTTTCTTCATTTCGTTTCAGCCCGAGTCAGTGTAGCAGGATGATCAGTCAGCCTTTCATGTCTGAGCTTATATACAGCCATACCATTAACTCCAGCCTGCTGCAGCGGTCACTCACGGAGATGGGCCTTTGGCCGTAAAACCATCAAAACTGAGAAGAAGCCCAGAAAGCTGATCAGGCACTGGGGTCTCCTTCAGAACAGAACCGTTTCCTCTCCCCAGAATCCCCAGTCTTTCCACGATATCCTCAGCTGCATATAGCCACATAATCGGGTTCTTCTTCTAAAACCCTTTCAAAGACCCTTTTCATGAACTTGCTTTTAACTGTGGGCAGAGGTGTAAAATCCAGGGGTCAGAAAGTAAAAGTCCTGCCATGTGTTTCTTCCACCCATGAACACAGCCAGCTGATTTTACTAATTAGTTCTACCACCTGGCTGAAGACTGTGCTAATTAGGAAATGGAGGTGATTGGAACAAAATCCTGGGGAGGACTTTTACTTTCTGAACCTGGATTTTACACCTCTGACTGTGGGTATGCTTCTTTTTGATTGGTCTTTTATTGTTGGTGTTCAGCCTTTTATTTTGATGTGTACTTTTTTTTAATGTTTCCTTTTTTCTGGTGTATAAATGCTCTGCTTTTTCATGTTGTCTAGGCATTTGCAAAATTATCATTATTATTATTATTATTATTATTATTATTATTATTATTATTATTATTATTATTATTATTATTGTAGCATGTTGTGATAATGTTGCAGACAGGTTGTAAGACTGTTGTGGAGGTACAGGATAGTGTTAGTAAAGGAATGCAGTGCGGTTCTCCCAGTGAGTAGCTGGGGGGTGGGGCTGCTGTAATGTCTGATTCATTTGCACATGAGTACTATTAGCTGGCTCAGCGCCACTCATGAGCAGAATGACAGATTTCCTTACGTCTGAAATCGATTTGATCACCAAGCTGCTCTAAAAACAGCCTGTGAATGGCGATACCATAATGACCAGCCTTCCATGATGCTGGAAGAGCAGTCTGTACAGTGTGATGATGCTGGAAGAGCAGTCTGTGCAGTGTGATGATGCTGTAAGGGCAGTCTGTACAGTGTGATGGTGCTGTAAGGGCAGTCTGTACAGTGTGATGGTCCTGTAAGGGCAGTCTGTACAGTGTGATGGTGCTGTAAGAGCAGTCTGTTCAGTGTGATGTTCCTGTAAGGGCAGTCTGTACAGTGTGATGGTGCTGTAAGAGCAGTCTGTACAGTGTGATGGTGCTGTAAGGGAAGTCTGTACAGTGTGATAATCCTGTAAGAGCAGTCTGTACAGTGTGATGATGCTGTAAGGGCAGTCTGTTCAGTGTGATGGTGCTGTAAGGGAAGTCTGTACAGTGTGATGGTCCTGTAAGGGCAGTCTATACAGTGTGATAGTCGTGTAAGAGCAGTCTGGTCAGTGTGATGGTCCTGTAAGGGCAGTCTGTTCAGTGTGATGGTGCTGTAAAGGCAGTCTGTACAGTGTGGTTATGCTTTAAACACAGTCTGTAGAGTGTGATGATGTTGTAGGGGCAGTCTGTTCTGTGTGATGGTGCTATAAGGGCAGTCTGTACAGTGTGATGGTCCTGTAAGAGCAGTCTGTTCAGTGTGATAGTCATGTAAGGGCAGTCTGTACAGTGTGATGGTACTGTAAGAGCAGTCTGTACAGTGTGATAGTCCTGTAAGGGCAGTCTGTACACAGTGTGATGGTGCTGTAAGGGCAGTCTGTACAGTGTGATGGTCCTGTAAGAGCAGTCTGTTCAGTGTGATGCTGCTGTAAGGGCAGTCTGTTCAGTGTGATGGTGCTGTAAGGGAAGTCTGTACAGTGTGATGTTCCTGTAAGAGCAGTCTGTTCAGTGTGATGATGCTGTAAGAGCAGTCTGTACAGTGTGATGATGCTGTAAGAGCAGTCTGTACAGTGTGATGATGCTGTAAGAGCAGTCTGTACAGTGTGATGGTGCTGTAAGAGCAGTCTGTACAGTGTGATGATGCTGTAAGGGCAGTATGTACAGTGTGATGATGCTGTAAGAGCAGTCTGTACAGTGTGATGTTCCTGTAAGAGCAGTCTGTACAGTGTGATGATGCTGTAAGAGCAGTCTGTACAGTGTGATGGTGCTGTAAGGGAAGTCTGTACAGTGTGATGGTCCTGTAAGAGCAGTCTGTACAGTGTGATGATGCTGTAAGAGCAGTCTGTACAGTGTGATGGTGCTGTATGTAAGAGCAGTCTGTACAGTGTGATGGTGCTGTAAGGGAAGTCTGTACAGTGTGATGGTCCTGTAAGAGCAGTCTGTACAGTGTGATGATGCTGTAAGGGCAGTATGTACAGTGTAATGGTGCTGTAAGGGCAGTATGTACAGTGTAATGGTGCTGTAAGAGCAGTCTGTACAGTGTGATGATGCTGTAAGGGCAGTCTGTACATTGTGATGATGTTGAAATAGCAGTCTGTACAGTGTGATGATGCTGAAAGGGCAGTCTGTACAGTGTGATGGTGCTGTAAGGGAAGTCTGTACAGTGTGATGGTCCTGTAAGAGCAGTCTGTACAGTGTGATGATGCTGTAAGGGCAGTCTGTACAGTGTGATGATGCTGTAAGGGCAGTCTGTACAGTGTGATGATGCTGAAATAGCAGTCTGTACCCCCCCCGGTTAGGGAACTAAATCCCAGCCAGTTCTGTTTCATTTACGGGTTTGGCGCTCAGGTGTCCGGTCCCCTGTGTTTGGGGTTTTCACCCCCTGACCCCGTCTTCCAAAGGGGGGAATTGATTCCAGTTTCATTCTTTCGAAAGCCATTGTTCAAATCCTATTCAAAGCAAGTGGTTTGTCCTTTGTGGCTGCAAAGAGAAAAGAGAGAGATAGATAGATAAAGAGAAATAGAGAGAGAGAGAGCGAGAGAGAGAAAGCCGTCTTCTGCAGATCTCCATTCTCTGATCTCCGTCACTTTAAATCTCCAGTTAAACAGCTCTTTTCTCACAGAGCTCCATCACTCCCTCTGGATACTCTCTGAGCTTCAGAGACTGCACACTTCATTAACGGGGATGAAACATTAACGAGGCAATTAAGAGGGGCGGGTCATCGGCACAAGAGCGGGGATGGAGATAAATTTCCGTCGAAAGATCGTCCTTCTCATGCCCCCCGTTCCGCTCAAGTACAACACAACTGGTGACACGCAGTGTGAGGGGGGAGGAGACTTTGAGTAAGTGGGAGGGGACTATGCGCAAATGGGAGGGAACTATAAGTGGGAGGGGACTTTTTGCGCCTGGGATGATGACAGGATTCAAAATTAGACACACGAGCAGCTGTGCATTAGGTCAAGAGGGTCTGAATCTCAGGGCCTCAGGTTAATTTGGGAGAGTAGGAGCGGACTGAGGGAGTGGGACTGTTGTTAAGTGGGAGGGGACTGATTGAGAGGCAGGGGACTGTTAGAGGCTGGAAGGAACCTTGAGAATACTGTGGGGCAATGGGAGGATATTGTGTGTGTGTGTGTGTGTGTGTGTGTGTGTGTGTGTGTAATGTGTGTAGTTGTTGGGAAAGAGAATTGGGGAAAGCCCCGGTGCGGGGAAGGATTCCCCCAGGTTCCTCCTGAGATTTCTGAGAGTTTTTTCTTGCCACTGTTTCAGTGTTTTTCTCCCCAAGAGTTTTTACCTCTTTTGTTTAATGCACAATTTTCCTTCTGTTTCTCTGTACAGCGTCTTTGAGACGGTTCGCTGTAAAAAAAGCGCTATACAAATAAAATTGAATTGAATTAACAAGCTGAATAGAAGCGTGCATGAAAAGAGGGGTCTGTGTGTAAACCTGATGTGTTGGTCGAATACAGGGGTCTCCTCTAGGCACAGAGAAATAACCCCGATCCATTCAAACCAATCAGCATCCCCATCTGGACTGGCAGTGCAAGAAGGGGGTGGGAGAGCAGGGAAGAAAAGGGGAGAGAGGGAGTGAAAAGGTGGGGGTGAGAGAAGAGGAGAGAAATGGGGAGAGGGAGAGCAGAGAAAGATGGGAAGTAGTAGTGCAAGGCAGCATCGTCCCATCGAGCCCTCTAGCCATCGCCAATGGTCGATTCTATCGAGGGGTGCGCGGGGGGTGGGGGCGGGGCTATTGAACAGCGGGTCTTTTGCTTAATTATATGGCATACCATTGCGAATTGTCTTCACTATTTTGTCCAAATATAATAAAGAATAATATACAACAGATTTCACGTCTATTATAGATTATATAGTAGAGGCTATTTATCTCACGTGGCCGCTGACCAACGAGACAGTCAGCATCACGGTCAGCGCTCAGGAGCTATAGTTTCCCTAAGCCTTTCTGCGCCCTCGTCTGTTTTATAGCAATTCGTTTCATTTTACTAATTTCATTTCATTTTGTGAAGAAGCTAGACGAGCAGTCATCACGTTCATTATCATTTTAGTCTTGTAGTGAGCGATTCACAAGATCCCCTTTATGCCGCGTGCCATCCCGCACAGTCTATCTCCATCTGCACGTAACTTCTCTCACTTAGCACTATCGGGTTAGACCTTTTTAACTAACCTAATGTAATCAAAAATACATAATTTACCCTGAAACGAATTATTTTTATTGATAATCAGAAACTTTTTTAGCCTAAACCTATAAAATAAAGAGACAAGACCTATAGGCTTACGTTTGACTGAAGATTTTTTTTCGTTATAGGGGACTTTTTTCTGATGAAATGGTTAAGCTAGGCTATATTACATTGTAAATTACATTATCTACTATTCTACATAAACCTGTTGAATCAATTTGAGATTATAGCAACTCCTAAATCGTTTCAATGTTTCGCTTCAGTGACGAAGACGTTCCGTGTATCAATATAGGAATATAGCGGCCACCTTTTCATCCAATCTAGTTTATTTCTCTGATCACATCTTTCATTAGTCTACAGTCAGATTGTACAATATTAGGCTATATTTGTTTCCATGCCCCGAGTCCGACACCAGTAAGCTTGTTGTGCTGTTAGAATAAAAAGGGATAGGCTATATGGCTACAGCTCACCACTCCGTAGCCTAAGCCTACACTCCGTTCTAGACTGAACAATAGTTTATCAATAGCACTATTGAATACGAAATGTAATTTCTTTAATTAGGCCTGAATGAAATTATATAGTTAGTTGCACTGTGGTCTAACAGAAGGTAGGCTATCAGCGTGATTTTGCTCAATCCAGGTAAATTATGGCGCCGTTGCGCTGCATAGACGATCACATTTCAAAGACGCAGACAACACGTTACATTGTAAATGCATGGTAGAGTAGAACATTTATTAAAAACACAGAATGAGAGGCGAAATTTTAATTTTAATTTTAAGAATTAAAAAAATAAAAATCGTCCAGGCATCGACAAAGATAGATAGCCATCGCCGATGGGTTCAACCATTGTCAATAGTCGATTCCATCGACCATCGTCCCAAGCCTAATGGGAAGGGTGAGGTAATAGAGTGGTGGAAAGAGAGAAGGGGAGATTGGGATGGATAGGGAAAGACGGTAGTGTAGAATCATGGAAGAATCATGTGATGCACCCAAAATGTGCAGGGAGGACTCGCCCTTAGACCCGCCCTCTCCAAGACCTCCACGGATGCATGCAGGGATGAATTACTCCTGCAGCATTTTCAGACCTCCCGCAGCGAGGTCAACTGGCACGAACGCATTACCGCCCCAGAATCACCCAGAAAATCACCACCTGTGTGTGTGTGAGTATGTGTGTGTGTGTGCGTGTGTGTGGATGTTGGTGTGTCTGTGTCTGTACGTATGTGTGTGTGTGTACGTGTGTGTGTGTGTGAGACCACTTTTCACTGTGAGCCCCAGAACCTAGAAACCCATTATCGCTGGTCATCACAAAGTGCGGTCGTGCTGTGGTTCAGCCCGTTCCTTTAACCGTTCCCCCCCACCTCCCCACCTCCCCGTCCGCGATAAAATCACCCTATAAAATACAGTAGTGATAGTGAGACACTAAAGCAAGAGCAGAACCGATCGCGCGGAGGTTAACGAGTTGCCGGGGGAACAATCCCAGGTACAATCGAGAGAGATTTCCTCTTGATATAGAGAAAAGAGACCCTTCTTCACAAATGCTCTATTATTCAGTCTGGCAGAGAACAGGTGAGATAAATCAAATACAGACAATGGCAATTACTTTTAGACGGACGGGTATGTGAGGGAGACCAACAGAGTACGGCAGATTATTCTCCCTGGAAGAGACTGGCGGGTTAGCGAGCATAGAGGGAGGCTGCGGGGGAAACGGACGATCTGGCTCGTTCCAGCAGGGAAGAGGGCCTGGGGAAAAGCCGCGTAGAACTCTCCGGAAGAAAAATACAGGGAAGACGAGGGGGGCAGCGGCGTAAACAGTGGTAATTAGGGTGACACGCTGCCCCTTTCCCGACGCTGTCCAAGTATCGCATTAGCGGGAGTGGCAGTGTCATACGCCCAGCGATCCGTCAAAGAAACGTGGGGTGGCAGGTCTCGCCTCCATCTTCTAAACATGCGGCAATCTCTCACTTCTCTCTCTCTCTCTCTCTTGCATTCCCTCACTCCCTACACGCAATCCTCTTCCTCTGCTGGCCTGGAGGAGGTATGAATAATTCGGCAGATTTCCTCGGCGCCGGGGAGGTGGGGGTGGGATGGGGGGGGGGGGGGGGGGGGGTGGTGGTGGATGGTGTCCCAGAAGAAAGGGGCTCCACTCAATCATGCTCAATCACCGGTTTTGTTTGATCAATGAGGGTTTTCCGTAGGCCACTGCTGACATCAGCACTGGAGTTTATCTCATACACACTCACACGCTCTTACCTTTACATCAAACACACTCACACGCTCTAGTCTGTACCTCACACACACACACACTCCTGTCTTTACCTCACACTCACATGCTGCTGTCTGCACCTCACACACATTCACACACTCCTGTCTTTACCCCACACACACTCGCACGCGCATCTTTATACAATACACACTCACACCCTTTCTTTACCTCACACTCTCCTGTATTTACAGCACACACACTCAAACCCCTCTTTTTACCTCACACACACTCACATACTCCTATATTTACACAACACACTCTCAAACCCGTCTCTCTACTGCACACAATATCACACCCCTCTATTTACCTCATGCACACAACCATTACCACACACACACTCATAGACTCATACAATCCTGTGTGGAGCAGTGGTCAGCGCACCAGTAATTAGAGCAGCAATGTGGAGCAGTGGTCAGAGCAGCAGTGTGGAGCAGTGGTCAGAGCAGCAGTAGAGCAGCAGTGTGGAGCAGAGATCAGAGCATCAGTGTGTGGTGCAGTGGTCAGAGCAGCAGTGTGGAGCAGTAATCAGAGCAGGAGGGTGGAGCAGTAATCAGAGCAGGAGGGTGAAGCAGTGGTCAGAGCAGCAGTGTGGAGCAGTGGTCAGAGCAGCAGTGTGGAGCAGTGGTCAGAGCAGCAGAGTGGAGCAGTAATCAGAGCAGCAGGGTGGAGCAGTAATCAGCAGGAGGGTGAAGCAGTGGTCAGAGCAGCAGTGTGGAGCAGTGGTCAGAGCAGCAGTGTGGAGCAGTGGTCAGAGCAGCAGTGTGGAGCAGTGGTCAGAGCAGCAGCGTGGAGCAGTAATCAGAGCAGCAGTGTGGAGCAGTGGTCAGAGCAGCAGTGTGGAGCAGTGGTCAGAGCAGCAATGTGGAGCATTGGTCAGAGCAGCAGTGTGGAGCAGTGGTCAGAGCAGCAGTGTGGAGCAGTGATCAGAACAGCAGTGTGGAGCAATGGTCAGAGCAGCAGCGTGGAGCAGTAATCAGAGCAGCAGTGTGGAGCAGTGGTCAGAGCAGCAGTGTGGAGCATTGGTCAGAGCAGCAGTGTGGAGCAGTGGTCAGAACAGCAGTAGAGCAGCAGTGTGGAGCAGAGATCAGAGCATCAGTGTGTGGTGCAGTGGTCAGAGCAGCAGTGTGGAGCAGTAATCAGAGCAGGAGGGTGGAGCAGTAATCAGAGCAGGAGGGTGAAGCAGTGGTCAGAGCAGCAGTGTGGAGCAGTGGTCAGAGCAGCAGTGTGGAGCAGTGGTCAGAGCAGCAGGGTGGAGCAGTAATCAGAGCAGCAGGGTGGAGCAGTAATCAGCAGGAGGGTGAAGCAGTGGTCAAAGCAGCAGTGTGGAGCAGTGGTCAGAGCAGCAGTGTGGAGCAGTGGTCAGAGCAGCAGTGTGGAGCAGTGGTCAGAGCAGCAGCGTGGAGCAGTAATCAGAGCAGCAGTGTGGAGCAGTGGTCAGAGCAGCAGTGTGGAGCAGTGGTCAGAGCAGCAATGTGGAGCATTGGTCAGAGCAGCAGTGTGGAGCAGTGGTCAGAGCAGCAGTGTGGAGCAGTGATCAGAACAGCAGTGTGGAGCAATGGTCAGAGCAGCAGCGTGGAGCAGTAATCAGAGCAGCAGTGTGGTGCAGTGGTCAGAGCAGCAGTGTGGAGCATTGGTCAGAGCAGCAGTGTGGAGCAGTGGTCAGAGCAGCAGTGTGGAGCAGTGATCAGAGCAGCAGTGTGGAGCAGTGGTCAGAGCAGCAGTGTGGAGTAGTGGTCAGAGCAGCAGTGTGGAGCAGTGGTCAGAGCAGCAGTGTGGAGCAGTGGTCAGAGCAGCAGTGTGAAGTAGTGGTCAGAGCAGTAGTGCGGAGCAGTGGTCAGAGCAGCAGTGTGGAGCAGTGGTCAGAGCAGCAGTGTGAAGTAGTGGTCAGAGCAGTAGTGCGGAGCAGTGGTCAGAGCAGCAGTGTGGAGCAGTGGTCAGAGCAGTAGTGCGGAGCAGTGGTCAGAGCAGCAGTGTGGAGCAGTGGTCAGAGCAGCAGTGTGGAGCAGTGGTCAGAGCAGCAGTGTGGAGCAGTGGTCAGAGCAGCAGTGTGGAGCAGTGGTCAGAGCAGCAGTGTGAAGTAGTGGTCAGAGCAGTAGTGCGGAGCAGTGGTCAGAGCAGCAGTGTGGAGCAGTGGTCAGAGCAGTAGTGCGGAGCAGTGGTCAGAGCAGCAGTGTGGAGCAGTGGTCAGAGCAGTAGTGCGGAGCAGTGGTCAGAGCAGCAGTGTGGAGCAGTGGTCAGAGCAGTAGTGCGGAGCAGTGGTCAGAGCAGCAGTGTGGAGCAGTGGTCAGTAAAAGACAGTGATTAGGTGGAAGCACTGGTAAGATAAATGTCTCTCCCTGTATGGTAGCAATGAATGACTGTGCACAGGTAAGGAAGGGGGTGGGGGATAAAACACAAAAACAACAACGCTAGCTCAATTATGCACCAGTGATTTTCTACACAACATTTCCTGCAGTGCTGCAGGGACAGGGAGATCCTCTCTGCACTGACTAGAGGCTCGATTTGAATAAATAAAGGAAAGTTTAGCTGCCGCGTGACACTCCCGTGTGTAATCACATCCCTTCCTGCGTGCTCCCTATTCCCACGGGTCAGGACAGGGAGCAGAGACGTAGGTCTGCGGTTGTTAACCAGCGGTTCCCCCGGCAACAAAGGCCTCCACAGCCTCGCCTGTTTAAGAGGGTTATTACAGCACTGGCAGTCTGAACGCACAGGACAACCAGACTAATGTATATATAGATCAAAGAAATATTAAGAATTTATTAAGTTATGCCTAAATGTGAATCACGAGCTTATCTCACAAATGATCAGCACAAACTATGTATACTTAACTTCAATTCAACAGAACCACAATTTCAAATGCAGGAGGGATTTGTTCTAATTAAATACTGCACCTAAACGAGAGATATGCACTACCATGCACAACATATACGTACATAGTACGTTGTACTATTTATAACAGGTATCCCCAGCCACAGGGTGTGCTGGTTTTCATTGTTACTCAGCATCTAATTAATAAAGCAGCTGTTTACACAGTGAACTCACCTCACCTGTTTTTTTTTTTTGGTCCACACTGATTACATTGATGTTTACTATGAAAACATAACCCAGCAGAGCCTGTGGCCTTCCGGGACCAGGGATGGGGATTGCTGACTTCAGCTCATTTCACACACCTACATGGTGGGTCTCATTGAAGAACTTATGTGCATATTATTATTATTATTATTATTATTATTATTATTATTATTATCTTTTTATTCTCACGTTCATGCGCAAACCCCACTGCCGATTTGGGAGAGTGTAGATATCCGTGGATCTCCTCCGGAACACGTGGTGTCACTAGTCTGCTTTTTTTCCCCACACCACAGACTACAGCTAAGCTCGCATAGAGTGGAGTCGGAGGAAAACCTTTCATATGCGGCTTTAACATGCAGTCCACGGGCATCTGATCAACCAGTGGGGGTTGCTAGAGAGCGATGAAATACAGACCCCTAAACGCCTGAACCCTACCCTACCCCGCCCTTGGCGGTGCGATCGCCAATTTCATCTCCCTATGTAGCTACCGGCTACAGTTGACACTAGCACTAGCGCGGTCGGGATTTGATCCAAAACCGTGGGGCTCATCCCTGCACTAGTGTGGTGCCTTCACCAAATGAGCCACCCAGCAGCCCCCCCTGTCCTATATACAAGAGCAACTTTCACAAAAAAATGCAACAACAAAAGTTTAAATATCCCCTTTAAACTTTTAGCCCTTATTTACTGCGTTCAATTTCCCATATCAGTTCTCATTCAGCTTGCCACAATTCTTAGTGAAAATTACACCTCAGGTTACCTACTTACATTACTATGTTGTAGCCAAGGGGGGGCTTGCCTTGGTTGCCATTATGGTGTTATTTCAATCTCACTGGACATTACTCATATGGCCGAAGCAAATCAGTGCTTGATATTTTTCAATCTGAGGTAACAACATATCAATTCATGAGTTTGTTCTTTGTTTGCACAAGCATGATTCAGTTAAGTCCAGTATTTGCTCTCTTCTGCCATAACATCAAGTTAAGAGTGATTATCTACATTGGGTAACTATAGTGACTTACTAACATGATTTCTGAAAAGCAGGACAAAACAACTGATATGTTCATTCGCCAAAGTAACCCTGTCACAGATTTATTTGCATGGAACATAAGAAAATGTAAGATATTCTGAGTGCTGATAATTCTTTCAGTGAGCACTTGACAAGCTTTGTGTATTTATTAAGTGGTCTAAAAAAAAACAAAAAACTTTTTTCCAGTATAGTCCTGTAATGGGTACCACAAGCAGCAGGGAACTGCCAGCAGCAAATGTACAAAAAAAAAATCTTCCATTATGGTTATGTGCCAACAAACAAGCAGTTGTTTTATGTAACGATTTGCATTTTTAATGCGGAACCACCGGAAAGGAGACAGCCAAAGATTCATAATAAAAATCCAATGCGAGAGAAGTGAAAGCCAAGCTGCAGAAAAACACTGGACTAAAGCAGAGAATGAGGAATTAATTCAGCTGTGGAAAGAACATGAGGGTTTACTTAATCTAACTGCGAACAGCGACCCTGTGGCAGCTTGAGAGAAAGAATGAGTGACTTTGGGTTAATCCTGTCTATGAATGGGCATCCAAGAGAGCTATACAAGTAGTACATAATACCTTCATAAGTGCTACATTAGCATTCTTAAATGCCTATGTGAGCAATAGAAAATAGTCATCCCTGACGTAACCGAATGACATTGCCATGACATACCAAGCGGCGCACACCGCATATCTATTTGCAGTTATTGGCATAAGCATCTATTAATGTCAATGCAGTGCTTAACCCTCATATTATGTTCCGGGTCGATTTGACCCGATTCAGTGTTTGAAGTCTCTTAAAAACCAGTTAGCCTTATTCTTTTTCCCATCTTGACACTATGTGACTTTTCCTAATTTGTTGGGATTAAATAGCAAACATTAAACAATAAACATAATGCTATGTTATGTTTTCAAAATTCCTGCACCAAGGTTTTTTGTGGGATCATTTGTGGGGTAGCTGTGTAAAATGTATGAAAATATACAACCCATTCTATATGTTATCTCTTGATCTTTTGTGGGCAATTCTGGTGGCACTTTCCCATACGGGTTTTAAACTTCACAAACCTTCACTTACCTCAGGCTCTAAAATGAGATTTCATCACAGATTTATAATACTTAGGGATAAAAGGCCAGTCAATTGGGAGACACACAAAAGGTGACACAGAAAGTGTCAAAGTTTTTCCTATTACAATAGTTTTGTGTCAGTTTAAACTTCTGGGGTAAATTTGACCCCAAACATAAAAGGCGTCATAAAATGTAAACATAATATGAGGGTTAAAAAGGATTTATGTAGAGTTTATGAATGACAATCCTTACAAAATGTTGAATATATACAGTCAGGTCCATAAGTATTTGGACAGTGACACAATTTTTGTTGTTTTGGCTCTGTACTCTAGCACATTGAATTTGAAATGGAACAGTGACTAGGAGGTTAAAGTGCAGAATTTCAGCTTTAATTTGGGGGTTTTTATGTCCATATCGGGGTGAACGGTGTAGCAATTGTAGCCATTTTTATACATAGTCGCCTCCTTTTTAGGGGACCAAAAGTAATTGCACAAATTAACATAAACTTTAATAAAGTTCTAATATTTAATATTTGGTTGCATATCCTTTGCATGTCATGATGCCCTGATGTCTGTGACCCACAGTTTTACCATGACTTTGTGTGTCCTGGAGTAACCATAAGTATAAGCTTATCAGGCAGCGTCACTAGCCAGCGGGTTGCACTGAACGGCTCTGTAATTGACATAGAATAATGAGTTCACTGACTTTAAAACTGACGTGTCAGCCCAGATACTACTGATTGTGCAGTTGTAATGTCCATTTGTAATGTATGTCAAGTTCCCTCACAGAACCCAATGCTGATGATTTTCAAATAGTTATCAAAAACAGTATGTGCTGTGCTTTACTCACACTGTGCACACACGCACGCGCACGCGCGCGCACGCACGCACGCACGCACGCACACACACTCGTTTGCATACATACCCACCCATGGACAGAGACACATATGGATGAGCGCACAAGCACGCACACATACACACACAAAAAACAAATGCGCATATGCTGTGACACACAAACACACACAAGCATACTAACAACACACATGTCGATGGACATACAGTACATACATGTATGTGCACACACATTGCCACACACACCTGCACTCACCCATATGTACACAAACAGACCCACCTATACACACACACGCACACACACATCAGGAGGCCATGCTATGCTGTTAATCCCTGGCCCTTGTTAACCACAAGACAGTGATGTAGATACCACATCAATCAACATGTGTCCTTAACTTTGAGTTAAAAGTAAACAAAAACATTCGACGACTTCTTCAAGAACTCATTTTGGCGAGTTAGTTTCAGTGATCGCTGAACGTGCCAAATGTGTTTGTGAAGAAAAAAAAAAACTAAACTAAACTAATTGTCAGTCAAAGTTAAAGGGATAGTTTGCATTTTTTAGACCCAGGTACGCTTGGCTACTCACCATAAATTATGTGATAAATTGGGGAACATATGGGGCTGAACCCCCCGTGCCTCAAGTACGCATAGCTCAATCTCTGTTAGCGTTAAGCTTGTTAGCCAAATAACATTGATTTAATGTTGGCGTGGAGTCACCCCCTGAGAGATACTGAACAAAGACACTATAAAGACACTTCATTACAGATCCTTTCCAAAAAATTTGAATATCATGGAAAAGTTTTTTTTTTCCATAATTCCATTCAAAAAGTGAAACTTTCATAGATTATAGATTCATTACACACAAAGTGAAATATTTCTAGCCTTTATTTGTTTCATTTTTCATAATTTTGGCTTACAGCTCCAGAAAACCCCCAAAACAGTATTTCAAGAAATTAGAATAGTGTGTCGAAAATCAGCATTTACTTCAGTTATTACAGAGAATGAATGTTTTAGACTGAGTGTCACACTATCATCTAATTTACTCAAAACACCTGCAAAGTTTATCTCAGTTTGGTTCAGTATGGGGAAGACTGCAGACTTGACAATTGGCCAGAAGACCATCATTGACACCCTCCAGAAGATGGGTAAGCCACAAAAGGTCATCACTAAGGAGGCTGGCTGTTCACAGAGTGCAGTGTCCAAGCATATCAATAGAAAGTTTAGTGGAAGGGAAAAATGTGGCAGGAGAAGGTGCACAAGCAAAAGAGATGACCGTAGGCTTCAGCGGATTGTCAAGCAAAGACGATTCCAAAATTTGGCGGAGATGCAGAGGGAGTGGACTGAGGCTGGAGTCAGTGCTTCAAAAACCACCACGTACAGACGTATCCAGGACATGGGCTACAACTGTCGGATTCCTCGAGTTAAGCCACTCCACTCATTCTCTGAAATAACTGAAGTAAATGCTGATTTTCGACACACTATTCTAATTTCTTGAAATACTGTTTTGGGGGTTTTCTGGAGCTGTAAGCCAAAATTATGAAAAATGAAACAAATAAAGGCTAGAAATATTTCACTTTGTGTGTAATGAATCTATAATCTATGAAAGTTTCACTTTTTGAATGGAATTATGGAAAAAAACAACTTTTCCATGATATTCAAATTTTTTGGAAAGGATCTGTATATGTTTATTTGCTTGCAGAAATAGATTTCATGTCATCAAAACGTGCCAATATAGCCAAAAAACTATTATTAGTTAGTATATAAATAGGATACAAATGCTCACTGACTCCCAGCCCAAGTGTCTATTGGTGAATTCAGAGAATGGGAATGAGCAAAAACAGGGAGGGATGGAGGAAGAGAGAGAGAGAGAGAGAGAGAGAGAGAGAAAGACAGAGAGAGAGGGCAGGGAGGGAGAGAAACATAAATAGAGAAGAAGACACGGAGGGTGGATGGGGCAAGGGGAGAGAAAATTGAAATGGTAAAGACCCTGACAATAAGTGTTCATCTCAAGGACAACAGAGGACACTTCCCCCATTCCCCTAGTCCAATAATGAGTTCTCTCATTAAGCCCCCCACCCACCCACCCAATAATATACACCTCTCATCAGGGAGAAAAATCATTATGAAATCCTCTGAAACTAAATACCCCCCCTCCCCCGCCAACCTAACGTAACCTGCCTCACTGCGGCTCATTCCATTGCCTTACTGACTCTGTACTGCCTGTAAAGAAGACTCTTGGGACCATGATGATTGGGGGGGGGCTTTTGAAAATTCTCCAGTCAAGGGCCGCTGGGTGGCGCATTTGGTTAAAGCGCTGCGCTGTGGTGCAAGGATCCGTAGGGTGACGTGCAATTGTGTCGCCCACGGTATGGGAGGGTTCAGTCGGTTAGCGGTCTGCGTTTCATCGCTCTATAGCGACCCCCGCCGGTCGATCGGCTGCCCGTAGACTGCACGTTAAAGACGGATATGAAAGGTCTTCCTTCGACTCCACTCTATGCGAGCTTAGCTGTAGTCAGCGGTGTGAAAAGAAGCACTCCGGCGACACCGCATGCCGCAACCATGGATGTCAACACTCTCTTTAAATCAGCAGGTACTGTATGAATGCAGCTACAGTTGCAGATAGTGGGAGATTTCAAATTAGGTTGGGAATTGAACATATTTAGCCTCAAGTTGAGTACCAAATTATTATTTTTTGTAAATAAAATTCACCAGTCTTGTGACATATGCTTTTGCATTAGTCTTTAGGTCCCAACCATTTCAGGAGTCACTGCCAGCAGTGGGGAAGTACCAATAGGCAGGATCATATCCTAGCATACTGCTATGGTCAGTGAAGTCCCCCAGGGGATGGTAAAAAAAGGGGGATCTGACAAGAACACCGGGTTCCAGTCCCAATGCCATTTAGCAATCTGAAGATGCTTATTTTTGTTGATTGCCCTCAACAGAGGCAATTGGCATGGAGGTGGTGTCCGATGGTCGATTTGGAGATTTAGTTTTCCCCCCAAGGTGCAAACAAGATTTATAGATGTCCAACTGTGCCCCTTGAATTTAGCTTTGCCTCCTAATCCATCTGCCTGACTGTGCATGGGAGCAAATTGCACTTACATCTACCGGGCAGGTTTACGACTGTTGCGGTGGGTTTAAACTTCTAAATTATTGACCACATGTTGGAAAGTATCTCTAGCTTTTATTTATCTGTAACCACCTCCCGACTTGCTAAGGCCAAAAACTCTTTGTTTTGTTTCTTCTGAGAGTCCTTTCTCCATGGTCACGCAGGAATTTTACATGGGTGCGAAGTCAGTTTTTACACCGGTGAAACAGGAAATAAGGGGAAGCTACAAAGATTGAGATTTATTAAAAAAATTATAAAATCGATAAAATTAGCCAAAAAACTATTTTATTGAATTTTAATTCAATAATTATTAGGGGTGTAATTTCTTGTGACACATATCTTCTTGGGGAAAAATATGACTTGTATTACTATAAAAGAATATAATTCTTCAATTTTTAGCATGCACTGTAGCGCCAAGTTACCTGTATATTATATTTTATATGACCTTCTTTGCTCATCTTTATCAATGATGTGAATACTTTTTGAGGACATATACAGTGCCCTCCACAATTATTGGCACCCCTGGTAAAGATGAGTAAAAAGGGTTATAAAAAATTCACCGTTTGGTGAAAAATCCAACCTTTAATTGAAGTGAATTTATTATGAGAAAAAAAAATCCCTCATCAAGAAATAATTATTTTTACCAAAACCAGGTGTGCCACAATTATTGGCACTCCTGCATTTATATATAGAATAAAGTAATAATTTTTAATATTTGGTCGCATATCCTTTGCATGCCATGACTTCCTGATGTATGTGACCCAAAAACATCAAAAGACTCCTGATATCTTATTTTCTGGTACTCTTACAAGCGATACATTCTGCATTTGAATGAATCTCTATGGGAATTGGGGGGTGGGACTAGATTTAGCTGTAAATTATGCTGGAACAGTATGGAATACATGGTTGGTAAAATGTCATCAAGGGTCTGAGGTATCAAACGAGCCTCAAACCATCACTCTGCTGCCAGATATGCAGTAGATATGGATGGATCACTTTATGGGTTGTTTCTCATGACAAATTTTCCTATTGAACTATATGGAAAAATAAGTCAGGAGAAGAACCCCTTCAAGTTATCAGGAAGTCATGGCATGCAAAGGATATGTGACCAAATATTAAAAATTGAAAGGCACAGTCAACTTAGTGTATGTAAACTTCTGACCCACTGGAATTGTGATATAGTGAATTAAAAGTGAAATAACCTGTCTGTAAACAATTGCTGGAAAAACTACTTGTGTCATGCACAAAGTAGATGTCCTAACTGACTTGCCAACACTATAGTTTGCTACCATGAAATCTTTGGAGTGGTTAAAAATGAGTTTTAATGTCTTCAACCTAAATGTATGTAAACTTCCGACTTCAACTGTAGTATAAACCAAAGGAGGTAATACTAATGGCATATGGCATCTTTGTTAGGTCACATACGTATAAGGTACTGTGTCCTGTTTTGGGCACAACACTATACGGACTTTAAAACAAATAGAGGATAACAAGAGATATCTCCGGTACCAAAAGTGATGAAAAGAGAGTGAAGAGACATTATCTCTTCAGCCTCAGCGAAATGAGAGGTGAGGGTTGAATGTGAATGGGTTTTTTACAGGGGATAAAGTGAATTACAGAAACTACTCTCAGCCTGTGAGAGGGCACAGGCAGGTGGAAATTAGTTCAAGCTGCATTTTGAACTGGCAGTGAAATCTAATTCAGCATGTAGTGGAAGCAGGAACAATTGAGTGGGTGTTCAAGAGCAGGTGTAATACCACATGGACTATATAATAACACAAACTTGTACCCGTATATCTCAATTACTGATTCTCACCTTCTGATTCTTAAACTGATTCTAAAACATTGTTTTATGACTGGTCCTGCATAAGGGTCTGTATGTGTGTCTGTGTGTGCATGCGTGTATGTGTATCTGTGTGTGCATGCGTGTATGTGTGTCTGTGTGTGCATGTGCGTGTGTGTGTGTCTGCGTGTGCATGTGTGTGTGTGTGTGTGTGTGTGTGTGTGTGTGTGTGTAGGCATGGCGTGTGTCTGTGTCTGTGTGTATGGTATGCGTGTGTGTGTTTCTGTGCGTGCATGTGTGTGGGCATGGCATGTTTGTGTGTGTCTGTGTGTGGGCATGGCATGTGTATGTGTGTGTGTGTGTGTGTGTGTGTGTGTGTGTGTGTGTGTCTGCGTGTGCATGTGTGTGTGTGTGTGTGTGTGTGTGTGTCTGTGTGTGTGTATGGTATGCGTGTGTGGGTTTCTGTGCATGCATGTGTGTGGGCATGGCATGTGTATGTGTGTGTGTGTGTGTGTGTGTGTGTGTGTGTGTGTGTGTGTGTGTGTGTGTGTGCCCAATGTGAGTAAAGCACAACAAACACTGCATGCATAACAAATACTATTGGAAAATCCCCTGCATTGGGTTCTGTGAGGGAACCTGACATACATTACAAGTAGACAACTGCAAGACCGGGAGAGTCAGGGCTGACACATCACATCAGTATTTAAGTCAGGGAATCATATTGTGTCACTACCTCAATATAGCACTGCCTCATAAGGTTATGAACCACTTACGGTTACTTCAGGACACACAAAGTCATAGTAACACTTTCTATGAATAGTGCTTTATGGGAACCGTAGAACTCAGTCGTAAGCACTAAATAACACCTTCCTAAGTACTACAAAGTAAATGCTTATGAACTGCAGATAGGCATATGGTTGTTTCACTTGGTATGTCATGGTAATATCGCTTCCTGCATCAGTGGACACATGCAAGCCTTATACCTATCTGTAGTCAAGGACATAAGAATGTATTAATGCTTATGTACTGCTTACGAATGACCATTCATATAGTGTGCTACCAATTACCAAACATTCTTGCGTTCTTATGTTATCATCATCATTAGTGTTGAAGTGCAATTATCTGCCATAAAATCAATATTGCCAATAATTACATCAGTGAGGCTATAATGTGATTTGGTGAGTAACGTATTTGTCAATGATATATTCCATCGAGAAATAAAATGGGTATTAACTAGGTGTACAGGCGGATATGCCGTTCTGCGAGTCACAACCTTCTTCTTGTCTTCCTTTCCTTGCAAATCTCACTGTATCCTTATGCATTGCCAAGTTCTACGCTCCCGGCCGCCAACACTATCTCTCCCTTTCTCTTAGCCAGACAGGAGACTCACCGGAAGCCTGTCTCTGGTGCTTTTACTAAGGCAGATCTAATGCTTTTAAATTCTCGTGAGCTCTCTCCATTATCACCTTTGTACCTGTGTTTCGATTTTTCCTGTCTGAATGCAAGCAATGCATCTAAAGATTAATGAAAATAAGTGCCTATGTACTGAAGACACACACACACACACACATACTCTCTCTCTCACACACACACACACACACACACACACACACACACACACAGGCACATGCTGTGTGTGTGTGTGTGTGTGTGTGTGTTTTTGTGCATTTAAAAGAGCTCATAACATCCACACTTGTGACGTACAAGTGCCTATGGGGCCGCTTTGATCTTCAGAAATGTGTAAATGCGGGGACCGAAGGCGAACACACAAACAACCATCAAGCCACCTAGACGACTACATGACCTTTCTACGTTAACAAATGGCAGAGCAGAGGCAGACCAGAAATCCGGGCATTCGCAATCATTCCTTCCTGCCCCACAATTCCTCCATTCTCCCCTGATGGTTTTATACATATATAAGGACATGCTTGAGGCAATGACAGCCGTCAAACGCAGAGTACGTTCTCGGTGCGCTGAATAAAATTAGGCAGAATTTAAAAGCTTTGTAATAGGCGATTTCTGCAGTCACTGCATTTCTGTGTTTGACTGTAATGCCATTCATGAGATTTCACCACCGCTCCCAACATTTGCATCTAACGTGGATCCATAACCTGTTTCTCACAAGAGTGCGGAGGTATCATTGTCTCAGTGCGTCAGTACTTGTGCCTCTGCATGTGAGTATTGTAACGCCTCAGTGTGTTCGCTATCTTAGTGTGAGTACTTTAGTTTTACAGTTCTGTCAGTACCTCAGTATGTCAGTGTCTCAATGCATCAGAAACTCTGTGTATTGCAGCGTCTCTGACTGTCAGGATTCTCTGTGCTGTTCAGTAATTCAGTGCATCAGCGACTCAGTGCTGAAGTTCGTCGGTGGCTCAGTGCATCAGTGTTGCAGTACATTAGTGATTCAGTGCTGCAGTGTGTCAGTGGCTCAGTGTTGCAGTACATCAGTGATTCAGTGCTGCAGTGTGTCAGTGACTCAGTGTATCAGTGGCCCAGTGTTGCAGTACATCAGTGATTCAGTGTATCAGTGGCTCAGTGTCACAGTGTATCAGTGATTCAGTGTGTCAGTGACTCAGTGTATTAGTGGCTCAGTGTCACAGTGCATCAGTGACTCAGTATGTGTCTACAGTATCAGTTTCTACAGAATAGGGGCGCAGCATTACCTCATGCCCCTGGTAGATCGGTTCTGGAAGTTCTGCAGCAGCTGCGGCAGGCCCAGCATGGCCTCAAACAGAACTGCCAGCGAGCCGAGCGCCTCCACAAACAGCTCCGAGTCCAGGAAGAGGAAGGTGACGAAGGCAGACAGCACAGTGAAGGCGAAGCAGAAGATCAGGTAATCCTCGAACCTGCTCCAGCACCAGAAGTAGCGCACGTCTAAGTCTGCACAAGGAGAAAACAAAGAGCAGGGACAGAATTATTTACAGTCAGAGATTTCTTAAGAGTTACCGGGCACACGGAGCCTTGAGCTTTCAAGACCAGACTTGACAAGGTGCTAGATCGAGTCCGGACCTAGTGCAAAATTACAAGACTTGATGGGTTGAAGGACCATCATTAAGGCCCCAGTATACTTAAAACGGAATCGAATGTGGCTGATTTGGGCTTTTGGCTGGTTTGCGACCAAAACGAAGTGTCGCATTGGTCTTCGATCATCGCAGTGTACGCAGACCGGCCAGCCGACCTAGTCGAAATTTAACGCGGAGCCTCATTCACATGCTGAAGCTATTCAAAGATATATCCACTTGTATGTCTTATCGATTGCGATCGATTGTCTTTTAATACCCGCTTCCCATTCATACTAAAATGCACATGCAATGACTAATCTATTTGCATGACCTCCTCCCACTATTTCATGAAATAACGTAGGGACACCTAAATTAGCATATTCATTCAGGCTAACCCGCAAAAATGAAAAATCCATGTATCGTTCAATTTTAACACACACACAGTCCTCTTTGCACCTCGTTAGTTGACTACCTCGGACGGTTGTAAAAAACAGTTTTACAAGTGATTTTGTACACACAAACCTTTAACAAATCGCCCCCTTAGAGTACTACAAAAATAGAGCTAAACAGACAGAGGACACGCAGTACCCTTTACTTGCCGGACTTGACGTGTCTGACATTATCCATGTGGATACAGGAGCTGTCACATGTGAGGTTATCCGTGCGTGAAGAAGAGACGTCCCATAGTGCGACATTAACGATGTGCGGACAGGAGCAATAAGGTGGGACATTAAGGTATGCATGGGAGGAGACAGCTGTCACAGAACCAGGTGTGACATTAATGAGGTGTGCATAGGGGAGAGAGTCATTTTGATTTTGATCCTAAGCAAATGACTGCTTCGGCAATGACGTACCTACGTATGGTCGTGCCAATGAAGAACATTTTAACTCGAGCCGAGTCTAGTCTTAACCAGGTTTGTACAGTCAGTGTCCGTAAATTGTTGAATAACAGGTGCATTTATGTAATTTAGTTTTTGTAATTTAGTTTTGTAATAGCTGCCAATTAATTTATTGCAACACTCAATCAACCATATCACAAGTGACGAGAGAGAGAGAGAGAGAGAGAGAGAGAGAGAGAGAGTGAGTGAGAGAGAGAGAGGTAAACGACATGTAGGGATGCAAGGTAAACGACATGTAGGGATGCAAAAGTATGCGGACAAAGCCTGTGGTGTGAGCCCCAGCACCAGACAGTGTAGCTCGTCAGAGATGCTGTTACAAAGCCACCGGGTTCCGGCCTGTCCCGGGACAGATTGAAACATCAAGGCGTGATTAATGCGTCCCGATAACAGAAGGATGCAGAACGGAAGAGTTTGGGGATTCAGATAGGGCCCTACCACGCTGAGGGAAGGATATATCTTGCAGCGTAAGCCCTGTCAGGCTCGGGGCACCAGCCGACCGGCTCTGTGGCCAACTCCCTCCTTTTAAAGAACTCTCCCAGAACTTAATTTCCTACCTGTGAATACAATCAAATAGATTCTCCCTTATTATAGTATTGTGGCAGCTACTGCACACCAAGCCAAGCCCTCTGTCAGCCGCATGAAAGCTCTTCTCCCCTGTAAATAAAACAGCAATACTGCTGACAGCAGCAGCCGCAGTGTGAGAGACAGGCCACGCGCCGCGCTGGCTTTACACACCCGGCTCTCTCTTCCACCCCTCTCCCGCTCTCGCTTTCATCCCCCCTGTTCTTTTCATCCCGCGCTCTCCCCTCACTCTCTCTCCCCTCGCTCTCTCTCCCCTCCTTTTCCCTCCACCCGTCCCCGTCTCTCTCTCTCTCTCTCTCTCGCGAAGGCGATGCGCGGTGACGCGTTGACCTTGGCGGGGTGTTTCCCCCGGCCTTGCTGACCGTTGGCGGCCTGCATTCGGCTGCAGCGTTTCTCGCGGTCAGAGAGCCCAGTCTGGGGAAGCCCCGGGAGGGAAGCAACAGCGAGCCGACTTCATCCTGCCGCCGACGAGCAATCGGCACGACGGCTTTGTTCTCCGCACGCCCAAAACAAATGACTAATGAATCAAATCATTGCAGAAAACATGGTTAATTTCCAGAATCTCTATTCCCAATTCTACTCAATCACTCCACCTCTATTTTTGTGAAGCATACAGAGAATGATAGATGCCCTTTTATGCACGTTAACCTATTTATTAAAAGGACGGTATCAAAAAACTCTGTGAAACGCCTCTCAAGTCCTTTCTATCCTCATGGTGCCATCTCTAGTCCTCCCTCTCCCTATCGTGGCCACTCCAACTCTCTCTCTGCTTCAGAGTCCCTTCTCTCACATTACTTTGATTCAATTAATTCCAATTCAAATGGAAATGTATTGATAATGGAAACAAACAAACCGTGTTGCCAAATCATCTAGCTCATAAAATGGGACACAAAAACAGCAATAGAACAAACAATGATACACTGTATATTGCTGCCAAATTAGGTTTTTTCCATCTGCTCCCAAAAGAGGATGGGGATTGGAGTTTGGAAAGAGAACGTTTTCATATTTGTTTTAACTATCAACCCTATATACGTATAGGTACATAGTGCACTCCAAAAGGTTTAGGACAGTGACACATTTTTTGTTGTTTTGGCTCCAGAACATTGGATCTGAAATGGAATAGTGACTATGAGGTTACAGTGCAGACTTTCAGCTTTAATTTGAAGGTTTTTACATAGATATCAGGTGAAATGTGTAGCAATTGTTTTACACATAGTCCCCCCCATTTTAGGGCACCAAAAGTAATTGCACAAATTAACATAAACTTAAATAAAGTCATCATATTTAATATTTGGTTGCATATCCTTTGCATGCCATGACTTCCTAATGTCTGTGACCCAACAACATCAAAAGACTCTTGATATCTTATTTTCAGGTACTCTTACAAGCGATACTATAACCTCTCTGCATTTGAATGGATCTCTATTGGAATTGGGGGGGGGGGGGGGGAGTGGGATCTAGATTAAGCTGTAAATTACACAGGAATAGTATGGAACACATGGTTGGCTAAATGGCTGTAAGTCACCAAGGGTCTGAGGTATCAAACGAGCCTCAAACCATCACTCTGCTGCCAGATATGCAGTAGATAGATCAATTTAAGGGTTGTTTCTACTGACTTATTTTTCCATAGAGTTCAATATAAAAATGAGTCAGGAGAAACAACCCTTAAAGTGATCCATTAAGCATGATCAAGATTATAACTTCATCTCCTTATGCAATATTGATACTCAGATTTATATCAGAATGTTCAATATGTTTTAGGAAAAGTCACGAAGGAGAGCGAGCTATATGGATTTCTTGATATTTAGTGACCATGGTCATTGACCACTGGCATTCCTAGTGTTATATTTTAACAACTTTATCTTACAAAGACCAAGTTTTTAAAATTAGTGTTAGCTTGATCATCTACTGACATAGAATTAGTAGGTATATTGTGTACAATTACCCATTCAAAATGTGTACCGTAATCCATTTAAAAATATGACAAAACACTTTCATTTATTTGTTATTCGTGGTAAAGTGAAAATGGCCGAATCCAGCCCTATGTGTTTCTTTGAGCTAGAATGTATGTGTATGCATTATCATTATCAGTTACTCATAACAAACGCAGTACAAAAATAAATGATATCTCAACAAAAAAAAAATGTTTTCAACATACAAAAAATGCCACCGCATACAAAGTACCGTCTTTAATAAAACTAGCTAAATCAGGCCTGCCATTAAGACTATTGATATCAAAATGAGGCCAAGTTACAACAAAGAATATTGGCTATCTTAGCTCACACAAATTAAGCAAGCTCTATTCCAAATCAATGCTATCCAATGTCTCCAAAGTTATTTCAAGTAACCTGGCCCTGTGTTTTTTCATCTAACCATCTGAAGAGAATGTAACATGGCCGTTTTGTATGTTGAAAAAGGTTTTTGTTTGTTTTTTTGCTGTTCTGCTTTTGATTTCTGTAACCAGTTTACATCTTCCTTTTTTTCTCCAATTGCAAGACCTCAGTAAATGAGTGAATTTCTCTAATTTTTGTAATATAATATTCTGCCATTTTTATGTTTCCAGTTCCAGTTTGGTTTGCAGTTTTACCAAAATAATTTTAATCTTTAGTACATGTTTTTAACACAATATCTATCTTGTCAATTGCTAATTTGGGATTTTTTATCTGTTGTTTCATTGTTTTGAAATAGTTCATTGATTATTTTAGTCTGATTCTGTTCAGCGAGTCTCAGACCTAGTTCACTGATGGTTCCCTGTCCTTAGGGGAACTGGTTGTTAAGAACTTTACTTTAGTGTGTGTGTGCTGGTCTGCCTGGTTTAAGTGGCACCAGAACTTTTTAACTTGAAAAAAGGCGGAAGGGAGAGAATACATTATCTTTTCAATTTTTTGTACTCATAGGGAAATCGTGTATTTCTTTAAGGGTTTTGACCCAATTGTGAAAGGGTTGGGCATATTTAATTTACTTATGAAAAGTGATGACTGAGTTGTAAATTTTCCATAACTCCTATCTTGTCCAAACTTGATTGCCGGTGCCCATCTCTGACAGTACTGCTCTAAGACTGACTTTCTCTGCTGTAGCTCCTGTCCTGTGGGAGCCTTTCCATGCACGGCACATTTATCCAGAGTGACATACAGGGCTATCACGGCCTCACACGTGAAGAGCAAATAGTGAAAGCCGCAAGAACAAGGGCACGGTTACAGAATAGCACTAACACATTGAGTAACTCCACAGACATCAAGCCAAACTATGCAACCAAATGTACTTACATTTTTTTATCACAGTTTAAACCTTTCTTAATTAACAGCATAGCAAAATGCCTAGTTAGAACCATGACAGCAACCATTAAAGGGAACCTCCACACATTTGTGTGTGTGTGTGTGTGGGGGGGGGGGGGGGGGGGTCTCAAGGCCTCAGTGAGCAGGAATCGCAAGACAATTGCAGAATTTTTGTGTTGGTGGGAGGGGTCTCATTACGAGCTGCAGGAAGGGAGGAACCAAAGTCTTGAATAGGATGGGCTATCAGTAGCTAAAGAAGGGAGGTGAAGGGCAAACTCATAAATCTAGTTCCAGCATCATATACAATGAGGCAGGTGGCTTCAGATTATTCCAGAAGTTCTTTAATTCAATGTTATAAACAGTTTCTTACCAATCTTTATTCCATGTTGTCATATTCCATGCCAAAATCATTCCATTGATTTCATTATGTTGACTTTGTAATTTGATCGTTTTTAGCCAAGACTCTCGTGTGATGTTTTACTTTGTTTTCTCCATTTCATTCTCCCTGTCTCTACATTTTACCCTCTCTATTTTTCTTTCTTTCATGGCGCAATCTCTCCCTCTGTTACTCTGTTGCTCTCAAATTAAAACTACAATTGGGTTTAAACGCAAGACTAAAAGATTGAATTGCCAAAGCACATACATGTGTGTAACAAAACCAAGAACATTAATGAATAATAAGGGGAGGAGGAAAATTTTAATAAGAGACAATAATTAACAATAAAACCCCTTCACACCAATTAAGTCACCATTTCTCCCCGGTCCCATCTCTCCCCCAGTGTCTCACTTTCATTATTTCACTCTCCATATCACCCTCTCCATCTCTCCCCCCCTTCCCTCCTTCCTCTCTACCTCTCTCTCCCTTCCTTCCTCTTTACCTCTCTATCTCTCCCCCCTTCCTTCCTCTCAACCTCTCCATCTCAGTCTCCCGTTCTCTGCATTCTAGTTTCTCTCACTGCAGCCCCCCCCCCCCCCCACCCCCCTTTCTGGTGATAATAGCAGTACCTCAGCCCTTCCACAGTAGTGGTAATTACCCCCATTTGGAGAGCAGAGCTGTTGACTGAGCTCAATTCAAACACACAGACAAAAGGCAATAAAGAGGAAGGACAAGCAGTTCTTTTCTGTTCCTCTGAGTTCTCAGCCGTTTGTTTCCGAGACCCGCGGGCTAACATCAAGCGCGTTCATCCCAAGCGCAATGGAAGCTCAAGAGGAGCTAATTGAAATGTTTAATTGTTTTTCTCTTCCCTGTTTCTAAGTTTCCATGAGACAATGATTCAATTCTTCTCATGCCCGCAGTCCTCCAAAAAGTGCAGTAGTTATACAAAGGCACTCACACGCACACACACACACACACACACACACACACACACACACACACACACACACACGCACACATGCACACACGCACACACACACACACACACACACACACGCACACACACACACACACACACACACACACACACACACACACACGCACACACGCACACATTAAATGAAATGAGGCCTCTAAGCAAGACAAAAGGGAGACAGAGAGGACTGATATTTAAACTGACAATGGTCCTGAATCGGATTTTTATTGCTTTTCATGATTAACAGACATGCCAGCTTTAGTAAGTACAACCCAAAGCAATTCCTTTTCACTTAATTGTGGCCAACTCTCCCACACACACACAACATTAACGAGATAAAGTCTCTTTTATTTTCACCTCTTTAGCTTAAAAAAAGTATTTTACTCCATGTGGGAAATTCATTTGTTTAAGGAAATGAAATAATAAGGTGCTCAAAGGCAAATTAATTAACAAAATAAGGTGGGAGCACACTCTGCAACAAGTGAATTTAATTATTATTCTGGAAGTGCAGAAGGTAAAGATTGCTTGAAAAGGACTGAAAACGAAAAATAAACAGAATACTGAATCTGTTTCTGCCCACACTGAGGAACACTACATGGCCAAACGTATACGCACACCTACTCATCGAACATCTCATTCCAAAATCTTGGGCATTAATATGGAGTTGGTCCCCCCTTTGCTGCTTTAGCAGCCTCCACTGTTCTGGGAAGCCTTTCCACTAGATGTTGGAACATTGCTGCGGAGATTTCCACACCAATCTCCACAAAGCATTCCTGTATGGGCCTCGCTTTTTGCACAGGGTCATTGTGATGCTGAAATAGGAAAGGGCCTTCCCCAAACTGTTGCCACAATGGGTACGTTTATATGCACAGCAATATCCGATTACTGGAAACTATCAGCTTACGCCAGTATTTAACTTATCGCGTTCACATGGACATAAGAAATGTTATTACTCCAAAAGCCGCGTTTACATGATTCTCTCCATAATCGGCTCTGTGGAAAACGTAGCTACTAACTGCTTCCCGTTGTAAGGACAAAAATGATCCGCCCGTCAAAAATTAATGCAAGTAGGCTATTATTATTATTATTATTATAGCTAGCTAGTAAGTATTATAGCTAGTTATTTATAGCTAATTGCTAGTAGTGGTTGATTTATATTATTGTACTAGCTAGCTTTACCGATCTCTAAATCTGGCCAATTTCCCGATAATTTCAGTTTAATATGCTAGCCAAAAACTAGCTAGTACAAACACAAGCACGTAACACTGAACAATATACTTTCACTGGTGAAATGCTAATTTAATAATAAAATTCTGGAAGTGAGATGCTGAAGGAACCCCAGGCATAGCAAATGTTGACGGGTGGAATAATTTTGACGTTACACTGCCTCTTCTGCCTGACATGCGTAGTTTTGAAAAGCCGAAAGAAACCGGAGAAAGGTGTTTACATGCCCCAAAAAATTGAAAGTTTGGCCAAAAAACCAGGGGTGTTAATCGGGTTTCGAAAACACAGATTATGACCTTACATTATTGGATAAAGGTGTTTACATGACCATTTCAGTAACCAGAGTATTGCCATAACTGGGTTCAGATCGGAGTATTAGTGTGCATGTAAACGTACCCAATGTTGGAAGCACAGAATTGTCTAGAAAGTCATTGTATGCTGTAGCGTTAAAGGGGACATGAAGCACTCGGTAAAGTGGCTCTGGTTCGTTAGCTTTTTACCTTAAATAAGATATGACCATGCGTTAAAATCTCAAATCGACCCGTGTCTCCTGGAAAAAGAAGTTAAAGTTTTTTTCTACAAGGGGGCGGCCATTTTGGACCGACTGCAGGCATGACGTCACTAGGTTAGTTGGTCTCGGCTGCTCAATGTATTACTATGGGGAAATAGCTGACTTTCAGTGAGCTCAACGATGTATCATGAGGAAAAAATAAAACAAAAAACGCACAGATAGTCCTTTTGTATTGCCCCGAGATGCTCAAATGAGTATTACCGAACAAATCTTAATTTAAAACTTAATTTCCACGAACTGCTTCTGACCACATAATTAATGTTGATGAGCCGGCAACTGCTGCGCCGCTGCCTTTCCTTGATAAACGGTTTGGGAGCTAAAGTCGTGTCTAGCTAATATTGCCTATAGAAGATAATTGTTAGCTTATGATGCTAGGCCGTGGTAGGTATATGCAGGCTGTTAACTAATATATCGAGGCAATGCAGCGGCGCAGCATTTGGTACAGTGAGCACCATAATTCATTGGACAGTGACACGTTTTGTTATTTTGGTTCTGTACTCTAGCACTTTGAGTTTGAAAGGATACAATTACAATGCGGTTGAAGTGCAGACTGTCAGCTTTAATTTGAGGGAATTTTCATCCATATCGGATGAACCGTTTAGAAATTATAGAACCTTTTGTACATAGTCCCCCCCCTTTTTCGGGCATCAAAAAATATTGGACAGTTTAACATAATGTAGAATAAAGTAATAATTTTTATTTGGTCGCATTTCCTTTGCATGCCATGACTTTCTGATGTCTGTGACCCAACAATATCAAAAGACTCTTGGGGCTCTATCTTGGCGATCTTGGTGCTTGGTCTAAGCGCATGGCGTAAAGTCCATTTAGGGCGTGTCCAAGTCCACTTTTGCTATTTTAACGGCGTGTTTTTTGGGCGCTAAGCACAGCGCAACATCCAAATGGGCTGAATCTAGTCTCTTCATTAATTATAGGTGTGTCTTGGGCGTGACATGCAATAAACCAATCAAAATGTCATATCCCATTCCCTTTAAAAGCCTGCTTTTCCACCTTGGCGGATTGCTTATGATGGCGAAACAGACATGCTCGTGCGTGTTTAGTGCGATCAAGGAATAGGCTATATGGATCAATAGTAGCCTATGATCAATATTATTCGGGCCAACCATTATGAGTTCCCGGTAATTCCTGGCAGTGCTGTTTACAAAATATATGCGACCAATGGCTTTCGTTAAAAGCACCTGCAACAGCTGAGAATAAGCGACCAATGGCTTCCGTGTCACCTTAGAAAACGCCAAATTAGCCTGCTTGTTTAACGAATTTCGTTTGATTATGCAATGAACTCATGTTCAAGCTTCGTCCGAAGTTCATTAGGCTACCTGCATTCTAATTTTGATTAATAACATAAATAATGTTATTTTGCCTTAATGATGACTCTAAATACAATAAATCTGTCAGGTTGGCAACCCATAGGTTCAGCATATTTTACCTTGTTTTATAATGTCCTGCTTATGGAAATGTGACCAACCTATTTTACTGGTAGCGTAATGCTTTAAAACGATCCACGTTCCCAGGAAGACCGTGAAAAGTGTGATTTACAGCAGGGGAAACAGACCTGCTCCTGTAAAGCACACATGCAGATAATGGCATTAAAATGAATTGTAAATTAATTTTGTAACATGCTGCAAATTTTGTTTCTAATTAGCCGCTTAGTTCTCTTTAAAATCTTTTGTTCAGTTATGGAACAGAGGGTATGGAAACCTTGTCACTGTAATAAAAAAAAAAAATGAAGGACGAAGAATAGCTAAGGTTACAATTCAGTTAACATGATGACATTTATCTCCGTTTTTAACCATAGGCTAAAAAACCTTATGCACAGCGAATCCGCTGTAGCCTAGGCTATTTGAAAAACAATAAAAGCACTATTCACTGGACAAGGTTTTGAACTTTTTTCAGTCACAAACCATTCTATTTACTTACAGGCTGTATTCCTAGATAAACAGAGTTGTATTGTAATGACGTCTGAAGCGCATTTTCAGAACTCAAATGTCCGTCTATTGCAGTGCGCATTTTCCATTGAATGACAATTCGCGCATTAGGCTTGATATAGGTGTTATCAGCTCCTTTTTAATGGATAGCCATTGTCCCGTACCATCGCACATCGCCTGGATGTTGATGGAGTGGGCTGAGAGCAATGTAATGTTTCATCGTTTCCCTTCGCTGAGGGACAGGTATGTGGACCTATAGAACCTTTTGTTATTATGCATTTTTGATATAGCCTACACAATAATAATATTTCACTTGTGATCTAGATATTTTAGTCATGCTTGTGCGCGCCCCTGTGTGTAACAGACAGGAGGGTACGCTCGTTGTGCACACGCCTACGTATGTAGACGCACTTATATGCGCCGTTAAAATAACATGTAAACACCTGCGACATGACTTTAGACCAGGTTTGTGGTGGTTCTAGCGCAAGCGCTTTCTGCTGGCTCAAGATAGCAATACGCCAAAAAGAATCCAGGCCACTCCTCATCTTAAGACCAACACGCCCAGTTCACTTGTAATGGGCGCAAGAATACATGCTAGTTAAAGGACGTGAGCGTTAGGCGTTATAATGAACCTAGCGCCGGGTGTAAGATAGCAAAGACACTTGCGTTTTGGTTAGCGCCGCTTTGCGCCGGGTGTAAGATAGGGCCCTTGATATCTTATTTTCTGGTACTCTTACAAGCGATACTATAACTTCTCTGCATTTGAATGGGACTAGATCTAGCTGTACATTATGCTAGAACAGTATGGAATACATAGTTGGTGAAATGGCTGTAAGTTATCAAGGGTCTGAGGTATCAAACGAGCCTCAAACCATCACTCTGCTGCCAGATATGCAGTAGATATGGATGGATCACTTTAAGGGTTGTTTCTCCTGACACATTTTCCTACTGAACTCCATGGAAAAATAAGTCAGGAAAAGAAACCCTTCTGCGGTAAGGCTGGCCATTACATTCGCACATGTCCTGAGATTGAGAAAAAAGGAATTCAGGGAAAAAATTAGACTCGCCAGAGCATGGGGAGGCTCTGACGAGTCTGACTAATTTCCCCACTTCAGCCAATAACCGCACATTCTTATCTGTTGAGTTATCATGGGAAAACAGCAAATACAGCCTCCCCGCGGCTGGTTGTTTTATTGATTCGACCCTGGCCAGAAATCTTAACATTCCCATTTCCCGCCTCCAATATCCACTCAATATCACGGCATTGGATGGTTGACTGCTGGGTTCAGGGAGGGTTAAACAAATCACTGGCCACATAAATACACACACTGACAAGCACTTTGAGAGGATGCAGTTTTTTCTAATAAATTCGCCTGAGTTACCGCTCATCCTGGGACACCCATGGCTCTCGAAGCACAATCCTCGTATCAAGTGGAGTTCTGGATCTGTGTTGAAATGGGGTCCTAATTGTGCATCTCTCTGTACTGGGGCGGCAGTGTAGTATAATGGTTAAGGAACTGGACTTGTAACTGAAAGGTTGCAGGTTCGATTCCCAGGTAGGACACTGCCATTGTACCCTTGAGCAAGGTACTTAACCTGAATTGCTTCAGTATATATCCAGATGGATAAATGTAATAAGCAGTTGTGTAAGTCGCTCTGGATAAGAGCGTCTGCTAAATGCCTGTAATGTAAAATGTAATGTAATGTCCTACCTCCCCATAGGCCCTATGATTGCGCCATCAATCTCCTCCCGGGCACTACACCACTAGGGGGCACTATGAATACCTTGTGATGTTTCGGTCTATCTAATTCTCCCTTGGTTTTCCAGGCGCTAGTAAATGACGGTCTCAGGGACATGCTTGAACAGTTAGTTTACTTTTACCTGGACGACATCCTGATTTTAGGGGTTGGGGCGGTTTTGTCCCAACAGTCTCACCGGGATCAGAAACTTCACCCCTGTGCATTCTTCTCACGGTGTCTCCTGCCCGCCGAGAGGAATTATGATGTTGGTAACAGGGAGCTCTTGGCGGTGAAGTTGGCCCTGGAAGAGTGGCGTCACTGGCTGGAGAGTTCAGATCATCCTTTAGTGGTCTGGACAGAACACAAAAACCTGGCTTACATCCAGGAGGCCAAATGCCTTAACCCTCACCAGGCTCGGTGGGCCGTCTTCTTTTCAATTTCTACCGTCCAGGTTCTACGTTCCTGTCGAACCGACCATTCAGACCAGGATGATTTTCGTGAGCCCATTATACCCGTCACTCGGATCCTCGCGCCCCTCACCTGGGGTGTTGAGGCTGTGGTTCGGGGGGCCCTCCGGGTTGTCTGTTTGTCCCGACTAGTGTACGCTCGCAGGTTCTTCAGTGGGGTCACTCGTCCCGTCTTACAAAACATCCTGGGGTCCGCCGCACTCTGGACTTTTTTAAGAGGAGGTTCTGGTGGCCCCTGCTGGAGAGGGATGTGCGGGAGTTTGTGGCCGCTTGCACTGTTTGTGCCCAGAACAAGACTATGGAGCATCCCCCTGCTGGTCTCCTTTGACATCTGCCTATCCCATGTAGTCCCTGGTCACACGTGGCTATGGACTTTATCACTGGGTTCCCCCTGTCAGACGGTACCACCACCATTATGGTTGTGGTGGACCGATTTTCGAAAGCGGGTCACTTCATTCCCCTCAGCAAGCTCCCCTCGGCCCAGCTTGTCGTCCGTCACGTCTTTCGCCTCCATGGTCTACCCTAAGACATTGTGTCTGACTGGGTCCCACAGTTTACTTCTCGGTTCTGGAAGGCGTTCTATTCTCTAGTGGATGCTTTGGCCAGTCTGTCATCAGGGTTTCATCCCGAGACCAACGGCCAGACTGAGCGCACCAACCAGACGCTGGAGAGGACACTCAGGTCTCACCTGGGCGGAATACGTGTACAACACCTTGCAGAACGCTTCCAGCCGTGTCGTGCCACCTGGAGGAGGGTTCGGGTGTCCCTTCAGCGTGCTACGGTGCGACTAAAGCTTTATGCCGCCCGGAGGATGTGGCTCTCCACGCATGACCTCCCCTTGTGGGTAGAGTCCCGCAAATTAGCGCCACGCTACATTGGCTCCTTCAAGGTTATTCGGAGGATTAAACCGGTCATGGTCTGCCTTCAGCTCCCCCGGTCCATGAGAATTCACCCCACGTTCCATGTCTCTTGACTCAAGCCAGTCCTCTCCAGCATGCTGGCGCCAGCTGACAGGCCTCCACCTCCTCCCCTTTTGGTCGGTGGTCAGCCTGCCTACGCGGTTCAGTGTATCTTGAACAGACGTTGCATGGGGCGCGGGGTGCAGTACCTCGTGGACTGGAAGGGATATGGTCCAGAGGAATGCACCTGGGTCCCAGCTAGGGACATCTTGGACCCAGGGCTTATCCGGGATTTCCGTCAGCGTTTCCCCCAGAACGTCGGGAGCCGTTCATTAGAGGGGGGGCCCTGTGAGGTGGTGGCCCGAGTGCAGTTCCGCACTGGGCCACTGTGGGGCTCCCACTCATTGGTTTCTTTGAGTTAATTATCCCTGATAGGGTTCACCTGTGTTTGTTCTATATATAGTGCCTGTGTAACCGTATAGAAAGAGAGAAGCTTACTTTTACTCAGAAGTCCAAGGTGAGATTTGAACCCCGCTCCTCTCACTCGCAAGCGAACGCGTTACCAATCAGCTAAAGACGACATCGCCAATAGCTAATGGTAACGTCACGGTAACCTGCTACGAGGCCTTCGCTTTTACTGCACCTCACTGTGCTTACTAGCGAACTAGCCGAGCTACACCCGCTACACCTAGCTTGCCCATGTTCGGTGCAAACTAATTTCAGATTGCTGTAAAAGCACGTTCCTGTGTTTGTCTTTATTGTGTAGGGGTGCACGAATCCACAGAAGTTACCATATTGATCCTATCTGCGAGATTTGGGCACCGTTTCTAGTAAGACTATTCTAGTAACTGAGTATCTCTTAGCTCTGTGGAGGGCTGTTGGCCCTCGTCTCCTTCGTTTGTCTCTTCAGACCTGCTTGGCTGCAAGTGCCATTTTCTCAAGCACTCCGTTTTCATTTCCTATTGGACTTTTCTTGTTAGAATTTTTTGTTTTAGCATTCTAGGCCTACACGCTGTGGCATAGTTTCCTTATTTACATTTCTAGACCACTAAGAGTAGATTCAGTGAGTAGAGGGAGCACTTATTTTGAGCTCCTTTATTATTTGTGTTTCCCCTGCCCCTTTCTATCGCTTGGCGATTTTTGTGGTTTTCCCTCTGGGTTCACTTTTAGATCCCCTTAGTCCGCTATTGTGTCCCGATCCCCTCTTTCCTGACAGAAAATACCCTCAAATTGAAGCTGACAGTCTGCACTTCAACTGAATTGTCATTGTATCCTTTCAAACTCAAAGTGCTAGAGTGCAGAACCAAAATAACAAAAATAAATAAATAAATAAATAAATATGTTTCACTATCCAATGAATTATGGTGCTCACTGTATCAGAAACTGGTCAGAAGCAGTTTGTGGAAATTAAGTTTTAAATTAAGTTTTGTTCGGTAATACTCATTTGAGCATTTTGGGTCAATACAAAAGGACCGTCTGTGCGTTTTTTGTTTTATTTTTTTCTCACGATACATCGTTGAGCTCACTGAAAGTCAGCTATTTTCCCATAGCAATACAGAGCAGCCGAGACCAACCAACCTAGTGACGTCACGACCGCAGTCAGTCCAAAATGGCTGCGCCCTAGTGGAAAAAAAGCCATACCAAGGGGTGTCCGGATACTTTTGGCCATGTAGTCTACATACAACTCAGCCTGAGAAACAATGAAAACATGTTATCTTTCCTTGCACTGACATGGTTCAAAGATGCCATTCAAAAGGGAATTCAAAACCATTCAAAAGCAACATCACAACAATACGTCTGTATGCTTCACATTAAATCACACAAGAGCAACTGATCTGAAGTCAAAAACCCGTCTCAACCATCCTTAAGATGAATGAGACCTTACTAAGACCTTTTAGCAGAATGATTAAATATGACCAAATCTCAGATACGATTAAAACTGTTTAATTAGAAGTGTGCAAAGGCAATGCCACAACATGAGGCACGACTGAGTGAATAAAAGCTGAGGGAAAATAGCTGCGGATGGATGATACTTGCAAGACTTAAATTGAACTTCCTGTTAATCAAGAAAACCAATCAAACCAGCACAGATCAGGACCACTGGTTGTTTAAAGGCAATCTCCATGCCTTCCCTGTTTGTAGATCATGGGTTGCCATTGTGAGCAGAAAGGCATTTCCCCAGCCCTGCAGGGAAATGTGACCCGCTCTATCTGTGGGTGCAAGTGCTCTTCCTTCCCTGAAGCGCCTTCTTTTTTTTTGGTGCCAAATTGATGCTGCTGGAACATGGCCTCAGACCTGGATTGAATCTGGTAGGGTTCCAGAGGTAGCGCTGGGGAACACGCTGGGGTTGGATCATATTTCGACAGGAGGAATGTCCCAGTGAGTTTACTGTGGGGTGGCCAGTTGAATAACAAGGGATATGTGTGTGTGCGTGCATGTGTACGTGTGCGTGTGTATGTGTGTGCATGAGTACATGTGCGTATGTGTGTGTGTACGTGTACGTGCGTGTGATTCTGTGTGTGTGTATGTGGCTTAGGGGGATTCTGTATTACTGTATTAAAATATGGAACAAGAAAAATTCCCACAATCAGGGCAAGGACATTACATTTTAATTAAAAAATGGGCAAGCTGACAACGTATTATTTCAAAGAATGGGACTTTAAGGTTCCTGTACCTGGGAGGCCAATGGGAGTTAGCATACTGAGAGAGAGGTCAGCTAAACATGTCAGACCAGATGTCTGAGGTACAGAAATAAGTCCATAATGAAGTGTGGTTGTTGGAAGACATCTACATTCAATTTCATGGAGGCACAACAGCTCCCTCAGTCCTAGAGCAGCAGTAGGTTTCTGGATTTTTGCTCAGCATCAGGTCCAAGGCCCATTTGGTCAGCGGACTCATGTCCCCGCTCTGGGCCCAGACCGTGAATAATGTAAGAAGCCCAGAAATAGAGACAGTTCTGCTGGGAAGCAAGCCACTGAGTTTCTGCACTCTCCCCTTACAAGGGCACTGCTTAAAAATGATACTCACTGCATTACATCGTACTACACAGCACACAGTATCACACCTAGCACACTGTAAAAACCGAGGTGTGTCTGCAAGATACGCGGATTCAGTTTTCACTTAAACATTTTTTCCCCTCAACTTTTGTTTGGAAAAAATGGTAGTTTATGTCTAGCACCACCAATAGACGATTATGGAAAATACAGCATCTTTCTCAATTGTAAATGGATGCTAGAATGAGTGCATGCTATTATGTAATATTGGTCATATTTCCCTTGGCCTAGCCTACTTGCAATTATCAAAGAACTGTCACAAAAAGATGTAAAAGTATGATTTACCATCTATATCATATAATTTAATTCAAAGCACATGATTTCAATTTCATTATCTCTGTGCAGGTATTTTAACCTCTCCAGATTTGCGATGACTGCATTCATCAAAGAATGTATCTGGCAGTAAATGTGTCCTCGTGTTTAAGGGAGAAGAGGAGGCATATCTGGCAAATAAGGGAAAGTATATAAAGACCAATATAGGATTAATTGAGAGACAGTGTCTGGATCATTTTTGCTTTGACAGAGAGACGATTTTGTACTTGTCTCAGCTCAGCTGCTGCAAAATGATTTGGAAGCACAAATTAACTACCCGCACTGTGCTCCACAAGGTTACAAGCTCTCTCTCCTTCCTGGCCACAGGATCCTCCCAGCATGTGACAGATGGGTATATCCCAGTTGTCAATACCTAGGAGTTATGATCAATTCATCAAGACTATAATGCGACGTATAAAAACGTTCCCCACCACCGGCATACTAAGGTAGGATTTTACAGAGGCAAATGTGGTCATTAAAGGCACTGTCACAGACACTTTGAAAATGCATTCCCCCCACACGTTCATACATTTATTTTTAGTAGAAACCTGGCAACCCAAGGGCAGGTACAAGAAACAAGTAATTAGAATATCATGCCCTGTACTGTATCACCCACACTTTGAGATAAGCACCCGTGGAGCATAAGCCAGAATACGGCAGGACATGCGCTTAAGGTCATAATTTAAGTTGCCCATCTTGAATCCAGCCCTTAGAACATGGTACCACACTTAGGGCCTTATTTACTCAGACCTTTTAGCACACACAAAACTAATAACACGACCAATGATTGGTGCAAAACAAATACTATGACCAATCATTAGTTCTGTTATTGGTTTTGCGTGTGCTATAAGGGTTTGCACATGCTAAAGGTCTTAGTAAATCAGGCCCTTAGTACACCGTACCACACTTAGTTATACTGCACCAGACTTTGCACACTACATCACTGTTAGAACATTGTGCTGCACTTGGCACACTATATCACACTTAGTACACTGTACCATACTTAGCACACCATACCACACTTAGGGGTTAATTTACTAAAGGTTTGCGTGTACAAAAACACATGTAAAACCGCTACTACCTGCAAAAATTGTCAGAGGTGATCAACTAAAGAGGTGTAAAGTGGATTGAGTGCGCTAAATTTGATTTCTCATTTTTGCGGGTTAGCCTGAATGAATATGCAAAATTGGGCATCCCTACGTTATTTTGCGAAATAGAGGGAGGTGGTTATGCAAATAATGCATGCATACGTGTAAAGTGATTTACTAAGCCCGAAAGGAAGTTTGGGAAAGGTATTTGCGGGTGCATTTTAGTACAAATGGAAAGCAGGTATTAAAAGACACGGAATCAATAAGATGACGGTAGCAAAACACGTACAGGTGTGTTTGGAATATCCATAACTGAACGTTCTGAATGATCACGTAACAACCCCATTGCTAATTAACAGGTCAATTCTAGCTAATGCTCAAAATACACAAGAAGAGAATTTGTGGATAGCCTACATAAGCTACATCATGAACAGTAAGAATATATTTTTTTAATCATGAAATTGTTACGATTCCGTGAAGGGACTGGACTCAAATGCACGACTCTCAGACAGGAACTTCAAGAATTCAATAATTTATTACTTCGTCAACAACTCCAGAAGTATAGGGAGAATATAATGCCGGGACTGGATCCTGGAATGGCGTTAGCAGGGGGTTGAACGGGAGTGGGAGTAGGCAAGGGGCTGGATGGTGGCGGAATCCTGGGCTGGTGTAGCAGAGGAGGAGCGGGATGCGGGAGACGGGGGCTGCGTGGAGTGGGCTAAGACAGCTGCAGGCTGGCGAACATGCAAGGCAGAACAAGGCGTTAATGACAGCAAGGTAACAAGACAGGCAGCATAATACGCTGAGCTAGGCAAGACTTCAGGCAGCAAAGCAAGGCAAGACAAGGCTAGATTACAAGACACGAAGCGAGACAAGAGTTAGTTCAACAATGAGACTTAACGAACTGGCACAAAACAAAGAACACCGGGAGAATACAGTCAAGCTGGAAAGTCTGCACACCCCTTTCACTTTCTCCACGTTTTATTACGTTACAGACATATTCTACAATAGATTGAGTTCATTTTTTGTCTTAAAATTCTACACAAAATAGCCCATAATGACAAAGTGAAAACAGGTTTTTAGACATTTGTGCTAATTTATTAAAAATCAAAATGTAAAATATCGTATGTACACAAGTGATATGACACCCAAAAGTGAGCTGAGGTGCATTTTGTTTCCACTGATACTGCTTGAGATGTTTCTACAACTTAATTGGAGTCCGCCTGTGATAAATTCAATTGATTGGACATGATTGGGGATTGCCAACACCTGTCTATATAAGGTCCCACAGTTGACAGTGCATGTCAGAGCAAACTCCAAGCCATGGGGTCAAAGGAATTATCTGCAGACCTCAGAAACAGGATTGTGTCAAGGCATAGATCTGGAGAAGAGTACGGAAAAATCTCTGCAGCTTTACAGATCCCAAAGAGCACAGTGGCCACCATCATTCGTAAATGGAAGAAGTTTGGAACCACCAAGAATCTTCCTAGACCTGGCCGCCCGGCCAAACTGAGCAATCGGGGAAGACGGGCCTTGGCCAGGGAGGTGAGCAGGAACCCGAGGGTCACTCTGACAGAGCTCCAGCGTATCCTTGTGGAGATGGGAGAACCTTTCAGAAGATCAACCATCCAGGCAGCACTCCACCAATCAGGCCTTTATGGTAGAGTGGCCAGACGGAAGCCCCTCCTTAGTAAAAGGCACATCACAGCCCGCTTGGAGTTTGCCAAAAGGCACCTAGAGGACTCTCAAACCATGATAATCAAGATTCTCTGGTCTGATTAAACCAAAATTGAACTTTTTGGCCTGAATACCAAGCGTCACGTCTGGAGGAAACCAGGCACCGCTCATCACCTGGCTAATACCATCCCTACAGTGAAGCATGGCGGTGGCAGCATCATGATGTGGGGATGTTTTTCAGCAGCGGGAACGGGGCGACTAGTCCTGATAGAGGGAAAGATGAATGCAGCTAAATACACCGAGATCCTTGAAGAAAACCTGCTCCAGAGCGCTCTGGACCTCAGACTGGGGCAAAGGTTTACCTTCCAACATGACAACGACCAGAAGCACACAGCCAAGAGAACAAAGGAGTGGCTTCAAAGCAAGTCTGTGCATGTCCTTGAGTGGCCCAGCCAGAGCCCAGACCTGAATCCAATTGAACATCTGTGGAAAGAGCTGAAAATGGCTGTGTACCGACGCTCCCCATCCAACCTGACGGAGCTTGCAAGGATATGCCAAGAGGAATGGGCAAAAATGTCCAGAAACAAGTGTGCCAAGCTCGTAGCTTCTTTCCCAAGACACTTTGAAGCTGTAATCCCTGCCAAAGGTGCAGCAACCAAGTATTAGGCTAAGGGTGTGTACAGATATGTAACCCCTAAATAACCTATTTTTGTCAGTAAAATAAAATTGCATATTTTCTAAAAACCTGTTTTCACTTCGTCATTATTGGCTATTGTGTGTAGATGTTTGAGGCAAAAAATGAACTCAATCTATTGTAGTATAAGTCTGTAACGTAATAAAACGTGGAGAAGGTGAAAGGGGTGTGCAGACTTTCCGGCTTGACTGTATGGCTGTTTGCGGCTGAACATGACCCTCAGGGGACTGCTACTTAACATGGGCAAACAAAAAGACTACCTTTTAAAGACCTGCTCCCTCCGTGCCCTTACGACCAGGAGTATAACGTCTTTCTAGTAAAAAATCTACTAATAAATTTACGTGAAAAAATTTGCAGCGTCTACACAATCCTTTGACTAAAGCATAATTAAATCTTTTTCACTCTAAAACAGCACAGCTGATCCTTGATGTTCTCAAAATATTATTAGTTTGGCATTAGTAACACCACAACCTTGTTGCAACCATCAGAGGAACGTTTGTGAGCGAGTTAGAATGTGTTTCCTGTGAAAAAAATAAATCAGTTTCCATCCTGGATGTGCCGGTAGGTTCAGTTAACTGGGAAGATCATGTCATTGGACATCTAATCCAGATGATGGCTTTAATTAGGCCCGCAATGGTAAATAAGCCTAGCTGAGACTGGGTAATGAAGTCATTAAACCCTAGAGAGAAATTGAGACTGTAATGCCATCCTGTAGTCCTGGAGTCAAAGTTGGCTTTGTGTACTTTAAATCTAGACTTATTTTAACCTGAGCCCTGACTCCAAAATCTTATCTTAAACTGATCCAGATCCTCAAACAAAATCCTTCCACCAAAGTAAACAAAATTAAAATTAATATGGGTATTTCAGTTTTGTATGTCTAACAGTGTGCACCTTTGTCTGTGTGAGCTGCTGCATATGTGTGTAAAAGAGAGCACTTGAGAAACAGAGGTAGACAGATGGATGGAGACAGAGACAGAGAGAGAGAGAGAGGATGAAAAAATATTAATTAAATATTGAGTTAGAAAGTGTGTGAGACGTGTGATATGACTGGAATGTGACACCATACCAGGGTCCAATACTTTATTTGAAAAATTCTTTAGACCCCAGTAAAATTTCTCTCCTCTTGTATGACTGTGCATGAATATAACACCTTTCACTGAAAGAATTCTCAGGCATCTGCATCATGAAATACGTAACTGACCTAGGTCTGATTATCATTATTCTTGTAGTTAATAACAGTTTAGAAACAGATGGTGCCAAAAGGGGAGTGAAATGAAGAGAGTAGGATGGATAGATCCGAATGAAAGAGAGACAGGGAGATGAGGCAGTTTGTGGTTTCTGCCATAATTTTCGAGAATTAAGTAGCAACTGGATTTCATATGGTTGATTGTTTTTCTTAGTTCTTGTGTGTACTCAAATACAAATACAAAAAGTAAAATAATGGAAGCCTAACAAAGCCAGGGTTTCTTTGCGTTAGCTGGCTTCACAAAACCTAACTACCGCAATCTGGTATAACTCGTACTAGGAAGGATGTTAACAACTAGCCAAGTGAACACGGGCTTTGTTAATCAAGCTCTGTGCACGTTCCCATAAAAGGGGCGGGGTCTGCAACAACGAGCCTATAGCGGTGCAGCATGGGCCGTACTCGAGCAGTGTATTTCTCTCCTGAGGAAAAAAGACTGATATATGGACAGATGTAACGGACAGATACGAAGAACATCAAAGAATGATAATAGCAAAAAGCAACACCATTGCCCCCAACAAAGCCAGGGAGGAGCTTTTGCAAAAAAATTGCTCATTGTGTAGGTTAAATTCGTTAGTTAATACGTTATTTACCTTAACACTAGTAAGAAATAAATCTATAGCCTACTCTCACTATGTCGTACAGTTTATTTCTAATGTAACAACTAATGTACATTCCAGAGTTCCTAAACTTTAAACTTGATATAACATGTTTAAAATCTTGCTGAAGCAATCATACCAAAGTTTATTCATAGACTCAAGATATTCATAAACTCGGGGAAAGACAGCGGATTTTTTCGGTCTCTAAAGCCTCAAGCCTTTTCTGGAACTCAAAGGTTTTTGCGGAACTCAATAATCTCGCCCTGCGAATAGACCACCTCACTATCCGCACATATCTCTACGGGATCCTATGGAATGTAGACGCCTTTTTCAAAAGCCAAGTAGTTGATTGGTCAAAGGGCAGTGCTTTTATATGTTTCAATCCGTCAGCCTGAACATAACCTGCTCTGGAGCAGGTTAGCCATACAAAGTAAGTTTTTATACCCCGATTAAAAGTGTCAGCTTTGTGATACAGAAAACCCAGGGTTGAAGCTTAAGTTATCTCGCTTAATTTCGCTTCATAGTACACCCCCCCCTTTTCCCTTTTCTCATCATCACTTTTCCTATGTTCTCATATAATAATAATAATCTTCACCAGGATTATTATTACTTATATGTACTGCATATTTTGTTTGAATTTATATATTTATTGTTATATGTTATATTTAATAATTTATTATTTTGCAGCTACCTTGAATGGTCATGCCAATAAAGCCTATTTGCATATGGGTTTTAATGTGAGAGGCAGCAATGAGAGGTGCCATTAGAGAAAGGACTGAGTACTGAGCACCCATCATGGTCCAAACTGTGAAAACAAAAGCAGTGAACATGCACACCTGGCTAAGCGAGAGCCAGGTATCCTTTCAGGAGTGTGTGTGTGTGTGTGTGTGTGTGTGTGTGTGTGTGTGTGTGTGTGTGTGTGTGTGTGTGTGTGTGTGTGTGTGTGTGTGTGAGGTGTGTGTTCGTGTGTGCATGTGTGTGTGTGTGTGTGTGTGTGTGTTTCTGCATGGTGTGCGGGTATGTGTGTGCATACTTGTGTGAGTGTTCATGAATGATGTATCAATATGATGTGTGTGTGCAAACCTATGTGTGTACGCATTCATGAGTGACGTGTCAATATGATGTGTGTGTGCTTACCTACGTGTGTGTGTTTGCGTGTATATGAATGTGTATTGTAAGTGTGTGCGTACTCCTCAATGCACATACAAGTAATCCTCCTTCCCTGAAGATGACGTGATGAGACATCACTCTGGGCTATGTGCTCTTATTCGGGATTACCTGGCACAGATCAGAGGCCATATCTATAAAGCGATTCAAGTAGGAGTACTGATCTCTGATCAGTTTGGCTTTTTTGCTCATAATGGACATTAAAATCTGACCAGGGGAAACCTGATCCTGGATCAGCACACCTGATCTGAGACAGTTTATGAATACGAGCCCTGATCTTGGACTGGTTTAGCCTTTTAGCTCATAATGGATGAGGTTAGGATACTAAGAGGTGTAAACCTGATCCTACTCTGTATGCCTTATGAATCAGGGGCCAGGGTTGCTTAAAGACGTATTCTAGAACCTTCCAAAAAACCTGGGACCACCTTTAAAAAAAATAATTCACCAGCAAGCCATGCGGGCAGGCAAGACCCCTGCACACCCTGCGATTAAAGAAAAAATCAGATGAAAGCCCGACGGATTTCCCCCTGATATTCCTGCCACCTTCGACCGCCGTTTTAATTGGTACGCGCACGCAGCGAGCGGCGTAATCCCCGGCTCTCGCTCACACGGAATGGAGGCTAAATAACCGCTGCCAGTACCGGATCACCTAAACCACCTGCCCTGGGAACACAGCCTCCCGGGCATCCCGCGGAGCAGCCGGGAATCTAGGATTCCTGCCGCGCCGCCGGCGAGATCACAGGGCGGGTCTTTTGGACCGTGATCACCTGGGAGGTTGAAATAAGACCACTACTTAAAAGGCAGAGGCGTTTGATCCGCCCGGTCGTCTGGCACAGACTGAGGGCCTGGGTCTATAAAGCACAGGGGTGGGAGGTATTCCAAATACCTATGTAATGTATTTCATACGCAATATCGGTTGTTCACTTGTTTTTTTTTTACATGACTGACACATGTGTGCCACCTGCAAAGCAACCACATATGTGAATATTAATTCACAATAAATTAAATATTAATCAATCACTTTAATTGGACAGCACCTTTCCAGCAGTACAAAAAAAAAACTATACAATACAGAGATTAAAACTTGTCATGCTGAAATTCCCCCATCCTCTAGAGTACAGGACCAGAGATACAAATCAAAAAAATTACCTGTATTACACATGCAATTAGAAATATGTTTTTGTATGTATGGGGCTCTTTCGATTCCCACGTAGGACACTGTCATCGTACCCTTGAGCAAGGCACTTAACCTGGATTGCTTCAGTATACGTATATCCAGCTGTAAAAATGGATACTATGTAACAATGCTGAAAGTCGTGTAAGTCGCTTTGGATAAGAGCTTCTGCTAAATGCCTGTAATGTATGTACGTACTATGTCCTGTAATACCTTTATGACTTTTTTGTATGGTTTATACCTGTGTGCCAAAACTATGAACCATAAAACTTACACCTTCACCAGTTTGTTTGAATGGATACATTTATTTGGGAGTTACTTTGTACTTTGCTTTCATAATATTATCCAGTATATTTTGCCCTGAGAAGACACATAAGTGACTGGGGAGGGGGGTTGGGGGGGGGGGGTTTCATGTCCCAGACGTGACAGCCGCGACGAAGCCCCAGCACAAGCCACACCCGCTAGGCTTACATCAGCGCCACTGTTCCCGTACAGCGTCCTGAAGGTCTTTTACAGCACAATTCTGCATCTAAGCCTCAGTTTCTTTAAGAAGCATTTCACTGTCTCAGTTCTACCTCTGAAAAGCGATTTGTGTTTAAAATTTTATGACACATACTTCAGGGGGGAAAAAATCACTGCTAAAGTAACTCCACGGAGATCGGGAAAATTAAATAGGGAGAGCGTGAAAGAGAGCAGGGGAGCGAGAGAGAGAGAGAGGAACATATTGAAAATGAGAGCAAAAAAGAGAAATGGGATGTCACTGTTTTTGAAACTGCATTGCTCAACGCTGCGTTTGGAGTTGCAATGCGAGAGAGAAACCAAGTGAATGAAACAAATGAACGAGAAGAAGAGGTTTTTGAGAAAGAACGAGAAAAAGAGAAAGGGAGGGAGGGAGGGGGAGTAAAAGATATGTCACGTTTGATCCCTCAAGCTAAAGTGAGGGTAAAATGAGAAAAAACAGGAAATAAAAAGTAAGGATCAGGTGAATCCATCTTTCTGTCAGTGGCCACGGTGGGGGAGGGGGTTACACTCTATTACTACCTCTGGGGGGTCCACTGGGGTAGCGTAGTGGAACGGGACAGATAAGGGAACGCAGGAATGGGGTTCAGGGGCCTGTGCAGTTTGGGAGGGAGGAGGAGTGATGCGCACTCTGCCCCGCTCCCCCTCCCACCCCCAAAAAAGAAAATGGCCCCAGAGAGAATAGAAATACTCCAGCCAAAGGAAGACAGATGCCCCACCACATCAGAAAACTAGATCAAAGAGAGCAGACATGCCCCAGCCAGGAAGAGATTGCCCCCAAAATGAAAACTAGCCCAGCGAGAGTGGATCTGCCCTAGCTAGAAAGAGAACCCCCCCGCAACCAAAAGAATTGTGATGAGTGTAGACTGCCCTAGCCTGAGAGAGATGCTCGTGCAACAAAAACGACTATAGAACTGATCAGGTTAGAGTTACCCTGTAAACCTGAGGCCTCTTATCAATCTTTCATTGCCGAGTCACCACGAGACTCTGTCTCAATGAGACTCTCAGACAATCCCTCCCCCGCACCGCTGTGGGAACACTTCTCTCTCCCTTTTCCCACTGCAGCGCCCCCTAAGGGCAGCAGTGAACTTATCATGCTGCCGTCGTGCTTTCCTAAGTCTCTCTCGCTATCTCCCACAATCCCTTTTTCTGTCTTCTTCTGAGGCTCAGAGGTGACGGCAAGCGCCGTGTTTCTCCTTTTCTTCTTCACTGTCTTTTCTTTAATATTCCAGCTCTTCCTGGTGCGGAGCCGTCAGTGCTGTGTTTCTCCTCGATCAGCGATTCCGTTTGGACCGCTGTGGGCCCAAGGCCCCCATCTTAACGTCAAAACCCACAGCCGGTCAGAGTTCAGCGCATCGATCCGCTACGCGATCATTAGCGCGCATCGACCCAATCACTGGGGGCCCGTCAGCGGTGACGCAGAATAGAGCCGTAATCTCGCACTGGCCAGCCACAGACAGGCTGGGAGGTAGCGAGAGATTAAGAAATGCTGAGATGTTAATTTAGGTGTATAATTACACACTGGTGGAGGTTCTCAGACGCGATACCCAGGGCTTGTTAGACGTGCGAATGGCCGAGCGGTCTAAACGCTGAGGACGTCCTCCAGCAGAGCCTTGAGACCTTCCGCCATACTTCCATCATAGCGCAAATCCAGCATTTTGCGCGCGCGTGTGTGTGTGTGTGTCAGGGTTGTCACCTGTAATGTGTGGGCAGTCTTTCACTTTACCATCTGCGATTTTATCTTTTTTAAAAACCCTTAGAAAATGGAAATATAATAAAGGCTTAGAAATGCAAACGCCACTGTGTAAGAGCGTTTTGAAATTTTTCACAAAAGTTCTCCCTGTTTGGCATGTTTTCCTTTACAATCACTTTTACTTGCCAAACTGGTAACTGAATATATATAAATATACCTTGGTAGCAAGGCCTGATTAACCATATGGGCAACCGGGCAATTGCCCAGGGGCCCACAACCTCTAAAGGGCCCATGGAGGGCAGTGAGGGCATAAACAAAATATCTGGTTATCGCTTTATTAACCTGCCCGCCGGTGCCATTGCGCTGTATCCACTGCCTGTGAGACTGTAATGAGGGGGGAAAAAGTGACTATGAGCTGACCCTCCTCATTGGTCAGCCCGCACGAGGCGGGTCAAAGGTTACGCCAATCAACATGCATTGAGGCGGGACGTCACCAACCGCCCTCAACAAAGTTTTCATTGTAAAAAGATGCAAACATGGAGAGGCTGAGTGGTAGCGCGAAACGGAAAATAAAAAAGGAGAAAGAAGTCAGAAATGCGGAGAATTTAAAGCATATACCAAAAATAGGTACATTCTTCAATGCGGTAACGATTACCAACTGCTCTGCTAAGGCAGCTTCTGTGGACGAGGAAGCTAGCAATTCTTCACCGCCGGCGGAGGAGGCAGATGCGGCGCCGCGTAACGTTAGCTTGGACATCGAGACGCCGCCAGCAGCTTCTTCAAGTTCAGACGACTGGTCGCTAAACTTGATGAACTGGAGACAGTAATAATGAGTATGTTGTGGGACCGGGTACTGCAGAGGTTTAAAGCAACAAGTGATCAACTACAAAAAAGCGACATGGATTTAGCTACTGCTGTTCGTCTTTTGCGCTCACTGCACTCATATGTAGGCACCCTGCGAGACCAGTTTGCAGAGCTCGAACAATCAGCACGCTCTGTCAGTGCTACACAAAACTACCAGTTTGACACTCGACGTGTGAGAAAAAGAAAGCGATTTGCAGACGAGTCTGATGACAGCGAGGTGGCTTTTACTGATAGTAGTCGGAAATTTGAGGTTGAAACATATTATGTCATTATTGACAGGCTCAGTTCGTGCCTATCCAGGCGGATCGAAGCATACACAGACGTGTGTGATCTTTTTGGAGTTTTATTTGAGAGGGACTGTGATGACTGTGATGTGCGTGACAGAGCTGCTAAGCTGAGCTCCACTTATGCGACAGACCTGGACAGCTCCCTGGCAGACGAACTTATTCAGTTCAAGCACTTTGTGCAGAGTGAGACTTCACCTGCACAGCTGCTGCAAGCTCTTGAGAGAAATGGACTTAAGACAACATTTCCCAATGTTTATGTTGCACTAAGACTGTTTTTAACATTGCCTGTCTCTAATTGTGAGGGTGAGAGGTCGTTTTCCGTTTTAAAACGAGTCAAAAATGAGCTGAGGACCACAATGTCACAGCCACGGCTCTCTGCACTTTCTCTCATGTCCATCGAACATGAACTCGTTAGTGATCTTGATTTTGAAGATGTTGTACACCAGTTTGCACATTCAAAGTCCAGAAAGAAGCCAGTGTAAGCTTTGTTTGCTAAATGAAATCAAGCATTTGAAATTTAAAAATGCACTTTCTCATTATCTCATTTGAGTGTAAAAAATGTTTATTTTTCCAGATTATAGAGTGTTTCTTTTTTCTCTTGTCCTCCTGAGAGACAATGACTGATTTTGAAATGTATGTTGCACTAAAATGTTTACATTTGGCCTGTCTTGTTGAATTGAGAGGTGGCAGGTTGTTTTCTGTTTGAAAAGAAGTTAAAATGATCTTAATGTTAATGTAATGAGAACATTTCTTTATTTTGTCACTTTATTTGAGCAGATGATATTGCATTGTATGAATTTTTGCCTTGTCTCTGGTGACTACTGCACTATTTGTCTTGTTGAATTGTGAGATGACGGGTTTTGTTTAAAATGAGATGAGGACCATAATGTCACTTAATCTTGTGTTGAGAATAAGTGTTGAAAATAAATATTAGATTATTTGAACGTGGATGCTCCTTTCAATTTTCTTAACATGTAAGTGAGTAGCCTTGGAAGCATTATATATATATATATATATATATTACATATTACACTGTATAGCACTATAACTTATTGTGAATTTTGCCACATTTTGTTGATCCTAGGGGACAATAAGTGACGGTGATAGGGCCCTTAAATGTTGTTGCCCAGGGTACAGTGAATTGTTAATCTGGCCCTGCTTGGTAGTATTTAAAAAATGTGTATTATAAACATTTATTTGTATGTATGCATGTGAGATTGGGCGCAAAGTGTATTTCTGACCATCCCTGCCAATGCAGTGTGTTTGTGTAAGCATAGCAGGGACCTCCCCATGTTATACGTGTGCAGCGGCGATGTCGTGAGTCTGGGGTCTGAGCCCACCTGACATAAATGCAGCGAAGCAGAGGCTCCGGTTTCCCCCTTTAAAACAGCACGGCCGTCCCGCGTAGGCCGTACGGCTTGGGTCTCGCACGTGGGGGAACCGGAGCCAGCCGGTTCTGACCGGCTCGGCCGACGTCCCCATCCGGGGAACGCGGACGGCGGGGAAATGGCCCGAGCGATCGAGGTCTGCCCGGCTAAACGGCGGCGAATCTCCCCATTAACCCCAGGGAGGAACGGACGCTTCGACTCAATGTCACCCGCAAACCTCCCTTCGAGTCGCTCGGCCGAGCTTCTGTCAGGAGGGGGAGGGGGCGGATGCGACGAGCGGGGGGGGCCTCAGGAGACCCACTGTCCGCAAACCGTTGGGGTCATCTATTATACATCGTCTTAGCCTGTCGCTGGAAATGGGAGCGAGAGAGAGAAAGAGAGCTAGAGAGAAGGAAGGAGAGAGGGTAGATTGACAGAGAGAGGAGGTAGAGACAGGTATAGAGAGAACGGAAAAGACAAACGGCGAGTTGAAATTGCCTGGGAAAGAGCAGACAGTGAGGAGTGAGTGCAGACTCAAGAGCGTGTATCCACCATAATTCAGCACTAATCAGCCAAACGGCCGCAGCGCAGGACCCAATCTGCTTTCTGCAGCTTCCCCTTTCACGATAAATAAATAAAATCCCCTCTCCCGCTGTCATTTAGAATTACAATACTGTCAGACCTGGATGCTGGCAGTAAATACGAGGTAAACTTTTTTTAACCCCAATTATTTTGCTTTCGACAAAAAAAAAAAGGTCTAATTTCTGCCCGCAACTGCAAGCCCATCCCGTCACTGCATCGTGTTTCATCAATTGAGGAGAGCGTGGATTTAGCGTGCGCGACCACTAGCTGCCGCATGCTTTCGCTCCGTGCACAGAGTCAGACGCTGCAACAGAGGTCTGCCTCTGCGCAAAGATTTTAAATGTGACAAGATACGCAACTGGCGCTTTTCCCCATTGGATTTTTCGTTCGCACAAGAGGAAGTGATCAGGCATGCGCAGTAGCATTTTCAGTTAGCTTAGCGACTAAAGTTACATAACGTATGCTTAAGAGTGGCGCGCAACTGACCGGCGCTAGCCGGATTTAAAGTTGGTTTTCGTTGGATAGTCAAAATCATAACGGCTTGCAAAGAATTGTACCGGGTCCAGACAACCTGGGCATATACTGTATAATCTAAAAAGAAAAGGGAGACTTTTGATTTCGTCTGTCTGATAATGACCCGTTTAGCAAACTGTTTTGTAAATACTCCATTGACCCCCAGTCACTCAATAAGCGCCTGTTGTCTGCCTAATACGTTCCAAATGCGAAGACGAAGACATTCCAGGCCCGAAGTTGGACCTCTTTCTCTGCCTACCCTCTTTGCTTTTGCATCGTTGCTCTTGGCCCGTTAAGTATGCAGTTAACAAGCTGCTATAGACAAGATAATCTGCTAACTGCACTGAGGGATGGGCAGCATTTGCATGCACGTGATGTATTTTACATTGATACACTTTGCTTGCCTTTTGTTTTGTGTGGTTTATACGTCTTTGCCACCGGCAAAGACATCTAAGCCTCCACCGCTTTGATTGTGGTTTTGAGACACATTTATTGTGGAGGTATTTTATGTTTTGTAACAATAACTTAGTGTAATTTTTTTTCAGCAAGGATTTGCTGTTTAAGAGGACATACCACCTGGGATGCTCCTAGACAATATCCACATCGCAGTGGAAATTTAAATTCAAAACAGGAAATGCTGCTTCACCAACAGCATTAAAGGTGCTGATGTTACGAACCCAATACGAGACGAACCCAAGTGCAACGACCAGGAGACAGATTTCACAGAGAAGGGGTTTTATTACTAAACTAAGTGTTGGGGTAGTCCCAAAACTGTACAGGAAAGGCAAACACGTTATCACACAGGGTAATGTCAGGAAGCCCGGAACGGACTGCTCCAAGCCGGAGCTGGAACGGAAGATCAGGAACGGAATGTTCCAAGCCGGAACTGGACTGGACTCCAGGCGTAAGCAACGCCTGAACTGGACTGGAACTGGACCGGGAGGTCCACTCAGGAAACGCGGTCAGGAACGGATGGTTCCAAGCCGGAACTGGACTGGATCGGTAGGTGCACAACTCACACCTGGACTGGACTGGAACTGGACCGGGAGGTCCACTCAGGAAACGCGGTCAGGAACGGATTGTTCCAAGCCGGAACTGGACTGGATCGGTAGGTGCACAACTCACACCTGGACTGGACTGGAACTGGACCGGGAGGTCCACTCTGGACAATGGGTTCAGGAACAGGTTTTGTTCCAAGCCGGAACTGGGCTGAATCGGAAGATGCGTGACTCACGCCTGGACTGGACAGGTAGGTGGGCGACTCACTACGGCAGGACTGGAACTGGACCGGGATGACTACACCGGTACTGGTCAAAACAAAACAGAGGGGGATTAGTTGGAAGTAGGCACGGGAAGGACCGGGAGGTTCTCACTGGATGGCAGTGCTGGGTAGTGCGGCGTAGCTTAGGTAGGTCCGGTAGGATCTGGCCGGTCTCTAGTGCTCCCGGAACCGTAACTGAAGACGTTGTGGGCGGCTTCGGCCGGACAGGAACAGCTGGAGGGTAGCCAGGATCGGAGTGCCACACGGAATCCTACGTGAGCTGAAGGTGGAGGTACCGCAACACACAAAACAAACAAAGGGAGAACGAACACTGCCACGGTAGACTGGGTAACTGGAGGTTTAGAGGGAAAACAGGTTAGCTGCATGAAACACAGGAATTTCACGGAGGGTAACTACCAAAACGTAGTTTCAGACGAACTACAAGCTGTAAGGGGATTGAATTCCCACAACCAAGCGAGCAGGACCGTAGAAGACCACGAACGACAAAACCAAACACAGAGTGAGGATAGTTAACGAACTGGCGCCGATTGGCAGCCAGCCGTGGGTATAAATAGTGACGTTAATGAAAACCTAAATAAGGGGCAGGTGTGGAAATTAAACGGGAGTGATTACTAAACACCAGGTGAGGAATGCATGCAACGAGAGGGAGAGGAGTGAAAGGCGGAAGTAAAAACAGAAAACCAGACGAACAAGTCAGGGAAGGAAACGCCTAGTCCGTAGCAGCGGGGAAAACACGGAAAACGAACAGGAATGGGGCGGAACATTACAGTACCCCCCCCCTCAAAGTACGCCTCCTGGCGTACCTGGTGGCCTGGTTTTGTGAGGGAAGCGTTTGTGGAAATCCTGGATCAGTGAGTGATCCAGGATGAGGCTCCTGTGGAGCCACGACCGCTCCTCAGGCCCATACCCCTCCCAGTCAACGAGGTATTGGAAACCCCGACCCTTACGGCGGATGTCCATAATACGGTCCACCGTGTAGGCCGGGGCGTTGTCGATGACCCGGACAGGTGGAGGAGGGAGGGTGGGGGAACTGAGGGGGCTGGAGGCGACAGGCTTTATTTGAGAAACATGGAAAACGGGGTAAACTTTGAGGGAGGCAGGGAGGGAGAGCTTAACCGAAACTGGGTTGATTAAACAAACAATAGGGAAGGGACCAATAAAATGGGGCCGAAGCTTTTTAGAGGAAGAGGGAAGGGAAATGTTAAACGTGGAAAGCCAGACCTGCTGACCGACCCTATACTTAGGGGCTGCGGTCCTGTGAAGGTCCGCCAGACGTTGGGAACGGGATTTGGAGCGCAGGAGTGCGGTGCGTGCAAGTCTCCACATGCGTTTGCATTTAAGGAGGTGGGATCTAACAGAGGGGACTGCTACCTCGGCCTCCTGGGCCGACAGGAGAGGGGGTTGGTAACCCAATGAGCACTCGAACGGGGACAACCCTGTGGATGCACTCTTAAGGGAGTTGTGAGCGTACTCTACCCAGGGGAGAAAACGGCTCCAGGAGGCGGGATTGCGTGCGGTGACGCACCGCAGGGCGGCCCCCAGGTCCTGGTTCGCCCTCTCTGCCTGGCCGTTAGACTGGGGATGGAAACCCGACGACAAACTAGCCGAGGCCCCCAGGGCTACACAGAACGCCTTCCAAACCTGGGAGGAGAATTGGGGCCCACGGTCAGACACAATGTCGGACGGGATCCCGTGCAGCCTGACCACATGTAACACCAGGAGCTCCGCAGTTTCGAGGGCGGACGGGAGTTTGGGAAGGGGAATAAAGTGAACCGCCTTGGAGAACCGATCCACCACTGTCAGAATTACGGAATTACCCTCTGACAATGGCAGACCGGTGACAAAGTCCACGCCGATGTGGCTCCAAGGACGGCCCGGGACAGGGAGGGGAAGGAGAAGACCGGAGGGAGGTCGTGATATTGCTCAGGGACGTTGGAAAGGTCGGGTTCGGGTTGGTTGGTGCTGGGATCCTTGGACCCCGGAGGGGGCAGAGCGGAACGAAGACAGCTAGCCAAACAGTGGCCACTCCACGCCAGAATACGACCGGCTTGCCAGTCGATATGAGGGTTGTGAAGGCGGAGCCAGGTTTGACCTAAAACTATAGATGACTGTTTGGAGCTGATGAGAAGGAGTTGAATACTCTCCCGATGATTGCCGGATAGTACTAGCTGAATAGGAACGGTGGAGTGGGTCACTAACCCCAGACTCCTACCGTCTAAGGCGAGGGCTGTGATAGGAGAGGGTAGAGCTTCCGTGGGGATGCCGGCCCTCCTGGCGAAGGAGATGTCCATAAAGTTCGCGTCGGCTCCAGAGTCGATGAGAGCCGACGAAACTTCGGACTTGTCCCTCCACAGGAGAGTGACCTTGAAAACAAGGCGGTTCTGAGCTGCATGGCTAGGTATGATGGGGCTCGTCAGTACGCCCAGTTTAACTGGCGAGCCTATTCTTTTGGGCGAATCGGGCATGAGGCGATCTGATGGCCAGGCTGGCCGCAGTAGAAGCAGGATCTAGAGCGTAGGCGACGTTGGCGCTCCTCAGCGCTGACCGCAACTCTGCCCAGTTGCATAGGCTCCTCCTCGGAGACCCCAGACGCCGCTCTGGATCCTGCAGCAGAAGAGTGAGGACGGATATGTGCTTGATGACCGGAGTTCCCCCCTCGCTCACGGGACCGGATGCGGAGACGGTTGTCAATAGCTATAGCCAGACTAATAAGACTATTGAGTGAAGTGGATTCCTCACGGGTGGCAAGTTGATCCTTTAGCTCCTCGCCGAGTGCCTGGCGAAAGGCCCCCTGAAGGGCGGTGTCATTCCACCCGGACTCCGCAGCGAGGGTGCGGAATTGGATCGCCATCTCTGCGACGCTGCGACTTCCTTGACGGACTTGAAGAAGGCGCTGAGTAGCGTCTCACCCGCAGGTAGGGTGGTCGAACACACGCCGCATCTCGGCGGTGAAGGCAGCGAAGTTGTTGCAGAGCGCGACCTGGCTGTCCCAAATGGATGTAGCCCACTCCAGGGCACTTCCTCCCAAGCTGCTCATGATGAAGGCGATTTTACATGGGTCGGAGGCGAAGGAGGAGGGCTGCATCCGGAAGACAATGTCGCACTTCATGAGAAACTCGCGACATTTGCCCAATCCCCCACGGTATAATTCAGGGTGTTGTACGCGAGGCTCTCGAAAAGAGGTGGCAGCAGGAGGATCGACCGGTGGATCCGGAGCGGGAGGTGTAGGGCCCACAGGAATTCGCGGAAGCGGCTGGTGAAGGGATAGCTGTGCCACTTGTTCAGTGATGCCCCTCAGCACCTCCAATACGTCATCCAAACGACGGCCCTGTTGGTCGCTGACCGCAGTTTGGCAGGAGAAGGCGTGACGAATCTGATCCAGGTCGGCTGGGTCCATGTTTTTTGGCCAGTTCGTTCTGTTACGAACCCAATACGAGACGAACCCAAGTGCAACGACCAGGAGACAGATTTCACAGAGAAGGGGTTTTATTACTAAACTAAGTGTTGGGGTAGTCCCAAAACTGTACAGGAAAGGCAAACACGTTATCACACAGGGTAATGTCAGGAAGCCCGGAACGGACTGCTCCAAGCCGGAGCTGGAACGGAAGATCAGGAACGGAATGTTCCAAGCCGGAACTGGACTGGACTCCAGGCGTAAGCAACGCCTGAACTGGACTGGAACTGGACCGGGAGGTCCACTCAGGAAACGCGGTCAGGAACGGATGGTTCCAAGCCGGAACTGGACTGGATCGGTAGGTGCACAACTCACACCTGGACTGGACTGGAACTGGACCGGGAGGTCCACTCAGGAAACGCGGTCAGGAACGGATTGTTCCAAGCCGGAACTGGACTGGATCGGTAGGTGCACAACTCACACCTGGACTGGACTGGAACTGGACCGGGAGGTCCACTCTGGACAATGGGTTCAGGAACAGGTTTTGTTCCAAGCCGGAACTGGGCTGAATCGGAAGATGCGTGACTCACGCCTGGACTGGACAGGTAGGTGGGCGACTCACTACGGCAGGACTGGAACTGGACCGGGATGACTACACCGGTACTGGTCAAAACAAAACAGAGGGGGATTAGTTGGAAGTAGGCACGGGAAGGACCGGGAGGTTCTCACTGGATGGCAGTGCTGGGTAGTGCGGCGTAGCTTAGGTAGGTCCGGTAGGATCTGGCCGGTCTCTAGTGCTCCCGGAACCGTAACTGAAGACGTTGTGGGCGGCTTCGGCCGGACAGGAACAGCTGGAGGGTAGCCAGGATCGGAGTGCCACACGGAATCCTACGTGAGCTGAAGGTGGAGGTACCGCAACACACAAAACAAACAAAGGGAGAACGAACACTGCCACGGTAGACTGGGTAACTGGAGGTTTAGAGGGAAAACAGGTTAGCTGCATGAAACACAGGAATTTCACGGAGGGTAACTACCAAAACGTAGTTTCAGACGAACTACAAGCTGTAAGGGGATTGAATTCCCACAACCAAGCGAGCAGGACCGTAGAAGACCACGAACGACAAAACCAAACACAGAGTGAGGATAGTTAACGAACTGGCGCCGATTGGCAGCCAGCCGTGGGTATAAATAGTGACGTTAATGAAAACCTAAATAAGGGGCAGGTGTGGAAATTAAACGGGAGTGATTACTAAACACCAGGTGAGGAATGCATGCAACGAGAGGGAGAGGAGTGAAAGGCGGAAGTAAAAACAGAAAACCAGACGAACAAGTCAGGGAAGGAAACGCCTAGTCCGTAGCAGCGGGGAAAACACGGAAAACGAACAGGAATGGGGCGGAACATTACAGCTGAATATGTAAGATTTTTGGCCCTATTTCAATATTTAAACTACAGGCTTATTATTCCCTTCACACATTACCTTCAGCAATATAAGTAAAATAAATGGGTCCTAGACCCATGCATGCATTTATATTAGATGCTTCATAATAACCAGGAAACCAAAACAGGAACGGTTCCGGATCTAGGGTGTCCTGCCAGTATTAAATTAGTTTTTAATGGATCGGAAGGGTAAAAAACGACTACTTTTTGCGTTGCATTTCAAGGACAGTCTAATACTATTAGCAAAGTACTTTACAAGCGCGGAAGTATTAGTAAAACCAGAGCAAACCTAGGAGCAGAAGTAGCTACTACTGTGTGTTACTACTCTGTGATGGCTAGTACAAAGCACAAATGTCATTGGCCAAAATGTAGTTCCAGGGACTCCAATGAGTCCCTGGGGCTACTGGATCCATCAGACAAGACCGTCTGTTCTCAGATCACAGTCTGCTGAAGTCTGCACTTCGCGTTGGGACCAACTGGCCTCAAATAAAACAACAATATCCAAATGACTCACATTGATGGACATCTGTGCCCATCTGCCAAGAGGACGAAAGGCATGCTGTACTTTAAACCCGATACATACACGTGTACGCACACGCATACCCTAACCTACAAACGCATCAACCAAAACTGAATGAAAACATTTACCCACTTCTAAGGTTTCCAAAAATCCAATTCAATCACTCTACATTATGCCAATTATTTTGTATTACGCAGAAAATTTTGCCCAAATTACAGGGGCTGCAGTATACTCTGGATTTGCTGGACCAATGTTGTGTGACCTCGGCCCCAGGGATGGACTCACAGACAAAAATAATGGTTCAGAAAAGATCGATATCTCAGATAATGAGACATACCTGTACCTTAGGAGTACAAGAAGCAACACATAGCTGCGGTCAAAGGTTAATTCAACATGTAGCTTCAAGTTAACTGTAAAAGAGAACACTTGCTTACAGAGAACATTTTATAGAGGACACATGCTGGGCATTTTATTCAATTCCGAGACAACAGACCTGACAGATATACCAATTAAGATTTGACTCGGAATATTCAAATCGATTATTGAACCAATTGCACTTTGTGGCAGTGAAATATGGGGTCAGCTTACACGGCGGAATTTAGATAAATGGAACCAATGCAAGTATAAACCCTGCATGTAGAATCCCATGAAAGCACTCCATGCATAGAGGTATACACCTAACAATGCAATCAGAAGAGCAGAATCAGACCAATCCATTACTAACATCCAGGAAAGAGCCAGGGGATTTTTTACAAACGCTTACAAAGATGTAAATCCCATTCTCGTAAGAGTGACCTGACATGGTTACACCTGACTACTGAGTCAAAAGAAGTGTTTGTTCATTACGAAGCCGGATCGAGGCTCAAAGCACTAACATCTTTTAATACGAGCTTCCGTGACAGACTATAGAAACAGAAAACACTTCCAGTCAATACATACATTACTCGCTGCGAAACGCAAACAAAAGGAACATTTACTTGCTATATGGCCCTAGAAAGAGAATATACTTTGGAAGACTACCTGACCAAAAATGGAAATTGAGACAATCTGGACTCATGCCGCAACAACGGGTATAGATTGTGACAGAGCACCACATTTCAACAGGCATAGAGCTAAATAAAATATATCGCCAAAAAAAAAAACTACCACTACAACTTCTACCCGATAAAAAAAAAACAGAAATACAAATCTTGCCAACCTTGCCTGCTCAATTTGAAATTCAAAATATGATAATCTTCTCTGGACAGGAGGTGAACTGCATTTTTGGCACCAGAACAAATTTCCTGGGGCTGCTGCATGACTCACTCGGTTGAGGCACCACGCTGCGGGGGAGGCAGGATGGCTCATTTGGTTAAGGCACCACACTGTAAAGCATGGATGAGCCCCACTGTCTCAGATTGAATCTGGACCATGCCAGTAGCGCCATAGGGCGA